>CAMZMU010000042.1:40896444-41292914 GCA_947311845.1 Poa pratensis
ACCTCAGAACTTACACTATGCATCAGCACTTGTAGAAGACCCACCCTAGTTGTTCTTCTGCTCCCGGCACAAACTATTTCTCCAGCCGCCCATAGTGTGGCGATTTGATTGGGAGCGGACCACCAGAGCTTACTTGGTCAATGCGAAGCGGGGGAGAGGGAGCTCGCAGCTTAGGATTAAGAGACGAGAGTGTACGACGGGGAACTAGGAGGTTAGACTTGGGGATTTCGCTTGGGATGAGAGGGGGCCGATAGGGGAAATTGGCTCGAGAACAAATCAATTTGTACATGTTCACAATTTGCAAAAAAATAAAATAAACGGGAACAATTAAGCACCGCAAATTGCGCATCCCTAAGTATGCGCTCAATCCGATCCCACTAGACAAGTTCAGGTATCGTGGATGAACTTTACTCCGTTTATATTATCAAACCAAATCACACATGACTAGTATCAGGTTGGCATGATTTATAACTTCCAACTTAAACGCGGTGAGGGACAACCGAAGTTTCAACCGGGACAATGATAAAGTGCCAAACTTCAACACCATGGCACCGGGTTGGCACACGTCAAGTCTTGATCGATATGGATGTCGACGTTATGCTGCACCAAGAACCCATAACCACCGATCATTTTGTACGTACGTTCATATTGATTTGTGCGTTAAATACGTTCGGAATATGTCCACATTCTCCTTATTCCAGCTTCTCCTATTAAAATCCTAACTTGCCTCGATCTTTTAATGGGCGCCGTCGGCTGCCGACCTGATGTGGTGATCCTGAGGGAAACGAACAGCGGATAGATTAGCCGACGAAAGTCACGGTGGTGGCGGTAGTGCTACTCTCTTTTGGAGTCTATGAGGCGTTGAAGCTCAGCAAAGAATCGTCCCAGAGGAAAATCTCAAATCTCGTCCTTTGCACACTTGCACAGGCCCAAGGCATGCCCCGCCGGCCTCGATCGCCATTCGCCAGGGAAGGGATAGCTTCGCATTGCATTGGATAATGGCGATTGCGATTCCTTGTCCACTGTTCCTAGGATCCGTGTGGCCTCGGATGGACGGAGAGGGCCGACATGCATCGATCCTCCTCGGGCAGGCAGGTGTTAGGCCAGTCCTGTCGTGTATTATGAATCTACGATGGTCGTTGGTCGTGGCTTCAGGTCCCATAGTCAACAGCGACCCTTCTCCGTTTTAGGTTAGCAATCCATGACCACGCAGTTAAGCCGGTTAGAGCATCTCCATCGGGGCGTCTAAACGGCCGCCCAAACGTCTTTGCGTGCCGGACACAAAATCGCGCCCACGCGACGCCCAAACGCGAATTGGGTCCGGCGCGGCCAGTTTTGTGTCCGGCACGCCCAGCCCACGCCCTCAACTTGGGGAGGCTTGGGGCGGCCCGGACGGAAGGAAACGCGACGCCACGTCGGCTCCCGACGCGCGGGCCACGCCTGGCAGTGAGACACGGACAAGTCCCGTCGTTTTGTCGCCTGATTTTATCCCTGTCTTTCATCGTCGCCCCAGTCGCCCCAATTTGCTCGTCGCCCCAGTCGCCCCCCCGCCGCCCCCTGTAACATCCAAATTATCAACAAGTATTATTAGTTCCAAAAATGAGAGCCAACAAAAACTTTTGTTAAAATTATATGTGTTGATCTCATACTCTTGCTTGTGATGTTTATTTCTTCTTGTTGGTGTGTTGCTTGCTCTAAAGACAAACATGAAGAAAAGGAGAGAATAAAGTAGAAGCAAAACAAGAAAAATAAATGTGGCAAGTGCCACACAAATTCTTCAAGTGAGGATCTCAATTTGTTTCCAACAAAACTCAGTGGAATGGTAGTGCAAACCCTCCCATTTCATCCCTACTACTTATCTCTCTCAAATAATATTTTCAAACTAGTTTTTTAAAATTCAAAAGTAAACAAAGTAAAAATAAATTAAAATGCCATAATTGAAACACTATAAAAGAAAATGTTTCAAAACATTTTATTTTGCAAAGCCAATTTTTGTGGAGCTTCTGCACATTATGAGAAGGCCCACAAATTTTGCCAAATTTTTCTAAATTGATTTAGTGCCTCAAATAAAATCAAGAAGTACTACTGCATATAACAGAAGGACTAAAGAGTAAATAGAAGAAAGAAGAAGGAAAAGAAGCAACGCACAGGAGCCAGGGGTTTTTTTGCAAAAACGTCGTCGTCTCCTACCTCCCCTAGCTCACTGTCGCCGTGCGTGTCGCCATGGCCGCAGCTCGCTCGACGCCGCTCCCAGGCCCCCCAGGGCCCCCTTGCCCGCGCTCTCCCTCCCTCGCCCCCGTGCCTGCACCCTCTGCTGGCAGAGGAGAACCTCTCCCCTCGCCATTACGCCGCTGTCCCCCGTTTCTCCGCCGTGGATGAACGGACGGCGCCGGCCAAAATTGGCCCAGCCCGCGGCGCCTCGACAAGCGATCCGCTACGTCGCGAACCCTAGCCCACGCCCGGACCCCCCAGACACCGCGCGCCGGCCTCTCCCGCCCTCTGGACGCCGCTGGACCGTGCGCCGCCGTCGCGCCTATTTAAACTCGAGCCCGCACCTCGCATTTCCCCACGCCCCACTGCCTCTCCTTGCTCCACCACACTCACCTCCACTCGCCCGTGCACCACCACGAGGGCGGAGCCGCTGCTGCGAGCTCGCTGCTGCTCGTGCCCGTGCTCGACAGCCCGAGGTAGGCGACGACACGGCTGTGCCGTGCTGTTGCTCCCCTCTCACTTCTCTGGCCCGTACCCTCTTCCCCTTTGGACACCGTGCTCACCCACCTCTTTTTCCCTCTGATCGTGCCCAGAATCGCCGAACAGACGCTCGCCGGATTCGGGAAGTTGCCGTGGAAGCAGAGCACCTCGCCGTCGACGAACCAACCCCCCCAGCAAGTACCACTCCGCCAGGACGTTCGCCCGAGCCTCCGCCGTCGATCTGCACCCTCTCCGCCGTCCCTAGCCTCTCAGGTGAGCGATTCGTGCTGCTCGCCGTCGCCGGAGCCACGGCGCCGCCCTTCTGGGTCGTCGCCGATGGACTCGATTGCTAGCCGTTGGATCTAGATCCAACGGCAGCGTAACCCTTCGCGTTTAATAGACGCTGACGGACTGGCCCCACCCGTCACGATTTTATAATTTCCACCCGTGCACTGAGACACTGACAGAAGGGCCCCACTCGTCAGAATTTTGAACATTATCCAGAATAGTAACCTTTTTGAATTTAAACTTCTCTGGAAATTCAGTACTGGATCCCACTTTGAAATTCAATATCTTGAGATTTAGGAATCCAAATAAATCAAACTCAATTGTTCTGGAAAGCTTATGAAATTGTTTAACCAACCCAATTGGTCTCATGTCATTTAATTAAATAGTAAAAAGTGTTATTAAAAATACTACAGAAGGTTAAATTCTAAACTTGTTTGTTTGATGCTCTGTTAGTCCAAATAATTCCAAACCATTTTGTTAGCTTAGTATTGCCTTGTATTAGCTTCCCTAATTTTGGTAGAAAAATTAATAAGCAATATTAATTGTTGACTTAAGATAAACCCTCTGGACTAAAACAAATAAATATGTTTAATGTTGACCCAAATAAGTTAGGACCAATTTTTTTGGATCACATTTAACCATGTTTAGTTACCCCTAAAAGGATTTATTTTTAGGAGTAACAGAACTTATTGGTAGCCAAAACTTGATTGATAAGCTACTGGATTCAAACCTTTGTTAGGAGTTTGGTAACTCCAATTGATCCAAATCAAGTGGGTTGTCTTCTACACATCAGTAGCTTTCTATAGAAATTTAGTTGTATTTTGTGACCAACAGAACTCAAGTTGTGGAATTAAACATGTTTAACAAGTTTCTGCCATAATTTGGACATAAACAAATAATGTTTAATTCAATTATTTTGAAATCAAATTGTATTTTTGATGTATCTAGTGGCTATTTAGAGCATTTAGGATTGTGATATTGTGATGTGGTGATGTTTGTTTGAATAGTTTATGATTGCTGGTATTTGTTTGTTTATCGATTAGACGAGAACGTTGCTGGATTTATCGAGGAGGGGGAATTTGTTGAACCTGAAGATCAAGATCAAGTCCCCTTTGCCGAGCAAGGCAAGCTACTCTCTGAGCTTGCACCTAAATATATATATGCATCTACTTTGATCAAATGATTTACCCTTAAAACCAATGGTTTACAAACTTTCAAAAAGTGTATGGAAATTTTGCCACCCTATGATAGTTTGTATGAAACTTTAGGATGGAAAACAATGTTGTTTATTCAAAACTCCTTTGGAAATACTTGTGTGGTTAGGAAATGCCGAGATGTCGGTATTGAAATGGAGAAATGGAGGATGTTGATGGTTATGAAAAATGCACAGTGTCCTATACTATGACAACCAATCTTAATCTGTGCGACCACATTTACCCCCATATGGGAACGGGGCTTAGTCATATAATTTGCTCTTATTAGTATGGGATACCTCATCGACGGAGATGACTCCGTTATGCATGAGGGGATGGTTTGTGAACTCCCCTGACCTGGTCCTCGCTCAAACTCTATGGAAAGATAAGGAGGAGGATTGAAGACTTCATAAATGTGGTCGCCGGGAAAAACATATGAGTCCTCACACTTAGGGTTGCCGACGGGGACCGGACTGAGTGTTGGTGGGAATTATCATATGGGTAGGATCCTATACTAGCATGAGCAAAGGAGAGGCTAAGGTCGGTGGCTCAACTTCGCATACACCTTGTATGGCGGGACGTGGCTGACACGATGAGTTACCGGATGGTGTGGGATAAAAAGCGTGCTACCTCTGCAGAGGGTCAAAACTATTCGAATAAGCCGAGTCCTCGGATATGGACAATTGGGAGGCTGTCCTAAGATCATGTGCAAATTTTTGGAAAAGCTTTAAGTTTAAAAGAAAATGAATTGGTGATGGTGTGATTAACTATACCAAATGGAGCGGTATGAGTTGTTGGAATAAATGGACCATGGTGAGCCTTGGTCAGGAAAAGAAAGGGTTTGGAGAAACAAATGAGATGGTGATTTCTTTTAAAAATAGTTATAAAACTCTTCTTACCTTTTTCAATAAAGATATAGAGATGTTTTAAAACAATTAAAAGTTGTAAGTTAAAATAAATCTAATGCATACTCATGTTGGGGTAGTTTGCGAGTACATTCAAATGTACTCATATTGGTTTCGTCCCTGGCTATTGTCCTAGTCAGAGTACGAGGGAGCACTACGCCGAGCAGGAGTATGGCGACTTCTACGCGAACTAAGGATCTCCACAAGTCAGCTGCCTGTCGGGTCGTCATCGTTAGGAGATGATTTCTTCTACGCCGTAGCTTCCGCTGATATTTTGGTTTGGCCCTTGAAGGCACCTATGTAAGAACTTGGTCTAAATGACCATTTATGTAAGACTTTTATTCGGTACTGTAATGGATGTAAACTTTGGTATCTAATTCGGATTATGTGCAACGACAGACTGATCACGGGATCGTTGTGTTAAGCATAATCGGGTATTTCGGACAGCTAGTCCGGGGTCCCCACAGACTTGGTATCAGAGCCATCCTGACTTTAGGAAACCTTAGTTAGCATGGTCGTCAGACAAATGTTATCAAAAAGCTTAATTTCTAAAAGAAAGGAGTGAAGTATTTTCGAAAACTGCTTATCTCTAACCCCTTACTTCTGCAAAAAAATTACTCTCATTAAATATTACATATTCCTTTGTACCTTTAAAATTATGCACACTTCTCATTAAACTTAAATTTCGAATCACTTGTTGCCTCACTACATTTAAATTTTTTTTGATACACTCGTCAGATTACTAAACTTAAAACTTGCTTAAAAATTTGTAGTGGCACTCCACTGGACTGAGTTCGTTCAGCTTGAGAAGGATAGCAAGCTGACGTTCGAGAATGACTTGTTCGAGTTGAGCAAGCTGTTAGGTCGCCCCGCTCCAGAGTTTGAGGGAGCTCAGATTGACGTTCACGGTGTCGAAAGGCTGAGCTGGCTCATCAGGTCGTCAGTTCGCAGGAACATCAAGTCTCCCAGTTCCAGGACACTCGTCTTCACCACCAAGGAAGCCACCTGGGTTGATGGTCTCTGTACTGCTACACAGAGGATGCTAGCCCGACTTTGTGAGGAGCACAAGGCGGAGTTAGTAGACTCCCGTTTCCGGTTCTACGGGAGGCGCAACTGCGACGGACACCCTACTCCTTCCCCTTGCCACCGATGTTTGGGAGCTACATCATGGACATGGAGCTCTTACTTCAGCACCACCACCACCGGACCCAACCCCCGCCCAACTTCTCGCGCTTATCATGGAGGAACGTGAAAATGCCGGCAGGAGCGCCAGGCTCATCTCACTGCCTGCCTGCAACAACTCGCAGCCGCTTACAACAACAACAACAACAACACAACAACAACAACAACAATGGTGGTAATGGCAATGGCAATGAGAACCCGCGATCCACCTTAGGCGATTTCCAGAAAACCAACCCCCTACCTTCTCCAAGGGACTTCACCCACTGGAAGCCGATGATTGGCTTCTTACCATTGGGAACAATCTGGAAGTTGCTGCTGTAGGAGACAATGAAAGGTGCTGTATGCAACCCACTATCTTGCTGGACCTGCACGAGCTTGGTGGGAAGCTACCAAGGCTCTCCAGCAGGCTGACCACGTCATCAACTGGGCTGAGTTCAAGGAGAAGTTTCGCAGAAGCACATTTCTGGTGGACTCATTGATAGGAAGAGGATGAATTCCGCAAGCTGAGGCAGGGAAGTCGAGATGTAGTCGGCTATCTTGAAGTTTACCGACTTATCTCGGTATGCTCCAGGACACCGACAAGAGGAGAAGAAGATGGAACGTTTCCTGAATGGGCTGCATGATGAACTGCAGTGTGCTTTGGTTGTCCATGACTTCCGTGACTGGAGTCACTTGTGGACAAAGCCATCCAGCTGGAGACCAAGCGCAAGTCTATGTATGAAGGTCGCAAGAGGAGGATGAATGCTCAGGAAGGTTCGAGCAGTCAGAAGCCTCGTATCTTTCAGCAAAACCCCAAACCTGCCTATCGACCACCCCAAGCTCCACGCCCCAATTTCCCTAACCGCCCAAACAACTTCAACCGCCCCAATGACAATAACCGTCCCAGAGGAAACTTCAACAACTTCAACCCCAATGCCAATGTTGTCTGCTTTGAATGTGGCAACAAAGGTCACTACTCCAGGAATGCCCCAATCCCAAGAGGAATGTTCAGCGCCCCACGGCACCGAACAATGGTCAAGGCCGCAATGGAAATGGTAATGGCAAGAATGCCGCACCCCGCGGAAATGTGCTGTTGCAAGGGTCGTCTGCACCACATCAATGCTGAAGAAGCTCAAGATGCGCCGGATGTTGTGCTGGGTACGTTCCTTGTCAACTCAGTACCTGCAACTGTTCTGTTTGATTCTGGTGCAACACATTCGTTTGTTACCGAGGAGTTTGTTGCTAAGGGAGGTTTAGTAGAAGGCTTCCTAACTAAAACCTTGAGTATACAAATCCCTGGTCCACCCTAGAAACCAAGAGATTTTGTCCAAATACTGCCATAGAGATTTCAGGCGAAAAATTTGCAGCCGACCTAATTGTTTTAGGAACCCAAGGCATAGATGTCATACTCGGTATGAATTGGCTAGCCAAGTACCATGGTCGAATAGACTGTGCCAGAAGAGCTGTATCCATCACCACCGACAAAGAAGTAGAAGTGGAGTATGTGTCTGAACCCAATCACCCCAACCAGGCTGCCATGAGAGCATAGCTCGACCCACCTAGATGAGATCCGTGTTGTTCACCTATTCCGAGATGTTTTCCCTGAGGAATTACCTGGTATGCCGCCAGACCGGGAAATTGAGTTCATAATTGAGCTTATCCCAGGAACAGCCCCAATATCCCAAAGGCCTTATCGGATGAATCCGGAAGAACTGGTTGAGTTGAAGAAGCAGTTGGCAGATATGCTTAGCAAAGGACTTGTTCGTCCAAGTGCTTCACCCTGGGGATCACCTATTATTTTTGTGGACAAGAGAGACGGTACCACACGACTGTGTGTGGATTATCGCAGGCTAAATGACGTGACCATTAAAAACAAGTATCCCCTTCCCAAGATCGAGGATCTGTTCGATCAGATGAACGGAGCCCGAGTCTTTTCAAAGATCGATCTTCGGACAGGTTACCATCAGTTGAAGATCAGAGAGACAGACATTCCCAAGACCGCCTTCACCACTCGTTACGGTTTGTTTGAATACACTGATGTCCTTTGGTCTGACCAATGCCCCAGCCTATTTCATGAATCTCATGAACAAGATTTTCATGGAGTACCTCGACAAGTTCGTGGTAGTTTCCTTGATGACATCCTTATTTATTCCAAGACCGAAGAAGAATGCTGAACACCTGCGTCTAGTTTTGGAGACCCTCCGAGAGCACCAGCTGTATGCCAAGCTTAGCAAGTGTGAGTTTTGGCTCAATGAAGTGGCATTTCTCGGACAATAGTATCTGCTGGAGGAATTTCTGTTGACCCCGAGAAGATCCAAGCCATTATTGACTGGTTATCCCCAACCAGTGTGACTGAAATCCGAAGCTTTCTCGGACTCGCCGGTTATTACCGCAAGTTCGTTGAAGGATTTTCCAGTATAGCCAAGCCTTGACCCAACTGTTGAAGAAGGACAAGAAATTTGAATGGACTCAGAAGTGCGAAGATAGTTTCCAAGAGTTGAAGAAGAGACTAACCTCCACCCCAATCCTGGTTATGCCAGACGTCACCCAGAGTTTCGACGTGTATTGCGATGCATCACGCCTCGGACTTGGTTGCGTTCTGATGCAAGAAGGCAAAGTTGTGTCGTACCTGTCCCGGCAGTTGCGACCGCATGAAGAGAATTACCCAACCCATGACCTGGAATTAGCTGCTGTGTCCTTGCTCTTAAAAAGTGGCGTCCCTATCTTGCGGGACATCGCTGTGAGATCTATACGGATCATAAGAGCTTGAAGTATATTTTCACCCAGAAGGAGTTGAACCTGCGACAGAGGAGATGGATGGAATTAATCAAGGATTATGATATTGGAATCCACTATCACCCCGGAAAGGCTAATGTAGTTGCCGATGCCCTTAGTCGCAAACCCTGTACCCTGAATGCCTTATCCAAGCCGAACAACCAGCCTTGTTCAAAGAGTTCGAAAATTTTGGACTAGAACTTGTTAGCCATGGATATCTCGCCAATTTGGAGTTAGCCCCAACCCTGATGGATCAAATCAAAGAAGCCCAAAAAGGTCATGAAAGCATTGAAGGAATTAGGAAGAAGATCTCCCTCGCAAAGCACCCGGTTTTACCGAAGATGCTGAAGGAGTGCTGAAATTCAATGATCGTATCTGTGTGCCCAATGTCACGGAACTTAAGGAGTTAATCCTGAAGGAAGCCCATGAGACCCCTTATTCAATCCACCCCGGCGGAACCAAGATGTACCAAGACCTTCGAGAAAGATTTTGGTGGCATGGAATGAAGCGAGAGATTGGTTCTTTTGTAGCCAAATGTGACATCTGTCAGCGAGTCAAGGCTGAACATCAGCGGCCCGCTGGATTGCTTCAACCTTTGAAAGTTCCCGAGTGGAAGTGGGATGAGATTGGAATGGATTTTATTACCGGACTTCCAAGATCCAACCGAGGCCATGATTCAATCTGGGTCATCGTTGATCGATTGACCAAGGTTGCTCATTTTGTACCTGTCAAGACCACTATACCGGAGCTCAGTTAGCAGACTTGTATATTTCCAGAATAGTAAGCCTGCATGGTGTGCCTAAGAAGATTGTATCTGATAGAGGTACGCAATTCACCTCAAGATTCTGGAAATCCCTTCATGAAGCCCTCGGAACCAAGTTAGCATTTAGCACAGCTTATCATCCCCAGACCGATGGCCAAACTGAACGAGTGAACCAGATATTGGAGGACATGCTTCGCGCATGTGTTCTATCCTATGGTTCCAAGTGGGAAGATTGTCTTCCGTTTGCAGAGTTCTCGTACAACAATAGTTATCAGTCCAGTCTGCAAATGGCCCCTTTTGAAGCCCTTTACGGCAAGAAGTGTCGTACACCCCTGAATTGGTCTGATACCGGAGAAAGCAAATTGTTCGGTCCAGATACCCTCCGTGAAGCTGAAGAGCAAGTTCAGCTTATTCGTGAGCGCCTCAAAACTGCCCAATCCCGTCAGAAGAGTTACGCTGACACCAAGCGCCGTGACCTCACTTCAATGTCGGAGATTATGTTATCTCCGAGTGACACCCCTCAAAGGAATGCAGCGTTTCCATGTCAAGGAAAGTTAGCGCCAAGGTATATTGGACCCTTCAAGATCATCGCTCGTCGAGGAGAAGTATCCTATCAGCTGGAATTGCCACCGGAGTTAGGAGATTATCATGATGTCTTCCACATTTCCTTGCTCCGGAAGTGTCTTGAAGTTCCTGACCAGCCTGATGTTTTCAAAAACATCGACCACCTCTCCATCGACCTGAACCAAGATTTGACTTATCGCGAGAGACCCCTCAAGATTCTCGAAGAAGATGTTCGTGTTACCCGAAGGCGTGCGATCAAGTTTACAAAGTCCAGTGGACTAACCACTCTGAAGAAGAAGCAACTTGGGAACGTGAAGATTATCTTAGAGCGAATTCCCAGACCTCTTTAGTACCTAAGCCTAGCAAATCTCGGGACGAGATTTATTTTAAGGAGGGAAGGATTGTAACATCCCAAAATTATTAACAAGTATTATTAATTCCAAAAATGGGAGCCAACAAAAACTTTTGTTAAATTATATGTGTTGATCTCATACTTGCTTGTGTGTTTATTTCTTTGTTGGTGTTGCTTGCTCTAAAGAAAACATAAGAAAAGAGAGAATAAATAAAAGCAAAACAAGAAAAATAAATGTGGCAAGTGCCACACAAATTCTCCAAGTGAGGATCTCATTTGTTTCCAACAAAATCAGTGGAGTGGTATGCAAACCCTCCCATTTCATCCTTACTACTTATCTCTCTCAAATAATATTTTCAAACTAGTTTTAAAATTCAAAAGTAAACAAAGTAAAAATAAATTAAAATGCCATAATTAAACACTATAAAAGAAAATGTTTCAAAACATTTTATTTTGCAAAGCCAATTTTTGTGGAGCTTCTGCACATTATGGAAGGCCCACAAATTTTGCCAAATTTTTAAATTGATTTAGTGCCTCAAATAAATCAAGAAGTACTACTGCATATAACAGAAGGACTAAAAAGTAAATAAAGAAAGAAGAAGGAAAAGAAGCAACGCACAGGAGCCAGGGGGTTTTTGCAAAACGTCGTCGTCTCCTACCTCCCCTAGCTCACTGTCGCCGTGCGTGTCGCCATGGCCGCAGCTCGCTCGACGCCGTCCCAGGCCCCCCAGGGCCCCCTTGCCCGCGCTCTCCCTCGCCCCCGTGCCTCTGCACCCTCTGCTGGCAGAGGAGACCTCTCCCCTCGCCATTACGCCGCTGTCCCCCGTTTCTCCGCCGTGGATGAACGGACGGCGCCGGCCAAAATTGGCCCAGCCCGCGGCGCCTCGACAGCGATCCGCTACGTCGCGAACCCTAGCCCACGCCCGGACCCCCCAGACACCGCGCGCCGGCCTCTCCCGCCCTCTGGACGCCGCTGGACCGTGCGCCGCCGTCGCGCCTATTTAAACTCGAGCCGCACCTCGCATTTCCCCACGCCCCACTGCCTCTCCCTTGCTCACCACACTCACCTCCACTCGCCCGTGCACCACCACGAGGGCGGAGCCGCTGCTGCGAGCTCGCTGCTGCTCGTGCCCGTGCTCGACAGCCCGAGGTAGGCGACGACACGGCTGTGCCGTGCTGTGCTCCCCTCTCACTTCTCTGGCCCGTACCCTCTTCCCCTTTGGACACCGCGCTCACCCACCTCTTTTTCCCTCTGGATCGTGCCAGAATCGCCGAACTGACGCTCGCCGGAGTTCGGGAAGTTGCCGTGGAAGCAGAGCACCTCGCCGTCGACGAACCAGCCCTCCCAGCAAGTACCACTCCGCCAGGACGTTCGCCCGAGCCTCCGCCGTCGATCTGCACCCTCTCCGCCGTCCCTAGCCCTCTCAGGTGAGCGATCGTGCTGCTCGCCGTCGCCGGAGCCACGGCGCCGCCCGTTCTGGGTCGTCGCCGATGGACTCGATTGCTAGCCGTTGGATCTAGATCCAACGGCAGCGTAACCCTTCGCGTTTAATAGACGCTGACGGACTGGCCCCACCCGTCAGCGATTTTATAATTTCCACCGTGCACTGAGACACTGACAGAAGGGCCCCACTCGTCAGAATTTTGAACATTATCCAGAATAGTAACCTTTTTGAATTTAAACTTCTCTGGAATTCAGTACTGGATCCCACTTTGAAATTCAATATCTCGAGATTTAGGAATCCAAATAAATCAAACTCAATTGTTCTGGAAAGCTTATGAAATTGTTTAACCAAACCCAATTGGTCTCATGTCATTTAATTAAATAGTTAAAAAGTGTTATTAAAAATACTACAGAAGGTTAAATTCTAAACTTGTTTGTTTCTGATACTCTGTTAGTCCAAATAATTCCAAACCAATTTTGTTAGCTTAGTATTGCCTTGTATTAGCTTCCTAATTTTGGTAGAATTAATTAAGCAATATTAATTGTTGACTTTAAGATAAACCCTTCTGGACTAAAACAAATAAATATGTTTAATGGTTGATCCAAATAAGTTAGGACCAATTTTGTTGGATCACATTTAACCATGTTTAGTTACCCCTAAAAGGATTTATTTTAGGAGTAACAGAACTTATTTGGTAGCCAAAACTTGATTGATAAGCTACTGGATTCAAACCTTTGTGTAGGGAGTTTGGTAACCCAATAATCCAAATCAAGTGGGTTGTCTTCTACACATCAGTAGCTTTCTATAGAAATTTAGTTTGTATTTTTGTGACCAACAGAACTCAAGTTGTGGAATTAAACATGTTTAACAAGTTTCTGCCATAATTTGGACATAAACAAATAATTTTAATTCAATTATTTTGAAATCAAATTGTATTGTTGATGTATCCAGTGGCTATTTAGAGCATTTAGGATTGTGATATTGTGATGTGTGATGTTGTTTGAATAGTTTAGTGATTGCTGTATTTGTTTGTTTATCGATTAGACGAGAACGTTGCTGGATTATCGAGGAGGGAATTTGTTGAACCTGAAGATCAAGATCAAGTCCCCTTTGCCGAGCAAGGCAAGCTACTCTCTGAGCTTGCACCTAAATATATATATGCATCTACTTTGATCAAATGATTTACCTTAAAACCAATGGTTTACAAAACCTTTTCAAAAAGTGTATGGAAATTATTTTGCCACCCTATGTAGTAGTTTTATGAAACTTTAGGATGGAAACAATGTTGTTTATTCAAAACTCCTTTGGAAATACTTGTGTGGTTAGGAAATGCCGAGATGTCGGTATTGAAATGGAGAAATGGAGGATGTTGATGGTTATGAAAAATGCACAGTGTCCTAGTACTATGACACCAATCTTAATCTGTGCGACCACATTTACCCCCATATGGGAACGGGGCTTAGTCATATAATTTGCTCTTATTAGTATGGGATACCTCATCGACGGAGATGACTCCGTTATGCATGAGGGGATGGTTTGTGCACTCCCTGACCTGGGTCCTCGCTCAAACTCTATGGAAAGATAAGGAGGAGGATTGAAGACTTCATAAATGTGGTCGCCGGGAAAAACATATGAGTCCTCACACTTAGGGTTGCCGACGGGGACCGGACTGAGTGTTGGTGGGAATTATCATATGGGTAGGATCCTATACTAGCATGAGCAAAGGAGAGGCTAAGGTCGGTGGCACCTTGTATGGCGGGACGTGGCTGACACGATGAGTTACCGGATGGTGTGGGATAAAAAGCGTGCTACCTCTGCAGAGGGTCAAAACTATTCGAATAGCCGAGTCCTCGGATATGGACAATTGGAGGCTGTCCTAAGATCATGTGCAAATTTTTGGAAAAGCTTTTAAGTTTAAAAGAAAATGAATTGGTGATGGTATGATACAACTATACCAAATGGACGGTATGAGTTGTTGGAATAAATGGACCATGGTGAGCCTTGGTCAGGAAAAGAAGGGTTTGGAGAAACAAATGAGATGGTGATTTCTTTTAAAAATAGTTATAAAACTCTTCTTACCTTTTTCAATAAAGATATAGAGATGTTTTAAAAACAATTAAAAGTTGTAAGTTAAAATAAAGCTAATGCATACTCATGTTGGGGTAGTTTGCGAGTACATTCAAATGTACTCATATTGGTTTCGTCCCTGGCTATTGTCCTAGCCAGACTACGAGGAGGAGCACTACGCCGAGCAGGAGTATGGCGACTTCTACGCGAACTAAGGATCTCCACAAGTCAGCTGCCTGTCGGGTCGTCATCGTTAGGAGATGATTTCTTCTACGCCGTAGCTTCCGCTGATATTTTGGTTTGGCCCTTGAAGGCACCTATGTAAGAACTTGGTCTAAATGACCATTTATGTAAGACTTTTTATTCGTACTGTAATGGATGTAAACTTTGGTATCCAATTCGGATTATGTGCAACGACAGACTGATCACGGGATCGTTGTGTTAAGCATAATCGGGTATTTCGGACAGCTAGTCCGGGTCCCCACACCCCGCCGCCGCCGGCTCCGCTCCACCCAAACCTGGACGCCGGCGCCGCCGTTTGCTTCCTCTCCTCAACGGCCTTCGGTTCCGGCACCGGCGATCTCTCCGCCGCTGTATTCGATATAGCCGTCCCTGGCGGTCTCTCCGCGACCCACCCGTCTGCAAGGTGTTCGGCGGAAGGTTCGCCTGTTTTTTGACTGAATTATTGATGCTAGCCGACGACCGTCGTTGATCAGTGACCGCGTTGTACTGCAGATGGTAGCGACGACGAGATGATGGCCGCGATGCTGTTGGAAGAAGAAGACGCCATCGCCGTGGAAGAAGATGAGAATATAGCAATTCTCAGTTATCTTCTCCAACTTCAAGCCGACGAGGAAGTCAATGCCGCCCCAAAACGGGGAGGCTCGTCGTTCGGAAGGAAGAAGAGCAAGCCGAGGCAGAGAATGGAAGGCCATTGCATGTTAGTCTCTGACTACTTTGCCGAAGTTCCTGTCGCCACACCGCCAAGGATTTCTGTCGACGCTTTCGGATGAACCGTGGATTGTTCAACCAGATCGTGCAAACTGTGAGGGCGTATGATCCATGGTTCAAGTTGAAGAAGGACGCTGTGGGAACTGTTGGTTTCTCGTCAATCCAGAAGTGCACTGCAGCCATGAGAATGCTTGCATATGGAGCACCTACTGATTCTGTAGATGACTACCTACGGATGTCAGAGTCCACAATCATCAAGTCGATGTACAGGTTCTGCAGGGCGGTGATTGGTGTGTTTGGCCCAAACTATTTGAGAGGACCAAATGAAGAAGAAACAGCTCGGATCCTGGAATAGAATGCAGCTAGAGGATTTCCTGGGATGCTTGGAAGCATAGACTGCATGCATTGGAGCTGGAAGAACTGTCCATTTGGTTGGCAAGGATTGTACAAAGGAGGCCACAAAGGATATTGCAGTGTGGTTCTTGAAGCTGTGGCTGATCATGAACTATGGATTTGGCACGCATTCTTCGGCATGGCAGGATCACACAACGACATCAATATGTTGCAGCGCTCTCCTGTGTTCGCGAAGCTAGTTGAAGGCCATGCCCACCTGTCAACTATGTGGTCAATGGCCACGAGTACAACAAAGGGTACTACCTAGCCGATGGCATCTATCCAACGTGGGCAACATTTGTGAAGAGCGTCCCCAACCCTCGCGGGAACAAAGCTTGTCATTTTGCACTCCAAACTGATCTAGCGAGTATTCGTGGGCACGCCGGGGCATGGCAGCGGCAGAGGAGGAAGAGGAAGACGTTTGAACTTTATTTTATATATTTTGAACTATTAAATATTGTATTTGAACTATTACATATTTATGTATGTTTGATTTTTCCTTTCACAAAATATTAAAATTCATGTAAAAAAAACCTTTTGGGGCGCCCCTTTGGGCGCCGCGAGTGGGGAACGCGGGCGCCCAAATGGCGCACCTTGTCCGGACAGCGCCCAAATGGCCTGTCCGGACGGCCTTTGGGCGCCGCGACTGGAGATGCTCTTATTTTACGGTACTTAGAGCATCACCACTCGCGGCGCCCAAACGGCCGCCCAAACGCCTTTGAGGCGTGCCGG
This sequence comes from Poa pratensis, assembly GCA_947311845.1. Lineage (NCBI taxonomy): Eukaryota > Viridiplantae > Streptophyta > Magnoliopsida > Poales > Poaceae > Poa > Poa pratensis. The sequence continues at coordinate 40,912,725 of CAMZMU010000042.1, forward strand.
ACACAAAATCGCCTCCACTCGCGGCGCCCAAACGCGAATTCGGTCCGGCGCGGCCCAGTTTTGTGTCCGGCACGCCCAGCCCACGCCCTCAATTTGGGAGGCTTGGGGCGGCCCCGGACGGAAGGAAATGCGACGCCACGTCGGCCTCCGATGCGCGGGCCACGCCTGGCAGTGAGACAAGATCGCAATAAGTGCCGGCTTCCCCCAATTCGTCCGCAGAAATCACATTTCCCCGCCATCTCTCCCGCCAAAAGAAAAGCCCTCGCGCCGCGCCGGCTCCATGGCGCCGCCGGCACCCAAGGGGAAGGCAGCGAAGGCGGCGGGGAAGACGCTGGGCGTCAAGCGCAAGGCCCCCCCGCCCGGGAGAAGCCGGAGGAGATGAGGCAGGAGGATTGGGATCTCGACGTACTCCGGCGCCGATTGGACACGCAGAGCCGTGCTGGGCGCCGCGTGAAGGAGAATGAGAGGAAACGGCTCGGCACGGCGGCGCCATTGACGGCAAGGAAGATCGCCGCCATGAACAAGACCGTCGCCGCCTTGAACCAAGCATTCGCCTTGGGAGGGAGCCCAGAGAGCAGCGCCACTCTACGATGCAAGGTTGGCGGCTCGCCGTCGAATTCCTCCTTTTTCGCCGACAGCGCCGCCCGCCACGCCTCGCGCCAGGTTCTCCAACTTGGACCCGCTGGCGAGGACGGCGCACAACATGTATCGCGCCGCGATCCTGCAAGAGCTTGGGCTCGTTCCGCCCGAGAACGGCGGCAACCACGGCACCGAGACCGGCCACGGCGCGGACGGCCAGGTCAACGATGATCCCGACATGATCGCCGACGACCCCGACATGACTCAGCCCGGCTATGGCTACGTGCCCCAGCCCGGTGACAACATCTAGATCGGCGACGACGACGGCGGTGGCGACAAGGGCATATTTTGGCGGCACATTCGAATTTACAAATTTGGGCGCCGCGAGTGCGGAGCGAGGGCGCCCAAATGCGCCAAGTAGTCCGGATGGCGCCCAAACGGCCTGTCCGGAAGGCGTTTGGACGGCCGTTTGGACGCCGCGAGTGGAGATGCTCTTAGACGATAACATCCGTGGCGGGAAGCCCTGTCACCAAGATGGATTACGATCTCGAAAGGGTTGAACTACGATGGTCAAAACCCAGATGAGATCGACTGAGTGCAACCTCGCTCTTTACCTGTGGTGGATCTCCTGGAGAAGAGAGGCTGCGATCTTTAGCTGATCTGTGCACCACTTGCACTAAGAATTTTTGGGAGAAGATTCACTGGATTTGTACCCGAAAAGAACAAATTCCTAACTTAGTTGCGATTTGTGCTTATCCCCTCGATCGACGCCTCGTTTCTCTCCGCCATCTCACACCCGCACTCATCCATTCCACCGTCACGCGCCAAGAAACCGCTCCCAACTTTTCTTTTCAACGTTTCGTGGAGATCGGCACCGCCGCACTTGTTCGTTTCGTCCCTGACCGGCTCGTCTCCACGTCATTTTGACGAGTCTTAGAACGGAAAATAATGTACAGAGAGCAGCTAACGGCCGGTGCAGACGACCACGACAGCCCGCGTGGTAAAATCTGGTCGACTGAGCTTCTGTTCCCTGACCGACAGCTTGACAGTGTGAACGCAGAGAACCAGGACTGCTTAGCTGGTTGGTAGCGTACAAAAGAAAGGACTGCTTAGCTGGTGATGGTACGGTTGAGTTGCCTAGGTACTTGCCACGTACATGAAGGGTCCTTGATTTGGTTCCAAAAGCTCTGCCATAGTAACTTGTTGAGAGAAAACTTGCAAAAATGAATTGAACCGTGCTATTCCAATGACTATTCACAGTACATATACAAGGGGAACAGACGCGGGAGAGGGATGCGTCCGATCGTGGGGAGTGAGAGCAGGGGCGGAGCTAGTTTTTTTTTCATTGCTGTCATTCTTCTTAATTTGCTGGTGACATTGTCTAGTTTTATGAGCTTTTATCCACTTCTAAAGAGGATTAGCAAAAGGTCGTTGGTGTCATTTAACACCAATGGTTGTAGATTAGCTCCGCCCCTGAGTGAGAGAACCATCGCGATGATTGCCTGGAGAGGCATCCACACGTGTGGTTATTACAACAGAGATTTACCCCCAATTGTAGATTAATTAGATTCTAACACTCCCCCTAATCTTTGGTTGTCCTTGCGACGAATCATCCCTTGGCATCATCCCTAAAAAAACCCTCTGGCAAAAAATGAGGAGAAATATACAATATGAAGCGGACAACACCTAACATCGGCAAAGGGAGCACCGTACAACCCCTCTCTCCCCATGACAGCGATATTTCGCACCCTAAGACCATCCGTCTAATAAACCACCGTCAGGGTGCGATCTTCATCTTCGGGTTCTTCTAGTGACACACTTGTTGAATGAGATGTCGTGCTAAGTCCAAGGGGAGAACTATTTAGGTTTCAGTCGATTTTATATTCGTTTTTCATATATGTCTGACGGTTCACGATGATGCAATGATTTTCATAGTTCAAAAAAAAAATATTGTTTGCCCTCACCGTTCGAAAGAAAAATGTAACCTTTTGCGCAGATCTCAAACACTGAGGCTTGACAAGTTCTCAATTGCCATGAAGTTTATTAGGATCTCTTGCAGTGCCGAGGGTCAGATAATTGAGGCGTGAGAACAACCTATGGCTGGAGTTAATTTGTAGTTGTACGTACACATTACTTTCAAAGTACTTATTGCGTGTTTAGCCTAGTCCTACTTACCGGGGAAAAAGAAGATGCAATATGTCCACCTGGGTGGCTCGAGTCGACTGATTGCCATCACGGACAAGGCATCCACGACACACAAGGCACATCATATCATAACCGGTTTGCTTTCCATTCTCGTTCGCCCTTTCTCAAACGAATGAAACATAGGTGATTTTGCAACGTGAGACTAGTGTCGCCGACTCCCATTGTTGAGCCATTCTACTTTTGAGAAATGATGGTTAAGAAAAAAAAAACTTTTGAGAAATGCTCCACACATTGGACCGCAGTATGTGCCCCTTTATCGTGCCCGTGTATCTGTGTTTTGTCCGGAGCATAATTATATGGAGGTGATCTCAGCGAGGATGGATGTTGGTCTGACCGGTTAATGGACCGTTCTAAATCATGATTCCGGCTTGGTTAGCCACCTTTAATTTTTAATTAGTACTAGTACTCCCTATCGCAACAGATTATTAGTGCTAGCATTTTTGTGTGAAAGGAATAGTTTAGAATGGTCCAGCGCACTCCAGCCCTAGTCACCGAGCAGTCTTATCCGTGAAGCAATATTCTGTCTTGTGAAGTTAAAATTAGGTACTAATGCAAAACACACACACAGAAAAATAAATTTTGCCTCGTCTTTAACCGATCAACTGGATCGTGCACAAGGCTGTGTTCTTCTCGTTTGATAAACTTCCAGCGTAATCTAACTGCACTTTTTTTATTTCATTTGAGAGAAGGCTGCAAGTTTGTAGCTATAGCACTCCAGGGTCCACCACCATCGGACCGAACTCCACCAAACTTATTTCCCGAGGATGGCTACCAAACAAACGCCACGCCGTCGCCCTGCTGATGCAAACGCCACGGCAAAAACACTCGCGCGATCGGCGGAAATGGACGCCAAATCGCCTTGCCGCCGCCGCCGCTGCTAGTGCTAGTGCTACTAGTGCCAGTGCGCAACTTTCCCCTCCACTCCACCCCGACTCCTGTTGGGTTTTGTTCTCACTTCGCTCCGCGCCGAATCTTCTACCGCCCTCCGCCCACTCACTCGCTTCCGCCTCTGGTAGTCTGCGGACTGGGTAGACCGGAATTTCTCCCGGGGTGATCGAGGCCCCTGATCATGGCGAATCCGTGCGTGGTTGATACTTGATGATGCCGCCGGACGCTGGCGCAGGGAGGGTGCGGGAGATGGGCCGGCGCAGAGGAGGGGGCGGGTGGGGCCTCTGCGCCGTCCTCGCCGCCGCCGCCTTGGTAGTCTCCGCCGTCGTCGTCCTTGCGGGTGGAGGTATGTGGAATGGCCGGTTTCCGGGAGTCCGGTGGTTTCGCTCGCGGTTTCCTGTTGTTGTCGTCCTAGTCCGGTCAATATCATGCCTGTCCGTATGCTATTACTCGTCAGAATTTTTGGTGGGTTCGAGCTGCCAAAACCCGAGCCCCTCACCCTTTGTTTGGTACTGCTCTACGAGTATTTTTTTACTGTGAAAATTTGTGCGTAGATTCTGCGCGATAGCTCTAGCTCGAGTTACCGGCTTTGATTGTTGGATTTGGGTGGTAAATTCGTGGTTAGAGGGTGTTGTTTTTTGTGATTCGACAGCTGTCCAGAATGTGAAGGCTGCTCTAAGTTGTGTTTTTAATGATCATATACATAATGATCATAAACATGGCTAATTGTGTTTTTAATTAGCGTTTAAAAAAAATTACATGCCTTACCACATATGCCGCGTGGTAAGCTATCGAAAAAAAAGTGTGCTAATTAAAAAATAGAATCATTCCTATATCAAATACTACACGCTGGCCCGGTATCTGGATGTATTATTGAGTATCGACCAAATAAATAATGATCATGTGCGTGGCTAATTATTTCACTAATCATATTTTCTGCTACCACTATGTTTTCATGTTTAGCAACTGTATATATATTATTCCTGTAGCCAGATTGATTTAGCTCTATGTTCTATTTGCTTTGTTTCCGAAGGTCATCAGCAGTCTCATGCACCTTCCTTTGGTCGTAAACTTCTTCTATCATTAACAAGTGGTCATCCACGAAACAACTTGGATAATATACTTCATCCTTCACAATTGCAAGCTCCGAGATTCCAGAGCTTAGGTCTGTACTAAGCACGCCTATGGCGCAATGATCTGGAATATCTGTTGTTGTATACTTGTATATCATGTGTGTATTTCTAGTTTAAATGCAATTTACCATTTCGTTGATAGGGTTAACTACAAAATTATCAGCATCAACTAGCGCAGATGTTATCAAAGAGCATAAACGACAATATGCACCCAGCTCAACAATCAAACACGAAGGTACTTTTTGTAACTATGATATGTGTGTTTTCCTAAAATCCTATGCGAAGCAAATCTTTTTTCAGCAACACTACTAGGTTATTTTTTTTCATGGAAATGATTTACACTCTCTGTCTTCCTCAGATGAAGCCGAGCCACCATCTAAACAAGCAGTGCTGCCTACAATGGACCCTAGTCCTATGCCTGGTCATTTGTATCAGCCACCAAACACAGAAATATCTCCATCTATACAGAGTCCAGGTGAATTGTTGTTCAGCACAATGCTGAACTCTACCTGTATCTATGTATCGGTAAAATGTAATTTGGAATTACATATCCATTATTACTGTATTCACAGGCCAGCATGTCTCTCCTTCACATATGGTTTCTCCAGCTACTCAAACAGGCAATCATCATGTTCGAGAACAAGTGCTCGCAGCTTCACCATCTCTTCCACTTCAAGCACATGCGTATCATCCTAAAATTGCTGTGAACACTCCGTCTGCTGCACCTTTTCTACAACACCCACCCTGGTGTAAGAACTATTCGGATCTGCCTTATGTTCTTGATGTCATTACCATTTGGTCAATTATTTGTTTCTGTAGTTTCATGTATATACTTTTACCTTTGACCAGCATCTCAACCTCCTCCATCTCCACCTTCCACTGGCAGGGGATCAACACAGCCAGCTCCTTCACCCCGTATTGGCCATTGTAAGATTGTTGGATCCGATATTATGCCATACTGTTACTTTATTAGCTAATGAAATGGATCTCATATTTACCCAACTCAGAATCTGTTGCAACCTGTTATTCGCATGGCAGCAGCTCCTTCGTCATTCCACACCCCTCCAGCAGGCCAGGACACACTTAGAGTTCCAGTTGCTTCACCTCCAACAGAACTACCGAGCAGACCGCCAAAAGGTAATGGTTCCTCTTGTTATCTAGTCATCTAACTGGTTGTTTCAGTTTTTTTCTCACCCAGATTTTGTTGAAACCTTGGGTGTATATGGCAGTTGTACCACCGACGCCCATAGCTCCTGCATCCAGTCAGGACAAGGATCACACAACATTTGCTAGACCTCCAAACAACCTACCGAGTCACAGCAGCTCACCACCGAAAGGTTCAGTCTCCCTGATTCAGTGCCAAAACACTATATAGCATTTCTAAAGGAGCTATTTGCTTGGAATAGGCACAAGGGAGATAAATCATCATTCTCCTCCCGCCACTCCACCTTCAACTTCAATGCACCAGGCCATTCATATTCCCCCGCAACAGAGGCACCATGCACATTCAAATGGTACTGAACTCAATCATGTCAAGATGTCGATTTTGGTCTCTTCATTAGTGCATTCCACATGTATGCCTGTTTCTCCATCACCAATCACTTTTGACATCCATGAGACTAGGTATATGGTGCGCCTGTTACTGTATTCATCCCCTGCACACTATCCACACACTAGGAAGTAGCCTTCTCATTTAGTTGAACCTTAACAAAATTCTTTTCAAGATTACAGTATAATCATATTTATGAGGGGAAGGCTCATGACCTTCGAGTTGCTTCCGATCCATAGCATTTAGTACCTTTAGACCATCCACATAAGAAAAGTATAAGGCATATCCCATTGAGTTGAGATTTTTTTTTAAAAAAAGTATATTTGTTCTAAATTCAATACCAACAATGTATGTTCTATGTAGGACTTCCTGTTCCTCCAGTAGACCAGTAGTGATGACTTCACCCGCACTTTCTGCGGCCACAATCATATCTTACCCTCCATTTCCGCAAATAATCCACAAGCACAAAGTATGCATCTTAAGCAGTATTCAGACATGAAATACATCTGCTAGGGAGTGGATATCACATATTTTGTTGTAACACATTGTGCAGGACCAGCAGCTTCTCGAACAACCCATCCTGCCAACCATGGGAACGCAGGACCTGTAAAAGGTGTCCAACAAACCATATGTACTAGGATACAACCACAATAAACCTATTGCTGACAGTAAAATGATTCAGGAAGTTATATTGTGCAGGACCTGTCGTTTCTCCCCAAAATTCTCCCAGCATCCATAGGAGAGGACATGCCATCCCAGTTGCTGCACCTCCAAAGGAACCTTCCAGCCATTTATCACCTGCAAATCATAAACACCACAAAGGTATCCACAGTTTTGCATAGAAAAAAATATAAATAGAAATATGTGCATTCATCTCAGTAAGTGTTGTTTGGTGCATGTTCCTTTCCTGTCATAAGCCCTGCTTTACATAGAATTGATAATGCTTCTGCAACAGGCCATGGACATTCAGGTTTAGATCACAGTCCTTCTCCAGCACCTGTAGTCTTTCCTCCATCGAAAGGAAAAGAAGGAAATCCAGCGTATGCTCCGCATCACCCTCATCAATATCATTCACCTTCATATGCTCCAGGTTAGTTGTGTTAATTTTAGGAAGATAAGTGACAGTTAACAACTGTCCAACTTATTCCATTATTATTTAGATATATATATATATATATATATATACACTAGAGGGCAAGGGTTAGATGGGTCAAGACGTCAAGTCATGCTAGAGGGACCAGTACAAGTTACACGCCCTTAACAAGTTGTTCCTCGTTTGAGTGTGTATTGCAATTTTCTCTTATTCTCTACATTATGCCAACTCTTCTAGCTCCTAAAATTTCTATAACTGTATGCCATAAAATCAGGTCCAAACAGGCAAGCATGCAACATCGTGACTTTCCCAGGTACTAATACATCGGGTTAGGTTGGGCTCAACCATGCATCCTGTCTGACGTCCTTAAGAACTGAGACATGCCATGGCGTTGATAAGTACACATACAATTCAGCAGTAACGCAATAGTTGTCTACGGTATACTTGATTGAAAGTTCAATATTTAGTCCGCAAATATCAGTTGAGGCCATCCTTGATTTGAACATGTGAAGTTTATCTTTGCTCTACTATGAGCATTTGACTGTATGCAATATTAGTCATGCAGCCCCCCAATTTCCCATCCTGCATTGAATTTGTCAAAAAAAATCTTCTTTCTCTAGTATTGCTGAATCCAATAGGGCCAGAAGTAATCTACATTTACATGGCTTTAATGTGAACTAGTCGCCCGCAAAACAAAAAGGACTAGTAGAATTCCTCATGCAATTTTGCGGCAAGATACTTGAATTTTTTATTTACTATATGCCTATATGACATTTTAGGAACCTTGCAAGCGCTCTGCCATTCATATAGCAGGGAAAAGAGTTACAAATATTTACAAAATACAAAAGGCCTAGTTACAAGCTATATTTTAAAGATGAAATTGTATTTGTAATACAACTGTAACTGTAATAGCTCCAACACATATCTGATTAATATGTATTGTTACAATCTGGACCCACGGTAACAGACGGTGTAGATCTTTCTCTTTTTATCTGATTATAATGCAGTAATTTCTAGAACTTGAAAGTGGATCTGCTATTTTCCGCTTAATGGATGATAAATATGTATAACTGAGGCAATTATATAATATTATAATCTTTGTCCGTATATCTATGTCTATGCAGAGCCTGCTCTACCGCCTGACAGTCCTGCATTTAAAAAGCCCAGGGCTTTGGCACCAACACCAAGTCGTTCCTTACCGCCTCCACCTCCAGACTCATGTATGATACAGATACATTTTGTGTCATCTAAATTTATCAATTCAAATGTTTTGTACATTCAATTTTACTCAGCTGATAGCTTTTGAGTACTTTCGCTCAGTTGTGGTTCATTCATCCTTTTTTTCTTTGCTAGACTGCACACCGTTATATTGTCAAGATCCTCTGACCAATAGTCCTCCGGGAACAACATGTCTCTGTGTACTGCCAATTAAAGTTGAGCTTCGTTTAGGTATACCACTGTACACATTCTTTGGATTGGTCGCAGAGCTTGCACAAAATATTGCATCTGGAGTGTTCATGAAACAAAGTCAAGTTCGTGTTATGGGAGCGAATGCAGCAACTGAAGACCCTCAGAAGACAGTTGTCTTTATTGATCTTGTGCCACTGGGAGCAAGGTTTGACAATACAACAACACTTTCAGTATTTGAAAGGCTTTGGCACAAACAGGTCATCATAAACCTTATGCATTTTGGAAGCTATGATGTGTTATATGTTCTCTACCCAGGTGAGAGTCCAGCATAACTCTTTTTGTGTTACTCAACTTACCGGTTTCCTTGTTTTAACATCTTCCTGCCAATCTTGATGATTTTTTTATATCCGATTTGATCCTTGAATTGATTTGTTTATTGTTCAGGTCTAGTTCATTTGTCACTCTCTTTCTCTCTTCATAATGATCATGGTACTTTGTTTCGTCTACTCATGCAGGTCTTCCTTCGTCACCACCAACAGCTGCTGGAAGTCTTGGTGTAAATGATCCAAGGTTACGCCCATTTGCTGCTGATGTAGGAAACCACAGAGAAACGAAAAGCAGGGGCATAATTTTGATAATTGTTCTATCAAGTGTTTTTGCTTTTATTTTATGTGCTGGAGCTGCATTGGTGATCTATTTCAAGCTTAGAAACCACAATCTTTTGACCGAAGCTTCACTTACGCCAGCAAAGCCTGCAGGTAGCAACACCTTCTTTTTACGGATTATTCCTTTTTTTTTATCATTCCATGTGGCGCCATTGAAGAAAGTAGAGAAATTAAGCATGTTGAATCTCTTTTTCTAAAAACAGAAGGCCCCTTTTTTCGCATGAAACTGGGAACTACTCCCTCTTTTTTAGGTCCTCAATTTCACCAACTAATGTGTTAGTACCCCAAAAGGTATATCACTGAATTCATATTCGAAAGAGGTTTCTAATGATATACTTTTTGTGGCGTATAACTCATATTTGATTGGTCAAATTGATGATCTCAAAATATGTGTGAGCCTTATACACCCGGAAGTAGGGAGTACTCCGTACCTGGTAATATGTTGTACATGCAGGATTAGCTTAGCTGCTTAGAGAACAACAGGATTGGTAGACCATCTTTCCATGCATGCATTCTGAGCACTGGAATCCACTGTTTATGCATTTGTGTAACAAGCTAGTCCACTTAAGATGAATCTTCTGTTTTTAGCTTTCAGAAGCTGAGAATTCACGTTTCATGTTTCTATCGCTGAAATGAGCTGTATATGGAAGAATAAGACTTCTGTTTCATGCTTCACTGGCCAAAGCACTCAGAAGTCAGAACTGCTTTGAGCATAGTCTGAAGGGGCTAAAGCTACAAAAATAACTATAGACGCTGATTTGCTTTCTTTTCTGTATTTCCTCATCAATGCTTGCATTGGAAATGCAGGTCCTGGTTCTGCAGTAGTCGGGAGTAGGCTAGAAAGCAGACCTATTTCAGCATCACCGTCATTCAGCTCTAGTATAATGGCATATAAAGGATCAGCAAAACTATTTAGTTTGGTTGAGATGGAAAGAGCTACAGAGAGATTTGATGAGTCCAGGATACTCGGCGAGGGTGGTTTTGGACGTGTTTATGAAGGTATTCTTGAGGACGGAGAACGGGTTGCTGTCAAAGTTCTTAAGAGGGATGACCAGCAAGGAACGCGGGAATTTTTGGCTGAGGTTGAGATGCTTAGCCGATTGCATCACAGGAACTTGGTTAAGTTGATAGGTATATGCACGGAAGAGCATATGCGATGTTTGGTATATGAGCTTGTTCCGAATGGAAGTCTTGAATCTCACTTGCACGGTAAGACTGTTCATTTTGCCACTAGACCTTCAGTTTCAAGATTCCCATTTAATATAATTGAATCTAATTTTTGTTGGAATTAGATGCATTTAAAAGAAATTTTGTAGCTTCAGTAATGTTATATAACTTATATAATGAAGCTGCACATATTAACACTGACATGCTAAGAAATGAAATAACTTTACTAGGTTCCATTATATTATATCTCCAAGCCTATCATTTCAAACTCTTTGTGCGTCTCACAGGTTGCGTAGTATATCTCTATTACTCCATTAGAAAACTTGGATAACATGGATCTGCAAACTTCTGAAAACAATTTATGTTATGACTCCAAGCAGGATCAGATAAAGACACTGCTCTGCTTGATTGGGATGCTAGGCTTCAAATTGCACTTGGTGCAGCACGTGGTCTTGCTTATTTGCATGAAGATTCAAGTCCTCGTGTCATACACCGTGACTTCAAGTCAAGTAACATTTTGTTGGAACATGATTACACCCCCAAGGTTTCAGACTTTGGCTTAGCCAGAATTGCTCTTGGCGAGGGGAACGAGCATATTTCAACTCGGGTTATGGGAACTTTCGGGTAAGCTGGATGTGAAATTATTATCTTAACTCTTTCAGAGTTGATTAAATATCCTCGGCATATTTAAAACTTGTGACGGTTTCTTTTTAGGTATCTTGCTCCTGAGTATGCAATGACTGGACATCTTCTAGTAAAGAGTGACGTCTACAGCTATGGCGTTGTCCTTCTGGAGCTTCTTACTGGCAGGAAACCTGTAGATATGTCAAGGCCTCCAGGGCAAGAAAACTTGGTTGCGTGGGCTTGTCCGTTTCTAACAAACAGGGATGGTTTGGAAACACTCATTGATGTTTCCCTCGGAAGTGGCATCCCATTTGACAGCATTGCAAAGGTAGCAGCAATCGCTTCGATGTGTGTTCAGCCTGAGGTGGATCAGCGCCCATTCATGGGGGAAGTTGTTCAAGCCTTAAAGTTGGTATGCAACGAAGGTAGTGAGTTCAATGAGTCGAGAAGTTTTAGCCAGGATCTGCATATCCAAGATGCTGAGCTTTTAAGCAGAGCGAGTCTAGATATGGATGTAGGCCCAGTGTTATCTACCGAGCAGTTCACTGCATCAGCACGATATGATACGCTGGATGCCTCTGGTTCTTTTCGACGGTATTCGAGTTCGGGTCCTCTGAAGGTCAGGAAAACTGGACAACGTAGGGAGAGAGGCTTATCAACAGGTAGCTCGAGTGAACATTGTGGTCTACAACGATTTAGGATAGATTCGGAGTAGTCAGGATGCAGGCTCCTTTTGTTGATGGCCTGGGCGCTGAAGAAATACACTTGGCTTATCTTGTTCAAGCCAGACTTCACATTTACTGCAAATGTATCTCAGAAATGGAGAGCAATGTCAAAAACGGTGTACAGATGAGGAGTAATGCTGCTACCTTCACAATGCTAGGGTGAGCAATGTCACCACGGTGGTGGCAATGGTGCTCGGCCTGGCATACGTAGTAACTGTGCCGCCTTCGTCCTTTTTGCTGACTAACTGCAGAGGGTGGAGCTGAACACAGAAGAAGAGAACTTCGTTTGACTATCTGTACAGTGCAGACATGTAAATAGGCTAATAGCGATTAGCCGGTTCTTCAACTGCAAGTCCGTCTGTGGATTAAGGAAAAAGTGGAGGACAACACTTCTCCCTTTCCTCCTGAGAGTGGCTTTTGTGCTTGAGCTAAGTCCATTCCTATTGTTTTGTTGAGTGAGAAAGAGAGAGAGGGAGTGATTTATTTGGCAGGAAGAGATGGTTTTTCTGTTGTAAACAATAGTTCTTGCCGGTGGTTCTTGGATCCGCCATGTTTCAGCTACAACTTGTTTTCAGTTCCACGACTAGAGACGCGTCAGCTTGTTTTCACTGTTTTTCAGGCATTCAGCTCCAAAGTGACGAGGGAGAGTAAAACGAGGGGGTTCTTAAAAGGAGATTGATAATCATATGGACTCTTCTCATCTTAATAATTGATTGATAATCATATGGACTCTTCTCATCTTAATAATTGTCAGCTGTGGTGGACAACGTGTACTGCATCAGTTAAATGTATCTCACTTTTTTACCTTAATTAACAGACTTCAGTGCAAAACTTGGACTACAAAACCCCGAATGTGAATAGTATTGTCATAAGAAATAGCAAAAAGCCGCATACTAGTATCACAGAATTCTGTAAAACGAACCTACCGACGCTTTATTTCTGGTGTGACTCAATGTGCAAGACGCAGCTAATGACATTACTTTCATAAAATGAATCAATATATTTTTGTACCTGTTTTATGTTGTACAAATTTCCAAAATGTTGACTGCGTTCATCCTGTGTGTACATTTCAGAACGAACACAGTGCTACCTTGATCTCACCTAGCACTAGCACGAGGAAATGCCCCAAAGATCCATCGTTAAAAGCTAATAGTGTAAAAGACAATTCTCGCACTGCTCACAATTCAAGAGAGACCACCACATCAAGTTGTCGAAATTGCATTTCAGATTACATGGGGTCAAAACATGTTTGTAGGGCACCGTTCAGAAGGTACAAAACAAAAAATCAATCACATTCATCTGGTGGTAACACTGAACACATCATCTTTGCAAAACAAACCACACTGAAAAATAGTGGGGGCTGGCAGTATTCGTCGAGTAGATGTAGTGGCCTACATGGTTACCTCCAAACTGTAGTGGCTCCAGCATCAACTCATTTTACAAGACGAAGAAAACCGGCAATCGTCAGAGAAGACGAACAAACATGGAATGCAAAAGACATACGAGAATCAAGCCAATAAAGCAAGGTGGTAGAGGATAGACACCAAGGCAAGGACTAAAGCACCTACAGAGTGTACATGTCTGCATGCTTGTTAGGTAGCTGGAGCTTCCTTGTCTCCGGCTACATCTGAAGCATCTTGTTCTTTTCCTACAACTGGAGAAGCTTCTTTTTCTTTGTCTACAGCCAAAGCTGTTGACAGCCAGTCCGAAGCTGGAGTTTCAAGTTCAGGCTCCACACGGCCATGGACATTCAGAGAGTGACAGATATCTGTAGGTTGGACAAGGTTGAAACGATTAGCCACTGCGCACATATATACAGAGAGAGAGAGAGAGAGAGAGAGAGAGAGAGAGAGGAGAGAGAGATAGCTCACAAATCCATTTTCCAAGGCTCTCAAATCAATATCCTCATCCAAACCTTCATGCAGCTTCTCGATGAACTGCATTTGAATGAAGCCCAATACGAAAAGGATGCTCAGAAAGCTTTGAGGGTGTTCAAATGTGTTTAGAAACATGCTCACAAGTTCAAGGCACACTTTCACTTCTCCAAAAAATCGACACTAAAATGGCCTCAGGCTATTTACAATCTCGGTATGACCACAAGTACCTAGTTTGGTGGTACTGCTTGAAAGTTATTCTTTGTTTTGTACTTGATCAAAGAAGTGGAACTACGTGTTTTTATTTTGCTATATCAGAACTGTGGAATATACATTTACCTCGGCGCGGAACAATTTCTTCACTACTTCTCGAGTCTCTGGTTTCCCTGCAGCTGCAACAGACTCAACCTCAAATGCCTTCCGCTGGGCATTACCTTTGCGAGCAGCTCCCTGAAGATGAAAGGACAAACCAATTTTATATTACACCGATGATGACATAATAAACTTCTATGGAGTAAAGTATTTGCTTCATACTGCTGCAGAAGCATCCTTCCCAAGCTGTGCGAGCTGAATACCAAGGCTTTGATGCATGCCCATGAAGTGAGTAGCAGGTGTAGGTCTACTTGTGGACACAGCTTGCCAACTTTGAGCAGGACTGTATATGCTTTGCTTGGTCAACTTGAAACCCTGCCATCAGAAAAGTGAGACAGAGTCAATTACGTGTTAAAAAAGAAGCCAAACCACCTACATGCTGTAGAATTTTGGCCGTCACAGTTGTGAAAAACAATGTACATTTTGCAAAAGATTCCAAAGTGATCTGGTTTCCCTACTACCAGGATAAAAACAACTACCACTGTTCCCCTAATTTAATAAGGTTGCTTTTTTGTTCAGATAATTGCACGAGTATATACTGAATGATTGCACATATTGTTGCGCTTCTGGTTAAGGTAATACCAACAAGGCTAACCATTCTTATTCTATACAGAATTCAAGAAAATGCATGATGTGTTCCAGTCTTCCAGATTAGTTATGATATACTGAAGGATGGACCAAAGTCGGCTAACATATGACCATGGTACGCCTGAGGAAGTCCAAAGTACAAAATCAGATAGATAGATACACATTACTGTCCAGAGTAAATATCAGAAGACTTAACCACTATAGACAAGATATAGCTTTTTATCTAAAAATAAGGTTCAGTTGTCATAACAAGACGCCTTCTATGTAGTTTATTCGATTCTTAACTATTCAATCACCAGTGAGGTACAGCATATGCCTTGTTCACGGGTAACGTGGCAAAGAACCTACATTCTACACTAGTAATGAATAATCCTGTTTATTTACCCTTTAGAATAGCCTCTCAAACAGATGGAAGCATATGATCCCTTAAGTTGAGGATATAATTAGTTATATGTATTGCTCTAGCCCGTAGCAATAGCATGGTCCAGTATGCTTGTTACTAAATGCCAAAGTGGACAGCAAGTAAAAAAGAATTCATGCACTTATGCAGCTATGATGCTACTTTGGCGCTAAATGGAGTTTAAAACCATAGTTTTTTTTTTCAGAAATTTATCTCATTTGCAGCTAGCAAGGTTGGGACCCCAATATTCAGCAACATAGCATGGTCCACTATGCTTGTCAATAAATGCCGAAGTGGACTACAAATAAAAGGAATTCATATAGTTCTCAGCTATGGTACTATTTTGTCTACAATGGAGTTTAAGATCATAGTTTTGTTTACATAATAACCTTATTTGCAGATGGCGAGCTTGGAACCCCAATATTCAGCAGGCACCCACTGAGGAAAGTTCCCTTCTCAATGTCTGCCAAGGCAGCATGTATCAAAGGCAAACATAACCCAGCTGCATCCTTGAAGTCACTGTCTTTAGTTTCATCCTTCTTCCTAGTTGCAGAAATCCACCACTTGTTATTAGCTTGTGTTATTGAGGGAAACAGCAGTGGGAATGATAAGAGAAAATTTGGAACAAAGGTTTAATGTGAGTAGTAAACCCATACCCACCAATTCAATGAGATTGCAATTGAAGGTATGCCATACATTAAGGCCTCTCTTGCGGCAGCAATGGCAGAAGAGTGGAACCTACACAGATTTGTAATAAATTGCATAACTAAACTGAAAACAGACTATAAATGGGCCAGTTGTGAAACAAGAGCATACATCTCATAACCGCAGTTTGGCCCAGCATTGACACCACTAATCACCTGCAAAAGATTTGGAATCATCCTCAGTGACAAAGGATAGGACATTACATTTTTTTCAGAAAAAAAACAGGACATCTACTTCCTTCCTAAACATAGATAACAAGCACAATACCAAAGCAGGTGCCGACCAAGCAAACAGCCTCCCAGACAATGACAGCGAGATGCAATCCACCGGCGTTCCTGAATAAAATATCACCATAATCAGCAAAGAGGAAATTGACCATACCCAATAGCTGATGAATAGTAATACTATGATCCAAACGGCACACAAACGGATGAAGAGCCCCTGACCTGATATCTCAAACGCCTTGGCCCCTGTAAAATCGACGGATGTCGCCGAAACAGTCTCCCGTATGGTAATGGAGTGACCGCAGACAGGCTTGTCCCTTCAAATTAAGAGAACATCGCGATTAATTTCCCTTTTGAACAGCAAGGTTAATGGTGTATTAGACGGTGAAAACAAATCCATCCAAAACGATGAATCGTCTTAGGTCAAGAGCAGAATTGCAATGACAAATCATGTGTCGGGATTGGGGACATACGATTCAGGGCAACCACGTGGACGTCGCAGCGGCCGCCCTTGACGAGGGCGTCGACGAGCGCCGCGAGACCCGGCGACTGGATCCCACCGGCGCAGGTCAGGAGTACGACGGGCTTGGCGGGGCCGTCATCGGCGGGCGCCGGAGCCGAGGCCGAGGCCTCGGGCGCGGTGGCGGGGGCGTCCTCGGGCGGAGAAGGCGGGCGGCGGGCGGCGAGGACGGACTGCAGATTGGATACGAGCGCCGAGGGGAGGGGATTGGGCTTCCGGGGCCCGTCGCCTGAGCTCGCGGCCATCGGCTTCGCCGAGAGAGAGGGGGTACGGAGGAAGGAAGGAAGGAAGGAGGAGGCAAAAATTCCAGGCGAAACGGAGGAGGAAAAAGAGAAAAATTGGAGCTGAATGGGGGTGGGCGCGCTTAGTTTATGGATTTATACACACCGGGCCCACTTTTACGTGTCGAGCGAGGCTCTTTTAGTCTTTTTGACCTCAACAGATTTGAGGGAAAAGTCAAAGTAGTGCTAGTGCTTAAGCAAAAGTTCTGCAAAATTGCTTTTGTCACTCATCATTTGTTAATTAGTCCTCCATTTCTTATCCACATTTCGTTACCTAATCCACAATCTCAGATCTTTGACAGTTAATGGCATCCCATTTTGTCACTCATCATAGTTTTCTATAATTATTTTAAATGCTATATATCCAGGAAACTTTTTTTCCTGACATAGTAATCATATTCATTGTGTAGCATTCCATCGTGATTATAAATGTTGTGTGTGCTGCCTCCTTTTCCCAAAAAGAGAGAGAGAATCTTCTAGTAAATATTGCAAAATCATACATGAGAGGCAAACCATAGCCGTCGAGGCCGGAATTTTGTTCTTGCTCACGTTTTGCAGTTCTGCTCATCTTCGACGCTCTCTGAGGCACCCGGAGGCAAGCTAGATCATGGACTAAAGTTGGAGAGTTGTTTTAACTATTTTTGGAATAAGGTCACATCATCTATACCTAATAATAAAAGCACTAAGGTTTCTTGTGGTACGTCATCCAAATTGCCCACAAACTTGCAAGAAATTACCCACTATGCCATCCATAAGTTGTACCGTTCGTTTTTCCCGTCATCCAAATTGCCCACAAACTTGCAAGAAATTACCCACTATGCCATCCATAAGTTGTACCGGTTCGTTTTTTCCGTGGCTTCCTTGGTTTTCGTTTCGTACGTCGCTTCTTTGGTTCGTTTCCCGCAATCGATCCGATTTCCAATCAACCTGGCAACCATCGCGGACGCGACATAAAAGGCAACGAAGAAATGCACAGCCTCCGTCGCAAGTCACCTCTGCCTGTGAAAACCTCGCCTTCGTACGTCTAGGTTTGACAAGCGACGACTCGATCTGTTCCAACTTCCAAGGCGTCGCCGCCGCCCTGTCGTCTCAGGCAATTGGCAGCCACAGCCATGGTCGCGACGTCGTCGGGAATCGGATTGGCGTGCTCGCCGGTTTGGATTGTCCATGGCCTGGCCGGACACACGGAGAAGAACTCCAGCTGCCACGACGGAGCGCGCATCCCAGATCACCATCACTACCACCGTACCACGGCAACAACCACCCTATTACCAATAAGCTGATGATCCCCAGCCAGCCACAGCTTGCATGCATCGGTGCCCGCGACCACTGCGACACGCTCATCGTGGTGACCGACTCACCTGACTTGCAGGCGCGAGCCTGGCATGGTGACGTGCCCCTGTTGTAGACCATGAGGCAGCGACGGAGCACAACGACGGACGTGAGGGACACGGTCCAGATATTAGAGTCCGTCTTTGTACCTCGCTGCATGAACCATGTCTGCGCCTGTGTGTTGGCGAAGTACTACACAGCCGAGGTGAGCCATATAGGGATCAGACGCAGCAGGTCTTGAGCTTCTCCACAAGGGCCACGCTGCGCAGCTTCCATGGCCGGTTGTTCTGATATAGGTCGTAACAATGGCAGCTGGAAGGGAGGAGTCCAAGAACACACGTGATTCCCTCCTGAAGTTTGTAGTATCATTTGTTAGATGGGGTCCATGGGGGAGTAGTCATTGCTTAATTTAAGTGTGGTGCCGGCCGGATGCAACAAGGAGGTTCAGTTCTTGTGCCACTTTGCACTTCTTTGGTGAAAGCTACTGAAATCCATCTCATCATGTTGCTATCAGCTGTGCTATTCAATATTCAGAGTGGTATTTGACTACTGATGGCTACGTGTTGGTGAACCCCAAGAGGAAGGTTATGATGTAGACAGCAGAAGTTTTCCCTTGAAAATCTACCCAAGGTTATCAATCCAGTAGGACTTGACGATCTATCGGAAGGTTGTTGATGTTGACTCCCCCTGGCGCTAGGGAGCTTGCACCAACGTGGAATCTGCACAGACACAAACCAGAACTTTGCCCAACACGAAACAGAGAGGTTGTCAATCTCTCCGGTCTTGCAGAAACAAAGAGTTAAACGTATGGTGTGGAAAACAGCAGGAAAAACAGCAAGTAACAGGAAACAGATGATTGCAGCAGGTTGTGTAAACAGTATGAGGAAATTGGACCAGGGTCCACAGTTCACTAGTGGTGTCTCTCTCAGAACAGATAACTAGCATGTTGGGTAAACAAATTACAGCTGGGCAATTGACAAATAGAGAGGGCATAACAATGCAATACATGCCAAGATGTCTACTATGAAATCTAGTTGGGCATTACAACAAAGTACATAGACCGTTATTCCAACCGCATCTATGCCTAAATAATCCACCTTCAAGGCAGCATCCGCATCCTTTCAGTATTAAGTTGCTAACAACAGATTATTGCATGAAGTAAAGTGTGTAATGTAATCAATACAAGTGCCCTTGGACACTGCACCAATGTTTTATCCCTAGTAGCAACAGCACATCTACCATCTTAGACCTTTCTGTCACTGATCCAGATATCTAGAGACTGAACCCACTATCGAGCATAAATACCCCCTCTTGGAGTCACAAGCATCTACTTGGCCAAAGCATCTACTAGCAACGGAGAGCATGCAAGATCAAGAGCACATAGATAAACAACTTGAATAAACATGGTATCAATATTCATCGGATCCCAGCAAACACAACATCTAGCATTACAATAAGATGATCTTGATCATGTTAGGCAGCTCACAAGATCTAAACATGGAGGCACAAGGTAGAGAGACAACCATCTAGCTACTGCTATGGACCCGTAGTCCAGGGGTGGACTACTCACGCATCACTCCGGAGGCAGGCATGGTGATGTAGAGCCCTCCGGTGATGATCTCCCCTCCGGCAGGGTGCCGGGAAGAGCTTCAGAACTCCTCCGATCTGAGATTGACGATGACGGCCGCGACGGAACTTTTCGTGGAATATGATCGACCGTAATAGGGTTTTCGCGTCGCGGAGAATATATAGGCGAAGAGGCGGCGTCGGTGGCCGAGGGGGGCCACCACGCCATAGGGGGGCGCGGGCCCACCCTGGGCCGCGCCCTAGTGTGGCGTGGCCCCCTGGTGGGTCTGCTCCGACTCCCCTTTGGACTCCGTGATCTCCTCGTGATATTATTGACGATGTCTTTTGTTTCGTCCAATTCCGAGAATATTTCCTTAATAGATTTTCTGAAACCAAAAACAGCAGAAAACAGGGAACTGGCACTGTGGCATCTTGTTAATAGGTTAGTCCCAGAAAATGCATAAAAATGATATAAAGTGTAACCAAAACATGTAGCAATTGATATAATAACAGCATGGAACATCAAAAATTATAGATACGTTTGAGACGTATCAAGCATCCCCAAGCTTAGTTCCTGCTCGTCCTCGAGTAGGTAAACGATAAAAACAGATAATTTTTGAAGTGACATGCTACCAACACAATCTTTGATCAAATAACAATGTAATGCACATGATCTGAATGAAGTGATCCAAGCCAATGGTCTATAGTTTGCAAGCAAGTAAATAAAGAGTAAACATAAGTGATCACACAAGTGCAAACTTTCATGAATAATACTATAAAACATTTAGAGATATAATAGTCTAACATAATAGTTAGTTCACAGCAGCAATAATTCTCAACATGAAAGTGTTTGTATCAACACAAAGGAAGATAATAGCTTCAGCTTTTGCTTCAACTTTCAACATGTATATCATATAGATAATGTCAATGCAAAGAATATGATCAACCAAACACAAAGTTATGTAAAAACTGTTATACTGGAGTTGACAATGATGTTTGCTTAAGTAGACAGAAAGAAGTGGGAAAACTGACTCAACATAAAAGTAAAAGAATGGCCCTTCGCAGAGGGAAGCAGGGATTAACATCATGTGCTAGAGCTGTAGTTCCCGAAGGCATATAGAGAGCATAAAATATTGTTTTGTAAGGTAATGGTGTATACAGGTGTCAACAAATCAAATAGCAGGTACTTGTCATCTTCCATGGCTAACTAACTTTTAGAGCGGTTCCGAGAGTTTTTAGGACTGCACTTGTAACAAGCACTTATTGGTGACACTCCTCCCAACCATTTACTTTCCACAAACCATGGCTAACCGAATCCTCGGGTGCCCACCAACATTCACCATGGAGGAGTGTCTATTTATTTATTTATAGGGTGGACTAACCAGCTCTTTAATGCAAAATAAAAGGTGGAGAAGCAGATGAAGCTGCCAATCCTTGT
The DNA here is from genome assembly GCA_947311845.1 of Poa pratensis. NCBI lineage: Eukaryota > Viridiplantae > Streptophyta > Magnoliopsida > Poales > Poaceae > Poa > Poa pratensis. The sequence continues at coordinate 40,934,063 of CAMZMU010000042.1, forward strand.
AAATTAATTAGCATGGAAGATGACAAATCTCACTACTACGTCCTTATGAGCTTTTCAAGTAGTGACACAAAAAGGAAATTGTTTTGAGTAGTTAGTAGATAGCACATGAAGAAATTTACTTGGAATGGTGAAAACACCACATAATAGGTAGGTATGGTGGACACAGGTGGCATGGATTTGGCTCAAGGTTTTGGATGTACAAGAAGCATTCCCTCTTAGTACAGAGTTTAGGCTAGCAAGTTATTATAAGCAAACATCATTATCAACTGGAATAGCAAGAGTGTACATAAAACACAAGGTTTGACGAACCATAGACTCCCACTGTCTTCCTTGTTAACACATAGCCTTCATCCAAAAATTATCTAGACTACTATGGACTTCCAATTATGCAACAGATTATTATAGCAGAAAATCCTTATAGTAGTTCTTCATTAATAGCCATTACTTACATGATGCACAAGCTTAAACATTAATTACTTGACAGCTCAAAACAATTGGCAAGCATCAAATTACTCAAGACAACGATCTAAAAAGATTCATGTAAGCATTTTATACCACTACCACATGCATAGCATTTTTCTGGTCCAACCAAACACCAATCAACTTATTTGACAACTCTCCAAACAGATATAAGTGAAGCAAGAGAGTACTTTCTTCAAAAGAAACTGAAAGCTCTAACAAGAGATATGAAAAACTGAGAGCTAACAGCAATAACAGCAACTAGACAGGAATACTCAACAAGTATAAGTGAAGCACAAGAGTATTCTAATGAAAAAGTGGAGCGTGTCTCTCTCCCAAACATGAATACTAGGATCCAACAAGTATAGCACAGCAAACAAAACAAAACAAACTGAAAACAAAAACACACTGACGCTCCAAGGAAGAGTACACTAGTATGAAGCAATAAAAATATAGCACCATTAGAGATGACCTGATAATTTGTAGATGAAGAAGGGGATGCCTTGGGCATCCCCAAGCTTAGATGCTTGAGTCTTCTTGAAATATGCTGGGGAGGTAAGCCTCCCCAAGCTTAAGCTCTTCACTCTTCTTGATCATGTAATATCATTCTCCTCTATCAACACTTGAAAACTTCCTTCACACCAAAACTTAACAGCTTTTCTCATTAGCAGGTTAGTGCACTAAAAGATAATACTTCAAAGTTCTAGCAAAGACAAAACTCACAAGCCAACTATTTTAAACATTAGCCACTGTTACTAGGCTCAAGTGGGCACTTTTACACGAAAAGAAACCACTTAAAAACTTGTAAAAGAGAGAATGCAAAATAAAAGACAGAATCTGTCAAACCAGAACAGTCTGTAATGACGAATTTTTTCGAGGCACTTACGATGCTCAGATGAAAACTTTTGAAATAATGAAAGTTGCGTAACATCATCAGGAACATGCACAAAAAGTTTCAGCATTTTTCGATTTTTTCTGATTTTCTACTGAATTAAACGGTGACGAACAGCAATCTGTCCCAATGCAGTCCCGAAAATAAAACCAACTTTGCATTAGTAACTCTCCTTGGCACAACAAAACAGCAAATAAAAGATACAAAGGAGTTGCTACAGAGGTAAACAAGCATCCTTGACTCAAGAAAACAAAAAAAAACAGCAAATAAAAACATGGGTTATCTCCCAGAAGTGCTTTTCTTTAATGCCTTTGAGCTAGGCATGAAGAGATGCATCAAGTATTGTCAAGACCAGAAAATCCAAAACCATAATTTGTCTTGACACTAGTATCATGTGAGTATTTCATCTTCTTCCTAGGGAAGTGTTCCATACCTTTCTTGAGTGGGAATTGAAATTTTATATTCCCCTCTCTCATATCAATAACAGCACCAACAGTTCTCAGAAAAGGTCTTCCCAAAACAATAGGACAAGAAGGATTGCATTCAATATCCAAAACCACAAAATCAACAGGGACAAGATTGTTATTAACCATTATCAAAACATCATCAACTTTTCCTAAAGGTTTCTTCATAGAAGAATCAGCAAAGTGAACATCCAAATGACATTTTTCCAAAGGTGCAAGCTTGAGAATATCATATAAATTTTTAGGCATAACCGAAATACAAGAACCAAGGTCACACAAAGCATTGCATTCAAACTCACTCAGTTTCATTTTAATAACAGGTTCCCAATTATCATCTAACTTCCTAGGGATAGAAGCTTCAAGTTTTAATTTTTCTTCCCTAGCATGCATGAGAGCTTTGATAATATGTTCAGTAAAAGCCATATTTATTTTACTAGCATTAGGACTCTTAGCTAGCTTTTGCAAGAACATGATGACTTCAGTTATGTTACAATTTTCGAAATTGAAGTTGTTGTCATCAAAAACAATGGAGCAATTATCACCAACACCTCTAAAAATTTCAGCACTTTTACTAGGAACAAAAGTAGTGCTATCAGGCAATTTAAAACTTTTTGTAGAGGTAGTAGAGACATTTCCAACACTTATTATCTTTTCACTAACAGTAGGGGGCGCATTAGCATGTGAGGCATCATTTGTTTCATTAGTAAAAATAGTGCAAACTCTAACAACACTATTTTGTTCAGCAATTTCAGCTTCTCTTTCTTCTCTCTCCCATCTTTCATGAAGTTCAGCAAGCATCCTAATGTTATTATCAATTTTAATTTGGATAGCATTGAGTGTTTTACTCTCTCTAATATCACTAGGAATAGCTTTTATTTTCAGCATTTCAACATCATGAGCAAGACTATCAACTTTAGCAGCAAGAGTATCAATTTTTCCTAGCTTTTCCTCAACAGTTTTATTAAAAGTAGTTTGTGTGCTAATAAAATCCTTAAGCATGACTTCAAGATCAGAGGGCACACTTCTATTGTTACTGTAGGAATTGCCATAAGAATTACCATAAGAGTTGCTACCATTAGCAGGATATGGCCTATAATTGTTGCTACCAAAATTATTCCTATAGCATTGTTGTTGAAGTTGTTATTTTTAATGAAGTTTACATCAACATTTTTCTCATCATGAGCAACCAAAGAAGCAAGAGGAATATTATTTGGATCCACAACACCATGTCCATTCGAAAGCATAGTCATAATAGCATCAACTTTATCACTCAAGGAGGAAATTTCCTCAACAGAATTTACCTTCTTACCAGTTGGAGCCCTTTCAGTGTGCCATTCAGAATAATTTACCATCATATCATCAAGAAGCTTTGTAGCAGCACCCAAGTGATGGACATAAAGGTCCCTCCAGCAGCCGAGTCCAATAATTCCTTGAGAAAAATTTAGTCCTGCATAAAAGGTTTGGATGATCATCCAAGTAGTCAGTCCATGAGTGGGGCAATTTTTAACCAAAGACTTCATTCTTTCCCAAGCTTGGGCAACATGCTCATTATCAAGTTGCCTAAAGTTCATAATACCACTTCTTAAAGAGATAATTTTAGCAGGAGGATAATATTTTCCAATGAAAGCATCTTTGCATTTAGTCCAGGAATCAATACTATTTCTAGGCAAAGATAGCAACCAATCTTTAGCTCTTCCTCTTAAAGAGAAAGGAAACAATTTCAGCTTAATAATATCACTCTCTACCTCCTTATACTTTTGCATATCACAAAGTTCAACAAAGTTGTTTAAGTGGGCAGCAGCATCATCAGTACTAACACCAGAAAATTGCTCTTTCATAACCAGATTTAACAGTGCAGGCTTAATCTCATAAAATTCTGCTTTAGAAGCAGGTGGAGCAATGGGTGTACAGATAAAATCATTGTTGTTTGTGCTAGTAAAGTCACACAACTTAGTATTTTCAGGATTACTCATTTTAGCAAGCCTAAAACAAGCAACAGGGCAACTCGAAATTAAAAACTAGATGCAGGAATTTAATTTTTTTGGGTTTTTGATTTTTAACAGCAAGCAAAACAAAACTAAAACAAGACAAAAAACAAAGTAAAGAGATTGGAACTGAGAGACTCCCCTTTCCAATAGCCTCCAAGTCCCCGGCAACGGCGCCAGAAAACAGCTTGATGGCTACGTGTTGGTGAACCCCAAGAGGAAGGTTATGATGTAGACAGCAGAAGTTTTCCCTTGAAAATCTACCCAAGGTTATCAATCCAGTAGGACTTGACGATCTATCGGAAGGTTGTTGATGTTGACTCCCCCTGGCGCTAGGGAGCTTGCACCAACGTGGAATCTGCACAGACACAAACCAGAACTTTGCCCAACACGAAACAGAGAGGTTGTCAATCTCTCCGGTCTTGCAGAAACAAAGAGTTAAACGTATGGTGTGGAAAACAGCAGGAAAAACAGCAAGTAACAGGAAACAGATGATTGCAGCAGGTTGTGTAAACAGTATGAGGAAATTGGACCAGGGTCCACAGTTCACTAGTGGTGTCTCTCTCAGAACAGATAACTAGCATGTTGGGTAAACAAATTACAGCTGGGCAATTGACAAATAGAGAGGGCATAACAATGCAATACATGCCAAGATGTCTACTATGAAATCTAGTTGGGCATTACAACAAAGTACATAGACCGTTATTCCAACCGCATCTATGCCTAAATAATCCACCTTCAAGGCAGCATCCGCATCCTTTCAGTATTAAGTTGCTAACAACAGATTATTGCATGAAGTAAAGTGTGTAATGTAATCAATACAAGTGCCCTTGGACACTGCACCAATGTTTTATCCCTAGTAGCAACAGCACATCTACCATCTTAGACCTTTCTGTCACTGATCCAGATATCTAGAGACTGAACCCACTATCGAGCATAAATACCCCCTCTTGGAGTCACAAGCATCTACTTGGCCAAAGCATCTACTAGCAACGGAGAGCATGCAAGATCAAGAGCACATAGATAAACAACTTGAATAAACATGGTATCAATATTCATCGGATCCCAGCAAACACAACATCTAGCATTACAATAAGATGATCTTGATCATGTTAGGCAGCTCACAAGATCTAAACATGGAGGCACAAGGTAGAGAGACAACCATCTAGCTACTGCTATGGACCCGTAGTCCAGGGGTGGACTACTCACGCATCACTCCGGAGGCAGGCATGGTGATGTAGAGCCCTCCGGTGATGATCTCCCCTCCGGCAGGGTGCCGGGAAGAGCTTCAGAACTCCTCCGATCTGAGATTGACGATGACGGCCGCGACGGAACTTTTCGTGGAATATGATCGACCGTAATAGGGTTTTCGCGTCGCGGAGAATATATAGGCGAAGAGGCGGCGTCGGTGGCCGAGGGGGGCCACCACGCCATAGGGGGGCGCGGGCCCACCCTGGGCCGCGCCCTAGTGTGGCGTGGCCCCCTGGTGGGTCTGCTCCGACTCCCCTTTGGACTCCGTGATCTCCTCGTGATATTATTGACGATGTCTTTTGTTTCGTCCAATTCCGAGAATATTTCCTTAATAGATTTTCTGAAACCAAAAACAGCAGAAAACAGGGAACTGGCACTGTGGCATCTTGTTAATAGGTTAGTCCCAGAAAATGCATAAAAATGATATAAAGTGTAACCAAAACATGTAGCAATTGATATAATAACAGCATGGAACATCAAAAATTATAGATACGTTTGAGACGTATCAACTACTCAGTATTCAGAGTTTCAATTGACAATATATGACAATATATTGGTGTCAAGAACTTCCTTCTGTCCCTCTCTGCACTAATGCACTACGTTGAAGAAGGGATGAACATGAAGAAAGGCGGTAAATACTATTGATCGTGGTCCGATTCCCTCCAAATCGTCAGACCGATCCCTGCCCGTCGATTTCGTTTTCATGGCTCGGTGGAGAGCTCCACCATCTCCCGATCCCAGCCCACGCACCTCCAAGCGGCTCATCCCAGGCCTCAAGCACAAAATAAACCCGCGGCTTCATCTCTCGGGAGAGTGAACGGGGCAGGGTGCATAATTCTTATTGACAAAATTTGTGTTCTCTGATACTAACTGTCACAAATTATTGCATTTTATGCAAAAGTAGATCATGTGGTTTTGCGAAAAGCATCTTTCGAAAATAGATTTTTTTGTCCCCGTTGCAACGCACGGGCATTTTTCCTAGTACATAATAAAAGCTTTATGACCCTATTCCTCTTATGTATGATCGGCATGGCTGGCGCGTATAATGCCAAAGAGTATGTGATGTTTTCTTCCCATGGATGGACGACCCTCGCTCCTCCGTACTGAATCATCGTCAGCCCCATCACCTGGCTTAGCGGTGATGGTAGTGTCATATATATTTGGCCATAAGTTCTTCCCTGTTGTTTTTTTTTTGACTTGCCTGTTGGTTCTTTTTGTGCTACAGTTCTTTTTGACCCGCAATTCAACGACGAAGAGTCGTTCGACAACTTGCAAGGGGATGTTCCCAACTATTACGTTCGGCGAGCTTAGGTTCTCACATATAGGGGTAGTTTATGTTCCTCAAATCTTCGAGTTTAGTTTAGTTTGTGTGTGTTTGTTTGTTATTTGCAGGTTGAGCCACAATGGGAAGATAGAGATGCAAAAGGTGAAGAGATAACGACCTCGAACCGTCTTAAGGCGAGCTATAGTTTTATTATGGATCTTAGTCACATGTTTTTGTTTGATTTGATATACTCCTCCGGTGCAACCGCGAGTAGCTCTAGATGGCTATTTGGGCCAACGTAATAGAAGATATATATTACAAAAAAAATACTATTACAGAATTCAGATGTTATATTTTCAAATGTTACGATTTTCGTGTCATATAATTTTTATTACATTGGTAAAAAATAGTCGACCTAAGATACGAGCGGATCCTATAAACTGAACCGGAGGGAGTACTTTGGTTAACAAAATAACGAAGTCTGACTTTTGCTTGGAAAAAAAAAACATAACATAAGCAAATCATGGTTGTTTTGCGCTAGTAAGTGCTAGACCTCTTCTCCGGAGCTCGGGAGCAGAATTGACTTTCCGAAGTGCTAGCCCTCTTCTCCGGCCGGCGTTCCAGGCTCAGTAGCACTCCGGTCGTCTGGTGTGGTGTACCGGCACCTCCACTAATGGATTCGCGTACTGGACTAGTAAAAAATCTTGTAGACACGAGGCCACCAAGCACGGACTGACCTCGCGCACAGCAACATGCGTCGCATAATTGGGCGGCAGAGGCCACTATTACCTGACAGGCAGCATCGGTTCGTGGGGTGGGGAGAGCAGCACCCCATGTGGATCCTTTTCAGGAGTCATGTGATTGCGATAGATGATGATGGTCTCGGCGTCGCGTCGCACGTAGTCTAGTTTAGTTGGTGGCCGCCCTCTCCCCTCGATCCCCCGACGTCGTCGGATCCACGACGCGGCCGCCAGGGAAAAAAAAAGGGGCTAATTTTAGGCATTTCCTACATAGGCTCTCGCCGGTGAGTCGCTCGGCACGGCGGCAGCCATTAATTGCTCCGATCCGTTCGTCGCGTTGTTGAAAGCAAAGCTGTTATCCGGCACACGGTAGTGGTTTCAATGTGGTTGGCCAGATTTGCCATGCGATCCGCGTACCTACTGATCGATCAGTTTAGAAGTAGAAGGTGCGTGCCATGCATGGACGCACCACGACAATTATTCGTGTTTCCTCTATGTGTTCGTTTGCGTAGCCATGTATGATGTATGCCCCCCATCTTGAGAAGGTTAATTTTCCGGGTTTAAGTGTGCTTAGGGCATCTCCAACGGTCCCCCAAACGGATATCGTGTGTCCATTCATGTCCACATGGACAAAGGGCATGGCCCACCGGCCCTCGCCAAACGGACAGGAATCCGCAGGCATGTCCGTTTCGTCCCAAGTTTGGTCCGCTTTTGGGTCGAGTGCGTCCGGACTTTGTCCCCCCTTGTGCTCCCCGAGCCATCCCGACAACGACACAATCCCCCTCCTCTCCTAGTCCCCAAACCCTCGCAGCAAGATATCATCAAGGAGATGAGACGTTGTGAGTCTTCCTGCGGGTGGGAACAAGCACGGCTGAGTCACGAACGATATCTCGCGGCAAGATATCGTTGGAGATGAGATGTTGTGAGTCTTCCTGCGAGTGGGAACAAGCACTGCCGAGATATCGTCCGTGACTCAGCTGTGAGCAATAAGATGAGTCTCTTATTGCTGGAGATATCGTCCGTGACGATATTCCTGGTGCCGCCTCCCCTTGACCTCAACGCCACCCGAGTGCCGATGCATAGCAAGGCGTCATGGGTGATGTCGGCCTTGGATAAGATGCCCCAACCCCCACAATCTCGTCTTCAAGGATATGCCAGCCTCGGCGCAGGGCGGCCTGGTATGTGACAAACGCTTTTGACCTCCATCAATTCGTATGTTTAAATTGGCGTGATTGATGATTATAAGTTTATGTGTAGGCTACTTTGACACCGATAGTGTGATGGACGATCTCATATGTGGGGGCGGCCACTATGAGTATCAAGAGGCCGAGGTCGAGACTCAGCCCGAGACCCAAAATGATAGGGTCTTTATTGAGCAAGAGCCATTGTTTGTCGACGATCTCACCCGCCAAACCACGACATAAAGGGGAACAACAAGAGAACACGCTCATATATGGAGAAAGCGGACAAGGTTCTCTGCGACTCTTGTATGGGTGTAAACGGATAGGATAATTTCCGCACCGTATTCGATTCCGAAACCGTTTTGAAAAATCCATATCCGGTTTGAATGAATCCAGCGAATAAGGATATCCGATTACGAACTTGACACCCGGATACGGTATAGGTTATGGTATGTCAAATAGCTTTGAATATGGATTATCCAAAAATTAAATAGGATAATCCAATGGTTTTAATCCGAAATATCCGATTTTATACCGAACTGCCTAATCTAATAAAGAATAATTTGTAATTAGTGAGCTGCCGAGTTCAACTGTTGAATAACAACTTATTTATTATGTCACTGTACAGACTATGGAGTTCAATTTGTTAGGTTAATAGGTTATTAAACAATTACTTTTGATTGTATAGTTTGACAATGTACTTACTATCCGATTAATTTTGTTTTCGCCCCAAATTCTCTTTGTTTCCGTTTCGAATCCGTGCTCACAAATATCCGGCTCCGAATGCTCAACCGGTTATTAACTGCTCCGCTCCGAATCCAATAAAAACATATGGTAAAGAATATAGTATAGACAAAATCCGATCCATTTACGACCTCAGCACAAACGTTTGTACGTGTAGCCCAGTATGAAAAAATGACCCCAGGGAAAAGGAATTTGACCCCAGCCCATAAGCACCCTTTTGTGGACAAGTGCAGGTCGTAATACTTTAACAGGCCCAAAACGTGAACGAAGCACTAGCAGCCCACCACTCCGCTGAATCGATGGATCTATGTATATTAATATCGCTCCTTGTCTAAAAAAAAAAGTATATCGCTCTTTCCCTCAAAAAAAAATGTATATCGCTCCTAATTTGTTTCTCTCCTGAAGCCGTACGCTCGTCTTCCAGATCAAAACTCTCGCCTCTGAACCGTCGCCGGTGGCCGCACCTACCAGTCGCCCCTCCTCTCCATGTTCCACCGAAATTGAAGATTGTTCTGGAGCACACACAGTCGTAAGAACAGTTTCACAGTAAAAAAACCAATTGCCAGCCGTAGGGGCCGTTCCTTTCCCCTCGCGTCGCCCCCCCAGGCGGCGCTAGGGGCGCACCTCGCTAGAGGCCGCCGGCCCACCGCCGTCTGGCCACCCCTGCCGCTGTCGTCGCCGGCCCCGGCCGCGGCGGTGGCGGCGCCCCTCTGCTGCCAAAAGGTGGCTGAGGGGAGGCCCTCTCGCGCAGGTGGTGGATCGGCCCGTGGGGGCGGTGGCGGTCGGGGAGGTGGACGCCGAGCCGGCGGGCTCGGGCGGTTGCGGCGGCGGAGCGGGAGCTGCGGGTGGCGTTGCTGGTGCTGCGGAGCGCGGCTGCCGGTCCTGCGGCGCCTGTGGAGGGGCGCGCGCCCGATGAGCTTGGCGGGCCCGATCTGGGCCTGTCGGGCCCGGATGGCGGTGGGTTGCGTGCGTGCTGGGCGTCCTCGTCGCCCCTCGCTGGGTGCGGCGACGGCAGGGGCACGGCGGTGCGAGGAGGAAGGAGGCCGTGCGGTTTGGCGCGTGCGGTGCGGGTGCTGGGCGCAGCGTCGGGCGGCATCGAGCGGAGGCGAAGGACGCGCGAGGCTGGAGGCCGGTGAGGCGCGGGGCGGTGCGGGCCGATGATGCTCTGCGTGGGGCGGCGTGGCTGTCGGTTGGAGTGCATTCGCGCGGAGGCAGGAGGCCGTTGAGGCGCGGGGCGGCCACGGAGAGGGTTCGTGCGGGAGAGGTCTTTGCCTCCCGCCGGTGTGGCTCGCGGGTGGTCGATCTGGTGGTGGTGTTGCTTGGCTGATCCGGGCGAAAGCTTGTCTCTGGTGGTCGGAGCCGGTGATGGCGGCTCGCGTCGTCCCCTTCTTGAAGGCATCACCGAGGTAAAGCATGCACCACCTCCGCTATCTCCGGGGGAAACCCTTGATCCGTGGATCGGATGGTGTCGGCGCTACGGCGTCGTCTCCCCCTTGGGGGCATCATTCTTGGAGATGCGCACCAGTCGAGGGACCAGTGGTTGGAGGTGGGGTGCTTCGTGGCGTTGCGAGTTGTGTGGCAACGATGACAATGGGGAGCGGAGCCGAGTCGCGGCATGTCCTTCGTCACCGACAGTCCGTGTTGCGTCCCGCCGTGAAGTCCTGAAGTTGGAGCTGCGTGTCGCGGGGCGGCAGGCTGGCAACGATGACACTTTTTCTACCGCGGCCTCGCGGATTCCGTCGATGCAAGTGTGCATTCTCCGGTGAAGCTCTTCGTCGAAGTCGGAGCTGCCTCTTCCTCGACGCTTTGGGTCATCTGTTTGGCATAGGCCGACATGGTCCTCGGCGTCGGCTGTGGCGAGGACGTCGTCGGTGGTCGTCCAAGGTGAAGTTGGAATCGCTTGCTCGGGAAGGAGTGACGACGATGACGCTCGGTGATGACCTTGATGGTGTTTTTCTCCTCGGCGATGTGTGATTCATGTGGGTAGCCAGGTTGGCCGGGTCTGCCCAATGTGGTGTCATGACTATATTGGTGCATTTGTAACGGTTTTCGGCCGGTTCCCGTTAATGAACCGGTCAATTCCCCTCCTTCTTTATTAATAATACGAAAATCGTTTAAAAAAAAAGATTGTTCTGCAATTCCCAACTGTAAGTGTGACTACAGCCGATCCGGCCTTTACCGGCTACGGCTAGATATTTAATTCCCTAAATTCCCAGTTCTGCACAATCAAGATAAGCGTCAAATCGCTTCCCCAAGTAAGCTGCTGACAAGTAGTATACAGTATACTACTTGGGAAAAATTGATCACTCCATGAACACGATAGGATGTCACTATTATAACACATATAAGAGCAATGAAACCAGAAATCCATGTTCTACTGCAAAAGGAAGCTCAAATAGGTTTATACGTAGTGAATCGATGATTTGATTGGGGGTGCTCACCCACCCCTTGTCACCAAAAGGCATCTGAATTTCTGGAACTACCATTTGATTATTTTTAGGAGTATCGGTCAACATAATCCTCTTTGTATTCCCATTTTGCTCCGCCAAAAGATGTCAACTCTCTAATATTTGCCTTGTTCAAGTATCGAGGAGCACTTATGTAATTATTTAAATGGATCATATACTCCTCTTGAGTGCCTTTGCTTTGTTTGTCGAGAACATCAACAACTGACTGATCATGTTTCAACAAATCGTCAAATCTTTTTACTGTTGTTTATGAAAACTTTTAGGAGACATGCCCACATGGTCTTTTAGTTATTCAGACTTATTCCAACAATCAAAACCATCGACTACAAATGCATCGTTCCCCCTAGGCTTTCAATAGAATATCTAAACAAGTAGCAATACAAGAAAAACGCAACATCCTTCTCACTGTCCTCTAGCCAGATAGTCCCTCCGTTTCTCAAAGTAAGACGTATGTTTTTAGTCAAAAGTAAACATAGTGTAACTTTGACCGATGTTATAGGTAATAAAATATGAACATTTCAAATGCTAAATCAATATCAATAGACTCACCATAGAATATATTTTCATTGTATGTTAATCGAATTTTATAAATATGCATACTTTTGTCTATAAGATTGGTCAAAGTTGTACTATGTTGACTTTTGACTAAACAATATACGCCTTCCTTTAACAAACGGAGGTAGTACTTATACCATTCGGACTGAACCGGCGTAACTGTGGATACTTGAAACCATGTTGTGGCCTATACGGACCTATGATTAAATATTTCCGTCTTATCTCATCTCGTAGGCTCGGTCCTATATATTTTGATATTCTTTTCCTATCGGCGGGGTCATAAAGATCTCAGTTACATCTATCTGAGTTGGAGGCACCGACAAAGGACGCAGACGAGTAGCACGTCTAATATTTGATGGACCTTCATCGTGATCAGAATCACTAGTATTAGGTCGTGGTGATTTTCTTATCAAATTCAAGAAACGCTCCATTATATTTTTACTGCCCGTTAACTTAGGAAAAAATGATTAGTAATGAAATACATACAAATTGATATATAGGTAAAGTTCCAATACACATCGAGTATACTTAGGGATTGCAACGGGTCTGCTCCCCACCGGGGAGTGCCTTCTCATCCCCATCCCCATTTAACAATCGGGGAGACTTTTTCCCATCCCATCCCCATCGGGATCGGGGCGGGGATCGGGTTCCCCACTAAGAGGTTAAATTCAAATAATTTTATAACAATTTCATAAACTTACACTTTTGACACAACTTGTGTAACACGTATGTGGTAAAAATGACAAAAGATTAGATCATATGTTAGATATTATTAAAACACACTATGCAAGGCACAATATTACAACATATTTCATATAAAAATATATCAATATATATATATATATATCAATATATATATATATATATATATATATATATATATATATACACACGAGTAGATAACGGGTATAGCAGGGAATGGGGATGGGGAGAGATTTTAATCCCCATCCCCATTTTAGATGGCGGGATCAAAGTTCCCCAAACCCGTCCCCCAATAGATGAATTCCCCATGGGTTTTCGGGGAATGGGGCCCCATTGCCATCCCTACCCTACCCACCCCCAGTCACCACAGATCGTTTTTGCATTGTTGAATGTTATGCCAAGGTAATAAACAATGTTTTGTCATTTAGTTTCTGTTCTTATTTACATCTTACATATGGCGTGAGTTCGTATAGTCATAACAAACTGATTTTTGTTTTTTATGCAAATCATAGTCAAATCTATTGTTGATGAAATTAGAGGTGGTGTGTTCTGTTTGTTTAGTCAATGCATATGCTAATATTTGTGATAAAGAACATATGGATGTAGTTTTGTGATATGTCGACAAGTTTGGAGCAATCAAAGAAAAACTTATTGGTGTTATTCATGTGAATGAGAGACGTGCTTCATGTCTCAAACCCAATATTGATTGCCTATCTCGTAAGTATGGATTGAGCATAGAACAAGCGCGAGAGACAGTAATCCTACGTTTGCGGAACCAGAGCTACAAACTCCTACAACGACAACAAAAGGCCCATATTCATATTCCACTTGAACAAAAAGGATTTAATATTGCTGCCACGGCAGGACCTTGGCAAGCGGGCGGAACACGTTCTGCAGGTGACAGCACGACACTCCCACTAGATATATGTTCTCCATCACCAACGTCAACAATACAAGTGACACCGAACTTGCTGCTTGCATAAAGGAGTCCATGGTTCGAGACTTCACAGGGACCTCACAGAAAACATGCACTTGATGAAATCTACGAGAAGACGACAAAGTTTGATGTTGTACACTTAGGGCTCTGTCTCCCGCATGGAGGAGCCGACCTCATTCGCTGAAGCTGAAAAGGAAACTTACTGGCAGAAGACGATTAAAGAGGAAATGAGTTTGATTGAATCGAATGGAACATAGGTTCTTTATGACCTGCCAAAGGTACACTAGCCGATTGAAATGGTTTATAAAGTAAATAAACACTCAAATGACAATGTTCTAAAACACAAGGATGGATTGGTCGCAAAAGGTTATGTATAGAGGCAAGGAATAGATTTTGAAGATTTTTTCCTGGTGGAGACAGTGTGTCTACTCATCTCCCTCGTGGCACAAAAGGGTTGGAAGATACACCACCTTGATGTGAAATCCGCTTTTCTCAATGGTGAACTAACTGTTGAAGTTTATGTGTCCCAACATCCTGGATTATAGGGTCCTGACAACAACAAAGTGTTGAAGCCACATAAGACATTATATGGTCTCCGTCAAGCACCTCGTGCGTGTAATTCAAAGTTGGATCAGACACTGCGCAAACTTGGGTTCGAGAAGTTTCCGTATGAACATGCATGTTGTTTACAAGAGGTCACAAGGTCACAGTCTGTTAATTGTTGGTTTCTATATGGATGGCCTTTTTATTACCCGAGACAATGCAACTGAAACTCAAATGTTCAAGGACCAAATGAAGGCTATGTTCAGCATGAGCGATCTAGGCATCTTGAGCTAGAACCTAGGAATTAAGTGTGCCAAACATAGTTGGGAATCTCTGTGTCATTCAACATATGCAAAAAGAACTTTGGAAAAACTTGGTGGGAAATTCCAATGCTTCCTATTCTCCAATGGAAGCTAGATTGAAGCTAAGCGAGGAAAGCTCTAGTGAAGCTATATATGCACTTAGTACATGAGTGTGGTTGGCAGCCTAAGGTACTTGGTTCACACAAGACCAAATATAAGCTACGTCGCTTAACGGAAAATCCGACAACATAGTATTGGACAACAGTCAAACATATAATGAGATATGTGAAAGGAACCACTGGAGATGGCTATTTTCATTAGAGACATAATGGAGACACACTGCAGCTCATTGGATACTCTAACAGTGACATGGTTAGGGAAGTAAACGGCCATTAAGCACCTGGAATCCTCTTCTATTGGTCTTGCCCTGTCAACTGGGTGTCATAGAAACAAAAGATTGTGGAACTCTCATCTTGCACACAGAGTTCATTATTGCGGTGACTTCTACTACAGCTTGCCAAGGGATTTGTAGGCTTTCAAGATTTTATCGGTGAATTACTGTTGAAGGAACCTGAGAAGGTCAATCTGAAAATTGATAATCACCAAGCTACATCTCTGTGTAAGAATCTCGTCTTCAAGAAGTGAACACATAGACACATGATACCACTTTGTGAGGAACTATATGGAAGAAGACAAAATTCAGTCAGATATGTGAAGACTCAAGATAAGTTTGCTAATATTTTGACGGATCCCCTCAGACGAGTGAAGTTTTAGGAGCTCAAGTACGAGATCGACATGCGTCGGAAACTTAAGGTGGTGAAATTAATGTGAGTCTTAACCTCGCTGCATTCAGACTTGAGACTCTCTCGGCAGTTGCGGAGCTTGCCAAGGATGGCTGGGGGGGCAAAACCTAAATAATGGAAGCTTGGGGGGCAAAGCATGCATTTTCTTCCATCCAAGTCCCTCCCCAAAAAAAAATCTTCGTTGATTTTCAAATTCTAGGGGGGCGTCGGCCCCCCTGACATATACATAGCTCCGCCAGTGTCTCTCGGTTTAAGTAGACAATAACGATTCCACGCATAGGTCGCTTGTGGCGTGCATCACTAGGACCAAAAACCTGTAGTGCTCACATTGTGGTTGGTTTTAGTTAGTTTACACTCGTAGTTTACTTGGCCCCAAAATTTTGGGCACGATCTATTCCATGGGATTGCAGGTGAGAAACAGATCGCGGGCCAATCATTTCGGAGTTTGTTACACAAAGAGAATAACAAATATACCCGTCTCCAGTGGCAGAGCGACGTGAACCTAAGAGCGAGGGAGCGCCGCCCCAAGCCCACGTGTATTTAACGAAGGAAGGCCATATAAATGCCCCCCCCCCCCCCCCCCCCCCCCCCCCCCCCCCCCTCCACGCACACACGCGAAATGAGTTGAAGCTCCAGACTGGATCCACCTTCGCGTGTGTGACCTAGGGTTGTACCAACATTTTCTGGACTTGTGAGTGGTTAATAACTCATGTATGCATATTCTCAGGTGGAGCGAACAACCAAGAAGGTTTTCACCCAATACAGATGGCGACACCATCTACGTATTGGTTCTCGACCGCATGTGGCCACTTTATCATTTATGTCGCATGTTAAGAGTTTATGGTGAACCTTTTATGTTTTTCTGATTTGGGCTGTGTACATCTTTATTGTGCAGAGATCGGGTGAAACTATTGTAATTGTATGGACTTCATACGAACCATTTGAATTATAAAAAACTCCATTTTTGAAAAATAAGAAAAGAAGCCATATACGACCCTTTAACATGTAAAGCTTCCATAATACTATTGTTAGACACTTCCGTGATTAACCAATCGATGCCTCTTTTCAAGGCCTGCCAACGAGCTAATAAGCCATTTTTTATACATGAGCCAGTATAGTAGCATCTTATCACCAACGACGCCTTCTTTAATTAGCACAACAAGGAAACCGGACCCTTACCAATTAGACACGGTTTGCAACAGAAAACGCACCACGGCATGCATATATGTACCCATTTGTGTCGACAAGGGCCAGAAATCATGAACTCTAGCAAAATCCGCGTGAAGATGGCGGCGAGACGGCCGGCGACGGTGGCAATGGCGCTGGTGGTGGTGGCGGTGATGATGGCCGCGGCGGTGGAGCGGGCGGAGGCGGGGCAGAACTGCATTTGCGAGTGCGTGAAGCTGTGCATGCGGACGCACATCCCCGCAATGGAGCTGCAGTGCAAGGGCAAGTGCAGGGAGACGTCGTGCATCAAGAGCTGCGAAGAGGCCTGCTATAACAAGGGCTTCCCGAAGGAGCCCAGCGAGGGCGTTAAGACCTGCGAACTCGAGCCGCTCACCGCCGACGAGCAACACATGCTGCACAAATGATCGGACCTCGATCGTCGTCGGGTCGGAGACGCTGGTTTCTGTTGTATCCCGTACGTACCATGCGGTACCAGCGGTAAAATTTGCTCGCGTCGATCTATATAACAGGCTGTTGTTGCATCCTCTTGTACTGTTGTGCCTATACCCATCGATTAGAGCAATCAATTCAAAACATACGCGGAAATTTTTGTCGTCCCCATTAGAGAGGGCATCACTGAGCTTGCCAGGATCCTGAAGAATTTTGGGGAGGTCACTCGGCTTGTCACCAACTTCTAAAAGAGCCATGTTGCACCCATCCAATGCCATAATCTAGACCTCCACGTCATTCAAAGTTTTCCCGCCATCATGATCAGTGATATCACCTTTCCGATGAGATATCTTGGGCTGCCACTTTCCAACAAAAAGCTAAAGCACATTCATTTTCAACATCTCGAGGACAAGATTGCGAGCAAGATCAACGGCCGCAACGGGAAGAGCTTTACTACCGCGGGACGCAGAGTTTAGGTTAGATTGGTTCTGACCTTGCTAGCTGTTTATCATCTCATGGCGCTTGTGATCCACCCTGGCGTGAAGAGCAGTTTCGAGAAGTTTAAGAGGGTCTTCCTTTGGATGGGGACCGAATGACCGATAAAGTCTCCAGATGAAAATGCAAAGTTTGGGAAGTTTTCTGTCACCCGACCAAGTTTGGTGGACATGGTATTTTGAACCTTGAGAGATTCTCTCTTTTTTTTTTTCAGTGGAGAGAGATTCTCTCGTGCCCTGCACCTGTGACGGACATGACTTAAATGGACAGCGGAGGAGCGCTACTGGGTCGGATTGGGAAACCCTTGTGATGAGCCGAACATGTTCTTGTTTTGGCAGCCATGACGATCATTATGGGCGACTGTAGAAAGGCCAATTTTTGGATCTCGGCCTCACAAGTAGGAAAAGGCCTAAGAAAATTGCTTCTCTCATTTTTAGCATCTCCAAAAAGAAAAACATGAAGGTGTAACAAGCCCTACAACACAGACCCATGGATTGGCCACCTTAGCCTTGATGACGGTTAGTGCTTGACCATATTAAGTGGGTTGTCAATCATTGGGCCTGCTCCAGGATATGAAGTTGGAGTCTGGCATGGATGACACGATCACATGAAACTTGACCACCGATGCCATCTACTTTTCGGCTTCAGCGTACATATCTCAATTTATGGCGCAACTTTGACGATTTTTCAACCAACTGTGTGGAAGGCTTGAGTGCCATCAGAATGCAAGTTGTTCTCGCTTGGTTGGTAATGCAAAATCGCATTTGTTCATGGGACCGCCTTGAGCGTCGGGGTTGGCCCAACTGTGTAGCGTGTCCCCTGTGCTCCTCGGCTCAGGAAACCACGACACATCTTCTTTTCCAATGTCGTTTCTCCAAAACAATTTGGCAAATGGTTACCACTTGGTTGCCGAACCTTCATCTCCAACCGGACACGTGGCAAGGCTTCGACAACGTGAAGGATTGGTGGACTTTTGTGTCTTCCTCTCAAGGCGCCCCGTAGAAGGCGAGGGTGTCCATCCTAATGCTCGTTTCTTGGAGATTTGGAACGAACGCCATGCCAAGATCGTTCGCAATCGCCACTCCGCCTCGCTAGAGTTATCCTCCGTCATCAAGAACGAGGCCTCTCTTTTGGGTTTCGGCTGGTGCTCTTTTTTAGGGTCTTGTAATGTTGCGAGAGTAGGTTTTTGTTTTCTGGCCTTTGGCCATGTTTTTGTTGATTAAAACTAAAACTTTTCTTATTTATTAATTAAAGGCAAAGATTTTGCCCTTTCCAAAAAAAAATGTGCGGACGGCCCAGACCGACCAATACTACAGAGGCTGGCTTTTTCGGCCTAATTGGCACATTTATTGGCCCGTTCGGCCCAATCCGGGCAGGGCCCAATCTGAGACAAAGGTGCGTGGCAACTAAAACCGGAGGTTATGCTGAAAAAGAAAACCGGAGGCTCTCTAAAAAACTGGGAGGCAAAATATCCAGCGAGACCTCGATCACCACATTACGATTACGTGCACACGAGAACGTGTGAGACCGTGATACATTGCTGTTGCGCAGTGCAGAATCTATGCACGGCCCACACTGTCGATCGCCTGTTCAGCCGCAAATGGAACGCGAAATTTGCGCATCTGTACGCTGCCCTTCTTTATCAAAGTTGTAGTAGCCATTTTACTTCTTGTGCGCCCACGGATGATGGTGCTTCATCGCCTTGTGCTTTTCGTGCAACGGCCCCGTGAATCCGTGATCGACTAGCAGCTCAATCCGCAGCAAAGACATCTGTAAAACTGTAGCTTCAGTCCTGTCTTTTTTGCCTACACCCGTGTGCTTGGCAGTTGTGTTTGCGCTTGCCGATCAATTCTTCCCGATCGACTTTGGCCCCATCCTAACAGAGGTTTCCAGAGGGAGAGATGAAGAGGATATGTCAGGATTTCTGTGAAATCCTGCGTTCCAAACACGTTCGCCCTGTTTCTTTTCTTCAAAAATGAAGTTGCTATTGTCAGTGCGGCAGAGCTAGGGAGATGCTCTTTGGTCCACACTGTTGATCACTTGCATCTGATAGACATAACATATTCAGTATGTTTGGGCTAAAAAATTACTGTAAGAAGTACATGAGTTTAATTAGGTCAAAATTACTGCACAAGTAAACCTTCAAGTTTAATCTGAAAGGCATATCGATCACCTAGGAGCAAGCAGACAACACCTGACGAAACCAGTGTAATCTGTGCAGCTCTAATATCTACACCGACATGCCTTGCATGCAAATCGGAGGTGGATTTTCATCAACGAGTGCCGCTGGATGTAGACATTCAAGCACATATAACTAATGCACGTAGTATACATAGCTAATGCACAAGTTCTTTAAGCAACTTCTTCTTTTTTAATCTTTTTTTTCACACAGGCGTCCATGATATATATATAATTATCATTGATTCCTACAATATATATTTACACGTAACTCATGTAAATACTACAGTATACGACTATACGTACGTACCCTAGGAAACGTGCATGTGGCAATTATTTCATCTGGGATCATAAATTTAGGACGCGAGCTAGATCGACCCATACATACACCTACCCAAACACCCACAAACATTCAATTCAGGGAATCCATTGAAGCTGCATGCCGGTGTTCGCCGAGAAGCTGTCGACGGACGAAGCACTGGCCGCGGACGTCGACGAAGAACCCAGGATGGCGTCCATGAAGTCCACCACAGGGCCCATGGCCGGGTCGGCGACGAAAGCGCCGGCGCCAAGCTTCGGCTCGACAAACACCGGGAGGCAGCTCCGGTCATCAACGGGGCCTTCTTGAGCCATGAGGCCAGCGGCGGTGCCGTTCTCCGGGTAAGCACTATCCGCGGCGCGGCACAGCCTGATGAACTCCCCGTCGACGGCGTACTGGAGGTCGCTGCAGGGGACAGCTCCGTGGCCGGCCGTGAGGAATTATGACAGCGGCTGGCCGGAGGTGAAATTAAGCCATGCCGCCGCTGAGTTGTGCGCCGAAGATGGAGGGGAGTGCGTGGCTCCTGCTTGAGCTGCATTCTGATCCAGCCCATTCAGCGAGGACGCGCACCCAGCAGCTTGTCCTGCTGCTCCGTCCAGAATGTTGTAGTACAAGTCTGTACCAGCGTGACATAACCCTTAGTTAGTACCCAAACCAGTACTAGCTGCCGTGTACGTGGTAGTACTGCTATGTACGATGTTTAATGTCAACTCAAATTGTTCTTTCGAGCTAACTTACAGACAGAATTGTAGGTGGAATTGTAACGCAGGATTGAGTTTACCTGCAGGGCAAGGGATGTTACCGGCGTGGAGGCTGCCCACGGCCTGAGATATGAGCTTCTTCTTGATGGTGGAGTTCCAAAAGTTCTTCACCTCGTTGTCCGTTCTACCAGGCAGGTGCTTGGCTATCTGGGCCCACCTGCAGCGGAACAAAGCACAGTGCAGGAGGCACATTCAGGTATTAGCTCAATCTGGTGCCGTCTGTGTCCCTTTCATTCCTTGTCTCGAGCAAGATAATGTGATTGTGCATACGCACAGATAATAAGTAAACTGTTGTCATACATACAGAGGGATGAGATGAAGTTACAGCAGCCATCTATCCCATGCATGCGCAGCAGATTTGCATGTGTAACCAGGGGCCGGTGAGAAGCAAGGATCTGTACCTGTTTCCTAGCACCCTGTGGAGCTCAATGATGAGTGCCTCCTCCTCCTGCGAGAAGCTCCCCCTCTTCAGGTCCGGTCTCAGGTAGTTGATCCACCGCAGCCTGCAGCTCTTGCCACACCTCTGCAGCCCTGCACCCGCCGCACATTCCCATACATCAATGTACTATTAACTGAAGAACACTTGAACTGAAGTAACAACCGAGAATTTGCAGTATCTGTATGTACATGCACTTACCAGCTTGTCTTGGGACTGAGCTCCAGCAGCCATGACCATGCGTGGTGATGTACCTGACGAGCTTCTCGTCTTCCTCTGGTGACCACAGGCCCCTCCTGACCTTCTGCTTGTTGCAGCAGGAGTGGTGCCCCATCTCTGCCTGCAGCCGGAGTGCCGGACCCTCTCTCACGCACTAACTGAATGACTGAACTCCTCAACAAGGCTCACTTCACACTGGCAGGCTGCTTGAGCTGTACTGGTACATGGTTATAAAGAAGATGAGAGAGAGCGGTTAAGCCGAGCGCATGCATGCAATGGCTACATCTAAGGGCAAGCAGATCAAAAGCCGGCGATGAAAAGTTGGACCTAAAAACCTGTTGAGCCCTACTCCTGTCTATCGAGCTAGCTAGGACCTACTCGTGAGCAGCATGTTACATAGGTTACTTCAAAAGTGAGTGGCTCAAGCGAGGACCTAAGGCGATGAGGTGTGACTGGACTCCTTGAACTGAAGAAGGGCATTTTCGTACCTCCACCCTCCATGATCAGAGAAGGAGACTTGTGTGATGGGGCTGTGCCCCTATGCCTGGTCTGTTTTGGGAACTCTTGTACTGCGCGTGAGGAAAGCTCCCTGTGATTCTGAATGTGTGTCTGTCAGTCTGGGTGTGTTAATTTGCGAGCGAAAATTTCACTGCCGCCATGGCTAGTACGTACGCCCATAACTGCAGGCTTTCTTCGAACTACATGGCAGCAGCTACCATTTAGACTTAGTAACAATTCGTCAAGAGATCATGTAGTGGCCCATTTGCGCATTCTGATGCCCCATCTATATGTGAACTGCTCGAGGCTTAAATGGCCTTCTCTGTACTCTTTAGCGTTCTGTTCTTACATGCCATATATATGCGCCCTTCAGGAAACAAAATTACCTCTGTGACTGTAGGATGTACTAGCACTTCACATACAGAAAGCAATGCGTGCATTCATTCACCTTTGACAAAAGATCGACAATTGGGGCCTCTGTGCGATACTATGCCCTGGCAACTGCCAAATAGAAAGACAATGAGCAAAGGGCCGAGGAGAGTGTTCTTGAGGATAGGTACGTAGGTTCCCTTAAAAGATTGTAGTTGTAATTTAAGCAGAGTAGGTGGCCTTTCCGTATTTATCAACGTCCAACAAAGCTTTGCGGCAAATAAAGGGTTTGCGGCCGGTGATCTGAAAAAGAGCTGCATGTGGTTCACTTCCTGCATGCAGCCAGTGGTTCCGATCGGTAATGCAGGCATGCAGTACTAGTTTCACAATATTTCGCACATTCCATTTTGCCACCCCTCTCGATCGAACGATGGACACCACAAAAAAAAAAACACACTAAGTAGCACTAACATCCGTTCCGAAATACGTAGTGTTTTAGTTTTTTTTTCTGATTCAGATGTATCTAAACACGTTTTAGCGTGTAGATTTACTTATTCCCATCCGTATTCAGTCCATATTAAAACATCTAAAACATCTTTAACTTCAAACGGAGAGAATACTACATTGATCGAGGCTAGCTATAGTGTTTTTTTAGGGAAAGCCATTCGGAGCACTTTATGGCGGATCTAGGTCCATATTGTTGGGGGTCCCACAGATAGATGAACATCATAATTTCAATATAAAATTCAAATTTTGTGAAGATTCCACTACATACAATATATTTTTGGTCTAAATATCATCATAATCCCACCAAAATACTTTAAAGTACAAGATAATCAGAGTTATATATATGGTGTATGTTATTTTTCATTTGGGGAGGGGTGCCATGGCACCCATGGAACCCCCCTAGATACGCCCTTGGCTTTATTGATGATTGAAAACACTTACATCGTTTATGAGTTTAGGAAATAATAATCTAGGGGATCATCGTCCCAAATAGAATCCAAATGATTCAAAAAAACTAGCTATAGTATTTGTTGGCGAACGATTGGCGCGATAGTTAAAAGGTGGTCGCGACCGGTTTAATTCAGACAAGATCGGGCGTCCAGTGGACTGCAATGCATGGGCCATGCAGAAGATCGATCAGAGGAAACGCGACAACACACACGTACGTAGCCTGCACCGTACCGTAGGTGACACACGATCGACCGGGATCCCCTGTCCGACCCTGATCGATCGAAGCGTGCACCATACGCGGGCCATGTGCCATTAATGCGCCGGGCCCCACGCGTGGCATCCAGTTACATGTACCAGTGTAGTACGACTACAAGTCTACACAACATACAGTACACCGGGAAAAAAAGGAGAGCACAATCATGTAGTACTCCGTATGTGCCAGATGTGAAGAACGTAACGAGAAAGACAGAAACCCTGTACGTTACGGAGCTACTCCCTCCGTTTTTTAATACTCCGTATAAGATGGTTTATGATTTGTCTACATGCACATGTACACAAATATATGTAGACATGTGTTAGTATGCATGTTCACTCACTTTAGGCCTTGTTTACCTCTAGTGTATTTTAGGGGATGAGAGGGGATTATCCCGGATCCCGGAAAATTCCCACTAGTCTGTTTATTTCTAGTGTATTTTAGGAGATGGGAGGGGATAATCCCCAAATATACCCTACCAACCATCTCATTTTTGCTTAACACAAAAACTCTAGTCCATGCTAGTGTATTGTAGGGGAAGAGTATTTGTGGGGATTGAGTGTTCACCAAATCCTCTCTCATCTCCACTCTTCTCATCCCTAAAAAACTCTTGGAGTAAACAAATCCTTAGTATGTATCTAAACAAATGTGCAACACCTAAAACATCTTATATTTTTTTTGCGAATAAAAAAACCCAAAGGGAGTAGGTGAGAATTTTCCTGGCCGGGATCGTCCGTGTATGCATTTAAAAAGCAATAATTCGTGTGTTAGGGAGCAAAAATGCCACGCCAAATATGTACTGTACTCACGTACGTACGGTCACCAAGTTTGCGAGTTCCTCCTGAAAAATAATTGGCCAGAGTCTCGGTCGCGTGACATGACCCACGATTTGTACTGCATGAACACTTTTTTTTAACCGTTGTCAATAATTATTTTGTATTGCATGAGCAGAAAAATTATATATAGTGTGTGAACATGTTTTCTCAATTGCACACAATTAGTACAACCCATGTGTAACTCTCAAATCAGCACGAATCGCGAGGTAAGTTCACATGCTCCTCACGGCTAAGAAGAAACGTGATTGAGCTGATCTAACTTAATTTTCAGTCGACCCAAGATTTTTTTTTTCCTCTTGTACCGCACTGCATTGTTCACACGTATATTCGTGGTCGCACTGCTGGTGGTACCCTGCAAGTGCATGTGTATCTCTACCGCCGGCATGTCGATCGCCTCTGCCTCGTGAGAGAAAGACGAGCGGATGTGATCCCTCAACCGCTTCGCCCTGCTCCGCATCATATCCATGGCAGTGCCCATTGCGCGCGGTTGATTCAGTGTCAAGCCTCCTCCTCCTCCTGCTACGTCTCTTTGTTTTTCACTCCGATCCCTTGCGTTAGCCGGAAGCAAAATGTGTGCAGAGATCGAGTTTCGCCGGCTTCTGAGTTCCGAGTGTGAGGGCATGAAGCGAATGAGAGCTGTGTACGAGCTAGCTAGGCTCTAGAGGTAGGTATATATCCGGTACGTATTCATGGCACCCCTCCATCGAACGACAAGAGTCCAACCCTTCAGAAACGGCAGTACGTAGAAACCCCTCCATGTGCAGGAACCAAGTACTACGGATACCGGGCGTTGATCGATCCTAGCTCCTTGCTGCACTTGTAAGCCAAGCTACGGGAATGAATGCCGATAGCTACTGCTCCTAGCTACTATATACAGTACGTCCTATAGTCCTAGACAAAACAAAATGCAGATTAATCTGTGCATGGAAAATACCGAAAGCCAGTGCAGTTTTTTTCTGTCGTTGGAACGAAACACGATATGTAAAGCAAGATGCCATCCGTTGAAGCTAGAAGATACGCATGCATGTGTACTGTTGTGTGCACAGTTCTCCGTTCACGTGTGCGATTCGATCGCCTAGGCATGTAGACCGATTGCCTATGACCTGAATGAACACTGTGCATTCATGCATGCAGAGACGATCCTCCGCCGATCGTACAGTTAGCAGGAGATGTGAGCGGAAAGTTCAGAGTTGCTCGACGACGCTACTTACTCGATGGACCAAACCACTCGTGCAACAAGGCAGAGGAGGGGCCGAACGGTGTCAGTGGAGTTGATACCGAAAGAGTTGCGGCAGAGTTTCTTCTTGTGGGTCGAGCTAAGTGGATAGTCATCGGTCGGTGTAACTTTCGGAACGGAACTGCAAAGGGCACGCACAGCATTGTAACCTGAACTACCAGCCAGCTTCCATCATCGTCCAAACTGCGCCCTGAGATTCATAGCATTATAATCGGAGGACTTGATGAATGTGCGCCGGCTTTTCCCTACGTGGGGTCAACACCGGGAAAGTATACACACTTTCATCATGCATGTAACTGGCAAGTCACAACTTTTTTACACGTTTCTTCTACTACCTCCGTTCCAAATTAGATGACTTCTATTTGTCTAGATGCGGACGTATCTAGATGTGTAACAAGTCTAGATACATCTGTATCTACACAAATGGAAGTCATCTATTTTGGAACGGAGGGAGTACCAACGATCGACACCTTGAGGAACTTTCACACAGCCTTAACTGCAGAGACTCTTCCCAGCCAGTCCCACTACTACGTCTCGTCCTATCATCAGCCAGCCAGCTCGTCCGGGGTGATCTGATCGCTGATATGGACGAATCGAACAGTACCGAACCTAACTGTTGGATACAATTCAATTGCTCACAACCATCTCCTGACGATGATAACTGCTCAAGGATCAGGGCTAGGAGACAGACACCCTTTGCTAATCCGAATTATCTGCACGGGGCGCGACACCTCAGACCGCCATAGACGCCTGATTCGTGCCAACCCCGTCTCGGGCCGAAACGAGGCAGCGGGATGGCGAGAGGGAGTCGCTTTCCGCGGCGTTTCCCGATCCGTCAGGCTTCCGAGAGCGGCACGGTGGGTCGCCATCTCCCGAACGCGCACGTACTAGTGGATGGCGCCGGGAAGAGGACAAGGCGAATCCCGCTCGCCACAACGGCCGGATCGCGTCTCCGGCCCCGTGCCCAATCATGCGCCAGCGTGTACCGTGTACGTACGTACGTAGAGGCTGCGGTGTCAGTCAGTGAGTTCAGTCAGTCCCGGTCGGCCTGTGGGCGTTGTCGCGCTACGTCCGAAACGACCTGGAGGGCGACAACGGGCGTTGCCGGAAAAGGGGTTGACTTGCAACCTAGTGCTCGCCGAGCGGCGATCTCTTTGGTTCGGGAAAATGGGGCCGTGCCGCATTCATTACCATGGGGCAGCGAGTGGGCGACATCGAATCGGCATGGTACGAAGCATGAAGACGCGGAAGATTAAGATTCAGGCTAAAAACTACTCCTGCTCACCACGGTGCACAAGGCAGCGTGTGGGCTTCTGACCGGTTCATCAGAAACTTCTACAAATGCACAAATGTCGTCATGGAACACGAACGCATTGGGAACCACCGGTCGATCTGGCCACCCACACAGAGCACACACACGTCGTCGAAATGAAAGACCAGTGCCAAAATTGCCGTTGAGGCGTCATCACTCCTCCTCGAGCACCCCTGACAATCACCGACAAAGCCCTCGCTGCTGCAAACAACGCCGGGATTATGCTTTCAGAGTGCGGCACGGGAAAAAAACCTTTTGACATTGTTACTACAAGCAGTCGGGTTTATGCTTTCAATGCAAACATACGAGAACAAAGCAAACCAGAAACCACAGACAAGAGTATGCAGTGCTAACTTAACCAGAGTAATGGAGCACCAGCAACACTCGCAATCTTTGTCACAACAAGAAGCTTAATTTCGTTATGGAAAATTCCTACGACACAGGTACTAACTTAACCATGGTATGCCATACAAACAGTTGCGACCTGACCAGAGTATCAGAGTATGCCATGCAAACAATATCCGAACCTTCTCAGTACCGAAAGGTGCATACAAAAGCTCGCACCGTTCAAAAGATGGGCCTTCAAGTACAAATCTTGAAAATCATCGTGTGACATGCTAACATACGCAAATGAAAACAAGTGGACAGTCATTTTGGAACGGAAGAGAAATGATGCTCAAGAACAGATGGTCTTGCGTTTCTGTAATTTCATCATCAAATACCATCCAATGACAGCATTCCCCACGTGGATAAAAATATACTACATGTCAAATAAAAAAGAAAAAAATCTGAAAACAATATAATGAAAAGAATATGTCAGCTGGGGTAAGTACGCAAACACAGTTACTACGTAACAGTAGTGGTCTTGAGGCTTGAAGCTTCCCAACCACTTCGCGGATGTCTTTTCTTGGGATGGAAACTTTAAGTTGAACCTTGATCAGACTTGATGTTCTCTCTCGGGGGTATCTTCAGCAAATGCTTCATTGTGTCATATGCGGTGAAACCAATTGCCACTGAGGGCACCACCTGCAAAATTACCAGTATTCAGAAGCAACATCTTGGTAAATACAATTAAATTATATACATACATATGTGAACTACTTCCTTAGCATGAAGGAACACCCTATCGGACAAGGGTTTTAGCTAAAAACTTTTCATGGAAAGTAACAGACACCGGAATGGTTAGGTAAGCTAATCATGTGCTTGCTTAGGAATATTGTTGATGTGCAAGGATCCAGTGATGATCAAGTTAAACAAAAGGAATTTGGCAAAGTTATATAAGCGCCACTGGAAGTATCTTGCAGCCAAACGTGAGACTAAAACCATGTATATGGATCTGCATGTCAATGAGACATCAACTGACAAGTGCAAAATGTGTAACTTCTGTGGAATTTATAACTGGAACACAACAAAAAATGACCACATTCTAGGAACAGTTTCTAAGTACTACCCAGAATAATCTACTCAACGACAACGGTTTGCTGGCAAAAGGGGTTCAACAAATTTGTGAGATACTTGATTTTTTTTCGTTCTTTCTATCATCATGACATGTAAAGGTCATGCCCTATGAATGCAAGCATAATTCAGGCAGGCTCTAACAGCAGAACAGAGTGCAAGTTCTCCTAAAACATTCAGACTATCAAGGAGTTAGTCTAATGGGCAGTAGCACCATAAAAGAGAAAGATTGTTTAGCATGTTTAAAACTAAATATGCTACTTTTGAAGTACCATAGAAACTAACTGTAAAGGATAATAACCAGGACTACCTTGATATAATTAAGGCTCAAACCAGCAAATAATTGTCTCCATCCCTGAGTTTGTTTGATGACCTTAAGCCCCTGGAATGTACCCGTTATTCGTGGGCCACCAAATTGATCATGTTGTACGTGACTTTGAACCTAAAAATAGATGCAAATACAAACATGATAAACAGTTGACAGAGTTGTTAAGAACATTTAATATGATCTTCTAAGAATATAAAGTGGTTTATGGAATAAATAAAGTACCTGCATTTGTCTCCTGACTACATCTAATGGGTAGGTTAAAGTCTGGCCAAATAAACCAGCTGCAGCGCCACAGGACAGTTTTAACGTGACAGAATTTTTGTAATCTTCAGGTACGTGTGCCTTCAGCCCTTCGTATATGTAGAATTTAAGACCAGCATAAGGAAGTATTCCCACGAGCGTTGGACCTGAATGCAGCAAGCTCAGATTGAGACATTAACAATATAACAACCAGGCAACCACAGTGAAAATAAAGGTAATGAACATATCTAGAAACAAAAGCAAAATACGAATATATACAGGACATTGCAAGCATAGATCATGTTTCAATAAGCAATAGTGGTATAAGAAGTCTATATCCATACCTACTCCACGATATAGGGCTCGCACTCCACCTTCTGAATAAACACCTCTAAAGACATCTCTTATTCCTCCATATGTTGGTGGACCCTTTGGCCTTTTCAAACCACTGCCAGGTTGATCTGAGTCATTGACCTGTAACCAAAATCAAACAAGTTCAGCACAACAGGATGAAAGTAAAAACAATTGCATTTCAAACAACAAAGGGATTTTCCTAGAACTTGGAAACGGTGGGAAGTACATTTCAAACAACAAAGTCATTGACCCTCATCTCTAGCCCGCCTTATCCTCTGGCCCTCACTAGCTACTCGCGGATTGATGTCAAGCTCAGCGTTGTCGGTGCACTCGTCAGCGGCATCCCGCCATCGCCGTGCATGTCAGGGGATCCTGTGGTCGATTCATGCCGACATGCTCGTTCCTTCAAGATGGGCGACGCAACTAGCCGTTCAGCTTCAATAAGGCGAAGCGATGGGAAGTACATGTCCCCGTTTTCCTTGGGTCAGACAGGGTGTTAACTTTTTAAGAGTTCAAGGTTTGTTTTAGACTAAATGGAAGTTTTTGTATCAAAAGTAAACTTCTGCAAGAGTTCAGGGATTAAAAGTGGACTTTAACATACTTGTTACAAGAGATGGCTGATGGACAATTCAGAGTTTAGGCAGCATTTTTTTAGCGGCAATGTGATTTACTAGTTTACTACTCCCTGAACTTGCACAAATATGCGTTATTTTCTCGCGGCAGCATAATGTAATACTTGAACAGGATACATCGATTAAAAAAATCGGCTGTCTATTTTATGCACTGAACTATGCAGAAGTCTACTTAATCCCCTGAGCAAGAAAATCGGGTGTTAGGCCTCCCGAACTTACAAATAGGTCAAATTACACCCTGAGGAGGTTTTAGATGCCAGGTTTGCTAATGTGATATGGTTTGCTGTCTGTGCAACTTACATCACCAAAATTTCCAACAGCCCAGCAACATCCTAATCAGTTGTTGCAAGTAAGAAAGATTCCTCCTTCAACACAATGAACTAATGTGTCATCAAATACTCAAATCCTTTCAAAAAAATGAATGATCAGAAAAGATCTAAAAGACAGAGTGCCATCATAGCTAAATCTGGCAATTTAAGGTACATAATTGGCAAACCAACATCCATGTCAGTGAAACTATCCCCTCAAATTATCTCAAGGTGTAAACCTACCTAGTTTTCTAAAATCCAGGGGCGTATATCTGTTCATGTAGTTTTAGATGGAGTTTTCGCACATGTGTGCATATGCCCGTAAGTCTGGGCAGAGAGGACGGGGGTCATAAAGCTATATGCGTGCTTTTCACTAATCTGTTTGAGTGTGGGGTATCATTTTCGCAGTAGCAAGTGAACTCTGCATATATATTAGTGGTCAAAGTTTTGATAGGATTAACAAGATCCTTTTGTAAACAGAGGGAATACCAATGCTCAATATTAAGGGAATAGATTCGAAAAATACAACAGCTCAGTAGACTGTCTGATTAATTATTTCATTGGGAAACCAATTTGATACTGAATGCTACTGTCGTGCGCTGCAATTCAGTATGAACATGCAAGCACAGAAGTAGACAGTGATAAGAATGCCAAACTGCAAGCAAACTGAGGAGAGGAGCAAAAGAAGACAACAAACAGATGCACAGTGCAATACCTGGAAGGCAAGCTTGGTCCTAGCCAAGTCCAAGGGATAAGTGCACAAGACTGCGGTCCCTCCTGATGCTGAGCCTGCTAAAAGATCTACCACAGGTCCTGTGCCAAGTGAGGGGCAGTTATTCAAGATCCAACACCTGTACCGCTCATACGCCATATAATGCAATGCAGCATAAGGAACAATTCTTAACACACTGGCACCGTTTCCCCTGAAGTAGTACCAAGACATGGTCAGCTATTTAACATTATATGCATGTTGTGTAAAAAGATTGTACTAGTAAATAAGTTGAATTGCTACATACTTGTAAAAGCCCAAGACACCATCATGTTTTCTCAGTTTATTCAAGGATCTGAGAACTCCGAGAGACCTGAACTCATTTGTTCTAGTCTGCAAGTAGAATCAGAAGTTGGGGCATATGTTAGCAATTATTATCATTTAGAAACTTATAGCTTGAATGAGAACAGGTGATACTCCCAAAAATATATCAAACACAAATTAGGCATGCAAAACTAATCAAGGTGCTGGTAGTTACTGCAGCATTTTGCATATACAAGGCCAATGGTAGCAGACATGATCAATCCTCTGGAAACTGAACTTGCTACCCACACATCAAGAATAGCCTTCTTAAAGAAGAAAAAAAGGAAGATTTGGCACCACAAGTTGCATGGACAAGATTTCAGGATCCTGAGAACATTTGGTCATATCTCAGCGACTCGGTCCTAAAGACAACGGATAGCTACAATCTGCTGAATGGAGAAACGTATAGTTTCTAATAGACCATGGCATGCTTATGGTACAGAATGTATAAGCTCCTCTACCGCTAGTACAGCTTGATAAGGTGCAAGTCTGCAACTCCCAAGTGTTCTTCGTGCATCAGTTTCACTGACAGAAAAACTGTATGCTACATGTCAACAGAACTGATGCCCAAAGCACACTTGTGCATCAGTTTCATTGACATAGAACTTGTGGTGAGAGACGTACTGTCAGTACCTTTCATTGCATCACATGAAAGAGCTATTTTCGGGCTTAAGTTCTGCGTCAACAGAACTGTTGCCCAAAGCACACTTGTGAATCAGTTACATTGACATAGAACTTGTGTTGAGAGACGTGCTGCCAGTACCTTTCATTGCATCACATGAAAGTGCTACTTTCGTGCTAGGTTAGGCGTGTATTAAAGAGCGGGTTATCACATTCACAGAATCACAGGCCTAAAATCAACTTTCGACCAACAATATTGATGTTGACATCCTGAAGCAAACCATGCCTAAAGCCACAATACGAACGGAAATTCCACTAAGGAAATCGCCACAAACAATACTGAAGTCAATCATCAATGTACCCAAGCGCCGAAGACTAGATTTAACGCGGTAATACAGTACGGGCATAGTATTTTGTGTGCGCGCGAGAAGCGAAACGAACCTGTAGCAGTATCTTGAGGCGCTCGAGCGGCGCGATGGCGGTCTTGGAGAAAGCGCCGGCGACTCCACCGGCAAGCATCTCCTTGGCGAAGACGGGCATGAGGTCGAGCGCGCAGAGGTCGACCCGGGCCGCCGCCACGGCAGCCGATCCCTGCGAGGGGGTGCCCATGCCGACGGCGCGCTCCTTTCATCCAAATCAAGCACCCCCCAGCGCGAAGAATATCCTCCTGGGGCGCACGCCGGCCCGAAGGATCCCCACAGGACGGGGCAGGAACGCACGCCGAGGATCCGCCTCCGCCGCCGCCGGATTTGACCGCGGCGGACACGGAGTCTCGCTTGCGTATTCCTCCTGCTGGTGCTTAATGAGGTCGGAGGGGAGGGAGGAGTGGCGGTGGACGATGAGAATATGCGGGAGAATCTTCGCGACCGAACCTTAAATATCAACGCCGGTTGCCAGGAAAGCATTGTGTCGCGTGTCGTGCTCGTGTGTCCTGTCTACAAATTTCCGTGATACTCAGTCATTCAACGTCCAGGATTTTGTCTCCCTCCATGCCTTTCTTTTGATCTAGAAAATGCTCAGGCTCTCTTCGGGCCGACGGAATAATGGACTCCCTTTGCAAGTTCGGGCCAAGCCCGTCGTTTTTTTTTCTTTTAAAAAGTACGAACGCAGACGCTCACAAACACGTGCACACACTCAAACCTTATGAACGCACGTCCTATCTTTATAAGCATCTCCGACAGACTAAACCGGCGGGTCGAGTCTTGAAATTGCCGGCGCCTCGCTCCCGAGGAAAATGTCGCCTCCCACTGAAAAATATTCCGACTAAATGAGAAACAACAGTGTCAAACCTGATATTTGAACTCTGGTTGGTTGAGGTACAACCGTCCTCGTAACCATCCTACCACTTTCTGGCTCAGTTTAGTTTTTTTTTTAGACCAAACTCGATCTACTATCCATAGATTCAGGGACGGTGAGAAGGTATAAAAGTTCAACGAAAAACCCTGGAATTTTTTTAACAAAAGTAAATTTTGTGAATCACCTAACGAGCACTATCGTCGCCAGTGCAAGCGGCCGACGGGCCGCTCACCTACCGTAGTCAGACTAATTTTTTTTCTCGAAAATAGGAATATCTTCGTGCACGTGCCCCTAGCCGAGAACCATGGATGCCAGGGGGGCTCCTTGTGCATGTCTAACAAGGGGCTGGCTGATACGTCTCAAACGTATCTATAATTTTTTATGTTCCATGCTTGTTTTATATCAATGTCACGTGTGTTTACTATAGTTTTATATCATTTTGGTGCATTTTCTATTACTAACCTATTAATAAGATGCGCAGTGTCAGTTCCTGTTTCCTGCTGTCTTTTTATTCAGAAATCCTAGTAAAGAAATATTCTCGGAATGACCTGAAAATTTATGGAGAATTATTTTTCATGGAAACAAAGATTGCGCCTGAAGGACAGCTGCAGGGGGCCACAACTCCCAAACGACCCCTAGGCGCGTGCAGAGGTGGGGCCGCGCAGAAGGGTCACCTGGACGCCTCGTCCACCATCTTACGCCGCCTCTTCACCTATTAAATCCCTCTTGACCTACAACTCACAACACCCGAAAGATTTCTCCAGAAACACAACAGAGATCCGCCGCCACCAAAAGCTCTAATTCGGGGGGTCAGGAGTTCCTCACCCGGAGCCATCTCCTTCGATCACGCCGCCTCCATGATGGTTTGTGAGTAGTTCCCCCATAGACTACGGGTTCTAGCAGTAGCTAGTGATGCGGCTTCAATCAGCCCGTTGGGAAACCCCAAGAGGAAGGTATGATGCAGCATAGCAGAAGTTTTTCCTTGACACAAAACCAAGGTTATCGAACCAGTAGGACTTGGAGAAGGCTCCGGCTTGGTGCCCCGGCGCCATAGAAAGTTCTGTTGGCGGGAGGCTTGGACCTGCACACAACACAAACAAACCAATTTGCCCCAACGAAACAAGAAGGTTGTCAATCTCCCCGGCTTGCCGAACACAAAGAATTAAATGTATGTGTGTAGAATAATATGAGAGCAAAACTGACCAGCGAGCAAATGACTAGGAAAAGCTATGCAAACGGTTGTAAACAATGTAGGAAAATAGGACCGGGGTCCACAGTTCACTAGTGGTGTCTCTCCGAAAGATAAACATGTTGCGTAAACCAATTACAGCTGGCAATTGACAAAGCACGGGCGCATAACAATGCTAACATGACATAATATAGTACACCGTTTCATTTAATATGGAAATTACATCAAAATATATAGACCGTTATCCAACTACGTCTATGACTAATAATCCACCTTGTATCGCTATCCAGCATGTCACCTGAAAGTATTAAGTTGCAAGTAACGGATGAATGCAATAAGCACGGTGCATAATGTAAGCAATGAAAACAACACAAGGAAGTAAACACCGTTGTTTTACCCCTAGTAGTAACAACACGTATTAAGTTTTAATCATTTCTGTCAACTCGAGCTCAGACAAAAGAGGCATGAACCTACTATCTAGCATAAATACTCCCTCTAAAGATACTAGCAATTACTTCGTCCAAAGCATACACTAACATCAGAGAGCATGCAAGATCATAAATAAAACATATCATAGATAAACTGAACAAGAATGTCATGATTTCCACAATTCATCGGATCCAACAAACATAACATGTAGCATTACAATAAGATGATCTTGATCATGTTAGGCAGCTCACAAGATCTAAAACAATGGAGTACAAGGAGAAGAGACAACCATCTAGCTACTGCCATGAACCCGTAGTCCCGTGGTGGACTACTCACGCATTCACTCCGGAGGCAGGCATGGTGGTGCAGATGCCTCCAGTGACGATCTCCCCCTCCGGCAGGGTGTCGGGAAGAGCTTCAGAACCTTCCCGATCTAGGGTTGGCGACGGCGGCCTCGGACATATTTCTGGAAAAGTGATCGGGTACCGAGAGTTTTCGGGAGAAGACGAATTTATAGGCGAAAGGGGAGCTGGAAGCTTCCGGAGTCGGCCAGGTGGGGCCCAGACGTGGTCCACCCCTAGGCCGCGGTTGGGGGCGTCTGGGGCCTGTGGGGGCCCTGCAGGCGCCCTCCTGACACGGTCTTCGTTTCTTCGTAAAAATAATTCATGTAAATTTTCAGCCAATTCCGAGAAAATTCC
The DNA here is from genome assembly GCA_947311845.1 of Poa pratensis. NCBI lineage: Eukaryota > Viridiplantae > Streptophyta > Magnoliopsida > Poales > Poaceae > Poa > Poa pratensis. Next base: position 40,969,462 of record CAMZMU010000042.1, read on the forward strand.
CCGACTAGCTTTTCTTAAACAAAAACACAACAAAACAGGAACTGGCACTGCGCATCTTGTTAATAGGTTAGTTCCAGAAAATATGCCAAAATGATATATTATAAAAACATGTGGCAATGATATATAACTAGCATGGAACAACCAAAAATTATAGATACGTTTGAGACGTATCAGCATCCCAAGCTTAATTTTGTTCTCCTCGAGTAGGTAAATGATAAAAAAATAATTTTTGTAGTGACATGCTACCAACACAACCTTGATCAAATAATAATGTAAAGCACATGAACTGAATAAAGTGATCCAAGGCAATGGTCTATAGTTGATATAAAGTAAACAATGATCAACCATGTGAACATCTAAGCAAGAATTTTCATGAATAGTACTTTGGAGACTTGAAAATTATAAAACTCGTCATGATTAATAGCTCACAAAGCAACATTCTTTCGTCAAAAGTGTTTAACCAACACAAAGGAAGATTTAAGTTTTGAACAAAAGCTTCAATTTGTAACATATTTATCTCAAGATAATGTCAATACAAAGTTTTCACGGTTAGACATAAACATAACATGTAGTAGACTTGTACCACAATTGATACTATGTGTTTGCTTGAGAGATAAAAATTGGTAAGGAAAACTGACTCAACATAAAAGTAAAAGAAAGCCCTTCGCAGAGGGAAGCAGAGATTAATCGTGTGCTAGAGCTTTTTAGTTTTTGGAAGCATACTATGGTCAACGAATGGTAATAGAGTTCTTGATATCTTCCATGCCAAACAAGTTTTAGAGCGGTTCGAAGATATTTATACTTTGCACTTTAATATGCACTTTATATAGCTATGACACTCCTACCTTTTGCTTACACAAACCATGGCTAACCGAATCCTCGGGTGCCTGCCAACAATCAGTTATCCATGGAGGAGTGTCTATTTTTATTTTTATTATAATGGTATAACTAGCTCTTTGCAAAATTATAGACGAGCAGATGAAGCATGCAAGTCAAGAGAAACTTTATTTGACATGGAAGATAACAAACCCAACCACTACTTCCTCATGAGGTTGGCAGCAGTGCACAAAAAGGAGTAATAACATTTTGAATATTTAAAGGTAGCACACGAAAAAATTACTTGGAGTGGCAGGAAAATTCCACGTGTAGGTAGGTATGGTGGACACAAATGGCATGGATATTTGGCTCAAAGATTTGGATGCACGAGAAGCATTCCCTCTCAGTACAAAGTTTTTAGACTTAGCAAGGTGTCAAGCAAAGACATATCATCAACCCAATACACGAATGACCACATGATATACATTAAGCATAACCATTAGACTCTACACTGCCTTCCTTGTTAACCAAACATCCCTTTGCAAAAAGAATATCTAGACTATGGGAGATACAAACCAAACAAACGTCATAATTCTAACCTTTGCGGTATTTCTCCACTAATCCGTTCTTAAGTAAATGATCCACAAGTTTAAGCATTAATCTACTTCATACCTCAAAACAATTGATAAGTATCAAGTTATTCAAGACAATGATCTACAAGATTATGTAAGCTTCTTTTACCACTTCCTACATGATAATTCCCTTTCAACCAAACACCAATCAACTTATTTGAACAAACTCGCTAAGCAAGTACGCATGAAACACAAGAGAGTACTTCCTAACTACAAGAAACTAATAGCTCTGAACAAGAGATATATGAAAAACAAGAGCTAGAAGCTAAAACTAATAAAAAAGCTAAACACTCTACACATATAAGTGAAAAACATGAGTGTTTTATGAAAAAGCGGAGCGTGTCTCTCTCCCACACAAGAATGCTAGGATCCAACATTGCAAAGACCAGCAAACAAAACAAAAACAAAACTGAAAGCAAAACATAATGACGCTCCAAGAACATCACATATTATGTAAAGGAATAAAAATATAGTCTCATGGGATCGACCTGATAATTGTTGATGAAGAAGGGGATGCCCAAGGCATCCCCAAGCTTAGACGCTTGAGACTTCTTGAATATTTAGGAGGAGGCCAGGGGAGCCTCCCCAAGCTTGAGCTTTAATCCCTTCTTGATCTTTTTTCATCACCTCGTTCTCTCAACATTTGAAAACTTACTTCACATAAAACTTATCACAAACTAATTAGAGGGGTTAGAACTCAAACAAAATAATCCACCTTCAGTTCTTACTTGACAAATTGCATGAAATTATTTTAACATTAGCTACTGTCACAAAGACTTAAGTGATGCTCTCGGATCAAAAGAACTACACTCACACTCATAAAAGACGCAATGCGAAACTAAGACAGAATCTGTGAAAAAACAAAACAGAATGTAAAGATGATTTTTTTGGGACACTAGGACACCTCGAATCAGAAAACTCAAAACTAATGAAAGTTAGAAAAAACCCAGATGCTTGCTGTCAAAAATGTTCAGAACCATATCACGTTCTGTGATTTTTTGGATTTTTGTACGGTGACGGACAGAAATCTATTTCTGGACAGCAAACTCACAAATTTAACTTTCCTCCCATTAGAGGCAACTCTTGGCACAAAAACCAAAATAAAAAGGACACGAGGGAGTTGCTACAGAGGTAACAACACCCAAACACAAAGAAAACAAAAACAAACTGAAAGTAAAAATAATGGATTGCCTCCCATAAGCGCTTTTCTTTAACGCCTTTTAGCTAGGCAAAAAGATTTTAATGATGCTCTCCTAAGAATAAGAGTTGAAACAAAAGGGAGCATCAAGAAGCAAATATCAAACACATTTAAGTCTAACCCACTTCCTATGCATTGGAATCTTGCAAACAAATAAATCTATGCAGAATATAGTGACAAACATAGGAAGGTAAAATAAAACTTTCAACATAAAGAGAGGTGTTTTAGTGACATGAATTTTTTATAACCATATTTCCCTCTCTCATAATAATTTCCAGTAGCATCATGAACAAACTCAACAATATAACTATCACATAAAGCATGATTTTCATGATCTACAAACACATAATTTTATCAAGCTCCAAAATAGTGGGATCAAAATTAACTAAAGTCACGACCTCTCCAAACCCACTTTTAACAATATTATAAGAAGATCATTGACCACTCTCAAGAGATATGGGACTCCATTTAGCTCAAGTCAAGACCTATCCAATCCCATTTTCAATGGCATCACAATTAATATCATCAAGCAACTTAGGACCATCATCTAGAGCTTTATCATAAAAAAAATTCTAAGCAATACTCCTCAGTATCATGAATTTCAATAGTAGGAACAAATTGACGATTATCATAAGATTTATAAAATAGCATGGATTATCATAAATAACAGTAGCATAGTCATTTTCACAAGTTTCATTCATAGGGGCACCATGGCCACAAGCATGGCAAGCATCAGTTTTATCAAAAAGGGATATTTCAAGAGAATCCATAGGAACATAGCATTCATCCTCCTTTGGTAAGCATGGAGGGTAATCAAATAATGTAAGAGTTAAAGAGTTACTCTCATTAGAAGGTAGGCATGGTAGCTAATCCATTCTTCCTCCTTTTTTTCGTCACTCTCGTCCTCTTTTTCATCCAATGAGCTTTCAGTTTCAGCAATTTCTTCTTCCACGGGTTCCTGCAAGGCAACGGTCTCTTCTTTTGGAGGATAAGTTCTCTCAAGATATTCAGTAATGTAAGGGTTATCATTGTATTACTCAAGGCAATATTCAAGTATAACAAAATTCTCATATTTATAAGGAGCATCATCAATATTCTTAAGAGAAGCAGGAATTTCACAAGCACCCATAAAAGCAACAAATTCTTCAATTTGTTCAAGATTATCCAAGTCATAGTATCCTATAGCATAAGAAGCCAGGATTTCCTTATCATTATAATCACATTGGAAAGGGAGGTGTTTATGCCTCCTACAGTAAAAAGATTCATTAAAGCACCAAGATTCGTCATATGTAGAGAACAAGTTTCTAGCAAAACCATTCAATTTATTTATTTGTACCCATAAGTCTATCCCTTTTTGAGACAACCGGTATTCCTTATAAATTTTTTTTTGTTCCTCCGTGAACCCACCTTGCCAATAAGATCTAGTCTCAAAGAAATTAACCATTGATAGCAAGTAAAGAACTAGACATAATAACTAAGCAAAAACAAGGCAAAACGGGAAAAAGACTAGTTGCTGGAATTTTTCATTTTTCTTGTTTTTGAGTTTTAAGGCAAACGAAAAGCAACACAAGACTAACGAAAAATGTACTAAGCAAGACAATAACAAAACGAAGTGTAAGGACGTGCGAGTTTTTTAGTTTTTTGAGTTTTTGAGTTTTTGCTTGATGCGACTTCAATCAGCCTGTTGGGAAACCCCAAGAGGAAGGTATGATGCAGCGTAGCAGAAGTTTTCCCTTGATACAAAACCAAGGTTATCGAACCATTAGGACTTGGAGAAGGCTCCGGCTTGGTGTCCCCGGCGCCAGAGAAAGTTCTGTTGGCGGGAGGCTTGGACCTGCACACAACACAAATAAACCACTTTGCCCCAATGAAACAAGAAGGTTGTCAATCTCCCTGGCTTGCTGAATACAAAGAATTAAATGTATGTGTGTAAAATAATATGAGAGCAAAAATGACCAGCGAGCAAATGACTAGGAAAAACTATGAAAGCGGTTGTAAGCAATATAGAAAAATAGGACCGGGGTCCACAGTTCACTAGTGGTGTCTCTCCGAAAGATAAACATGTTGGGTAAACAAATTACAGCTGGGAAATTGACAAAGCATGGGCGCATAACAATACTACCGTGACATAATATAGTTCACTGTTTCATTTCATATGGGCATTACGTCAAAATACATAGACTGTTATCCAACTGCGTCTATGACTAATAATCCACCCCGGGATCGCTATCGAGCATGTCACCCGAAAGTATTAAGTTGCAAGCAACGGATAATTGCAATAATCACGGTGCATAATGTAAGCAATGAAAACAACACAAGGAAGTAAACACCGCTATTTTACCCCTAATAGTAACAGCACATATTAAGTTTTAATCGTTTATGTCAACTCGAGCTGAGACAAAAGAGGCATGAACCTACTATCTAGCATAAATACTCCCTCTAAAGATACTAGCAATTACTTCGTCCAAAGCATACACTAACATCGGAGAGCATGCAAGATCATAAATAAAACATATCATAGATAAATTGAACAAGAATGTCATGATTTCCACAATTCATCGATCCCAGCAAACACAACATGTAGCTTTACAATAAGATGATCTTGATCATGTTAGGCAGCTCACAAGATCTAAAACAATGGAGTACAAGGAGAAGAGACAACCATCTAGCTACTGCCATGGACCCGTAGTCCCATGGTGGACTACTCACGCATCACTCTGGAGGCAGGAATGGTGGTGTAGATGCCTCCGGTGACGATCTCCCACTCCTGCAGGGTGCCGGGAAGAGTTCCAGAACCCTCCCGATCTAGGGTTGGCGACGACGACGGCCTTGGATGTATTTCTAGAAAAGTGATCGGGTACCGAGGGTTTTCGAGAGAAGAGGAATTGATAGGCGAAAGGGGAGCTCCGGTAGCTTCCGGAGTCGGCCAGGTGGGGCCCAGCCGCGGTCCACCCTTGGGCCACGGCTGGGGGGCCTGTGGGGCCCCCTTGCAGGCGCCCTCCTGGCACAGTCTTTGTTTCTTCGTAAAAACAATTCATGTAAATTTTCAGCCAATTCCGAAAAAAATTCCCGATTAGCTTTTCCGAAACATAAAAGACAGCAGAAAACACGAACTGGCACTGGGCATCTTGTTAATAGGTTATTTCCAGAAAATATGCCAAAATGATATAAAAACACTATAAAAACATGTGCCAATGATATATAACTAGCATGGAACAACCAAAAAATATAGATACGTTTGAGACGTATCAACTAGTTGGTACTCTCTCTCTCCCATGTTTTTCAACACAATGATCTCATGAGCTGCCTTACATGATTGAGATCCATCTGATGTAATCGTGTTGTGTTTGTTGGAATCCGATGAATTGTTACATTATGACCATTTTATCCATTATGTTTGTGAATTATTGTTGATGCAATCTTGTTGTGTTCATTGCTTGTCACTAGTGCACGAGTGACATGATCTTAGATTTAAGCTCTTTTATTGTTGTTTAGATTGTATCTACAAGTTGTATGCACCTGTTATTGTCCGGAACCTGAGATATCAAAGTGACAACAGTTGGGACAATCGAAGGGGATGGCTGTAGCTTGAGGGTCACATGTTTTCACCAAGTGTTAATGCTTTGCTCCTTTGCTCTATTGAAAGGAGTACCTTAATTACCAGTAGGTTCCATGATTGGCCCCGCTAAAAACGAGCTGTTTGGACAAAACATGCCATGCAAGATTCTTATTGCAAGCATGTATGATTATACATGGAAACCATGCCTACGTATGATTTATAAACTGGATGCCTTTCATAAGTTAGTTTCAATTCTATCAAATGCCCAGCTGTAATTTGTTCACCCAACATTTCTTCTTGTTTGTTTGGAGAGTTACCTCTAGTGAAGCTGGGAACCCTGGTCCATATTTAGCCACCAAGTATTTTCTAGTGCCATTGCTTCCGTGTTACTGTTGTTGCTGGTACTTTACTGTTACTAGTGTTTTTCAGGTGTGGCTGAATTGACAACTCAGCTGCTAAGACTTATAAATATTCTTTGGATCCCCTTGGGTTGAATCAATAATTTTGGATTTTACTTCCCTCGAAGACTATTGCGTCCCTCTACACTTGTGAGTTATCACTGGCTTGTGGCTAATACCAATATTGGGGAGATTTTGAAATTCTGGGATGAATGGATCTTCAATCTTATGGACTCAGAAACGGAAGAAGTGAGAAGCATGATCATAATGTCAACTTGGTGGATTTGGCAGCTACATAATGACACCATCCATGCGAAGGCTATTCCTCCAAGCGTTAGTTACAAAGTGATTCCTTGTACTTATTTGATGCAATGTTTAAGATCAGACAACAATCGATCTAAGAGATTATCAAGGGTAATACATCCATGTATTACGGTAGTAAAGCACGTTTGTGCGACAACAAGGTCTGTGATTCTGTGAGTACTCCATGGCTTAAACCACCACTGATAACCCACAAGTGTAGGGGATCGCAATAGTATCTTCGAGGGAAGTGAAACCCAAATTTATTGATTCGACACAAGGGAGCCAAAGAATACTTATAAGTCTTAGCAGCTGAGTTGTCACTTCAGCCACACCTGGGAAAGCACTAGTAACAAAAGTGACGTGAAAGCAGCAGTAATATGAGAGCAATAGTAACAATAAAGTAGCAGCAGCAATAGTAACACAGAAGCAATGGCGCTAGAAAATACTTGGTGGCTAAATATGGACCAGGGTTCCTAGCATTCACTAGAGGTAACTCTCCAAACAAAAGAACAAGTGTTGGGTGAACAAATTATAGTTGGACAATCGACAAAATTGCAACTAACTCATGATAGACATCTAGTTTATAAATCATACGTAGGGCATGTTTTCCATATATAGTCATACGTGCTTGAAACAAGAAACTTGCATGACATCTTTTGTCCAACCATCACGTTTCAGCGGGGCCAATCATGGAACCTAAATGGTAATCAAGGTACTCCTTTTAATAGAGCACCGGAGCAAGCATTAACACTTGGTGAAAACATGTGATCCTCAAGTCACATCCATCCCCTCCAGTTGTCCCAATTGTTGTCACTTTGGGGCCTCGGGTTCCGGACAGCAACAGGTGCAACAACTAGTAGATACAATCTAAAGCAACAATTATACTTTAAATCTAAGATCATCCCACTCGTGCACTAGTGACAAGCAATGAACACAACAAGATTGCAACAACAATAATTCACAAATATCATGGATGGACTGATCATAATGTAACAATTCATCGGATCCCAACAAACACAACACCGATTACATCAGATGGATCTCAATCATGTAAGGCAGCTCATGAGATCATTGTTTGAAGAACATGGGAGAGAGAGTACCAACTAGCTACTGCTAGAACCAGTAGTCCATGGGGGTTGGACGGCGGTGGCGCTCGGAGTCTTTTCTGGAAAAAGTGTAGTCGGGTGCCGAGCGTTTTAGGTTGAGGGGGTATTTATGGGCGAAGAGGCGACGCGAGGCGGTGGAGGAGGTGCCCAGGTGGGCCCCAGCCACGACCAAGGGCTGGGCCGCGCCTGGGCCCCACCAGGAGGCTGTGGGCACCTCCCAGGTCTGGTCTTCGGGTGCATTCTTTGTTTTCATGAATAAAAATTCTCCGTAAATTTTCAGGGAATTCCGAGGATATTTCTTTACTAGGATTTCTGGAACAAAAAGACAGCAGAAAACCAGAAACTGGCACTGGGCATCTTGTTAATAGGTTAGTTCTATAAAATGTGTCAAAATGATATAAAACTATAAACAAAACATGTGGCATTGTTATAAAACAAGCACGGAACATCAAAAATTATAGATACGTTTGAGACGTATCAACCACCAGGGTGGCCTTGTCCGTCGACGGTTGCTTTGATGAAGATGGAAAGGCTGGAATAGGTATGATACTTAGAGATCATCAGGGTGCAGTCATGTTTTCTGCATACTGACATCTCTTGAACTGCAATGAGGCCATTGAGACTGAAATAAGTGCGGTAATGGAAGGTTTAGCTCTGGCGCATGAGTGGTCGAATGATCGAATTATCATCCAAACTAATTGTATTTCGATCATCAATGCCCTTCAGGATCAATCACAAAACAGATCGACCTATGAGAACGTTTATGAGGAGGTATAGAAGTTACTGAAGCATCAAAATTATATACTAGTGAAGATACAAAAGGCTAGTATAGACTTGCACATTGTCTAGCAAACTATGGGAGAACTTGTAGGAATATGCGCGTTAGAAAAAACGATCTCTCACATTCGGAAGCAACACCCAAGAGATAACCTAAGGAGGTGCAACTGATGAGGAGGGTAAGGTCATTGTACCCTCGAAGAACACTCGCGTTGGACGTTTAACGCAGCTCGATGAAGATGTGTTCGCGATCCACTCCAATCAGCACCGTAACGGACGACACCTCTGAAACTTCCACACGTACGGCTCGGTGTCGTCTCCTCCTTATTGATCCAGCAAGCAAGAGGGAGAAGAAGATGGGATCAGGTCCAGCAGCACAACGGCGTGGTGGTGGTGGAGGTTTCTCACGGACAGGGCTTCACCAACCAACTGCGCTGGAGGTGGAGGAGGAGCAGAGAGGACGGAGGCGGCTAGGGTTTTTGGAGTAACCTCCCAATGCGCCTCCCCCTTTTTATATAGGCAAGGGGTAGGGGGTGCACCTTCCTAGGGCCGGTGGCCAGGGAGGGGACTTGCCCTCCAATTCTCCTCCCCCTTCCTTATTTGGCCTAGGGTTTCCTTCCCCAGCCGCATGGGCCAGGAAGGTGGGGCGCATGGGACTTTCGCTGGCCCATGGCGCCTCCCACTTCTCCAAGTGGATCCTCGGGGTAGGTGGGCCCCACCATGGGACCCACTTTAACCTTCTAGAACGTTCCGATACTTTACCAAAAAAATCCGGAACTTAATGTTTTCTATCGCCAATGCAGGCCTAAGACGCCTCCCACTGGTCCATGTGGACCCTCTTGGGCGGGTGGACCCCACCATGGGACCCCATGGAACCTTCTAGAACTTTTTGGTACTCCACCGAAAAATCCCGGAACTTTTCCCGAAACCAACTTTCCTTATATGAAACTTTATCTCCGGACTCTTCCGGAGCACCTCATGATGTCCTGAAATATTCGGTCTCACCATAATAAATATCTTAGAGCTACTCTAGTGTCACCGAACATTAAGTTTGTGACCCTACGGGTTCGGTAACGTGCAGACATGATTGAGACACCTCTATGATCAATAACCATCAGCGAGACCTGAAATGTCCATTATGACTCTCACACATTCAACTAAGTTTTTTAACGGTTTGAACCACTATGCCATGGATTTAAAATAATTCTTATTCTATTTCCTTTAACACGCGATTTTTTACTTGCCCGAGATTCGATTGTCGGTATCACTATACCTAGTTCAATCTCGTTATCAGCAACTGCTCTTTACTCGTTCCGTAAAACGACATTCTCTGTGACTAACTCTTTAGCCACGTACTTGCAAGCGATACAGAATCTGCATTACCTGAGTGGGCCCAGAGTATATCTTTCCGTCACACAGAAGGACAAATGTTGGAGATATTCCCTAGAGGCAATAATAATAGTTATTATTATTAATATTTTTTTCATAACTAAGGTTCATATTCTATGCTATAACTGATGTGGTTCCTGAATGTGAGATTCAGGAAAACCCTCATACACGTGTAGAAACATGAACACCTAATAAAGGTCCTAATCTTGCCTCTATAGACTAACTCATTGTTGTTTGATGACCATGTTTTCCTGGTCATGGGTATGATGTATACCAACAACAATGGGAGCACATTATTGGCGGTACAATGGTGGCTGGACTTACCCAACCGTTTGATTTACTACGAGATCCAGTCATATAGTAATTCACAGAAAGGTTAACATGAGTATATCCTTAGACCATGAGGGTGTGTTAGGATCACGTGTGATCGAAAGGTTGCTTTGGTTTGTATGAAGTATCACATCCGTAATTGGGTGATCAAAACGGTAGATACTGGGTAACATGGAGAGCATACGTTTAACAATGCTCATGATCACAATAAAGATCACGCCATGGGAGAAAGAGAGATAACCACATAGCTACATGTACGAGCCCTCAACCCCGAAGTGAGACTACTCTCGTGTCGCCATGATGAGCAGCAAGTTCGATGGAGATGGCTCCGGAGGTGAACCCCGTCCCGGCAGGGTGCTGGAACGGTACCATGGAAATCCTCGAATAGGGTTTCAGATGGCGGCAACGCTCTGTATGTTTCTGGAAAAATCCTCCTGGCGGCGTCGTTTTTAGGGCAAGAGGTTTTATAGGCGAAGGCGGCCAGCGAGGCGGTGCCCGAGGCGGCCATGCGGGTGGGTCCCGCGGCCTTCCCCTGGCCCGAGGCTGGCAACCGTGTGGGCCCCTCGTGTCGCCCTTTCGTCCCCTGGTGTATTTCCTCCGATAAAAAATCTCCGTAAATTATGGTGCAGTTCCAAAAATATTTTCTTACTAGCTTTTCTGAAATACAAATAGGAACTGGCACTGGGCATCTTATTAATAGGTTAGTTCATAAAAATGCCACCAGTGAAATAAAATCATGATATAAAACTAGCATGAAACAATCAAAAATTATAGATACGTTTTGGACGTATCAGTGATCAAAGTGTTGCATCACAGGGTGTCGCAATATCTCGCCCCGGGTATTGATAAGTATCGTGAAGCAATAGGAATACAGATGGGAACTAACAGGTTAAAAATAGCATCTTCGTATAATGGTGGGAACCATCATGGGCATCCATGGCTCCGTTGTTGGTTATTGACTGGGTCATGTACACTCGTTATCGAACATGTAGGGTAACACGCTTAAGTCTATTTTAGTCTGTTGTGGATGTTGAAGGTCTGGAAACATGAGAGAGTATCACCAAAATGGTTTTTCTGAGTGATCGATATATTATCAGAGAGATAAAAGACGGATTTGAGATGTCCCGAAGTTATAGAAAATAGTTTCTATAATTGTCAGAGAGATAAATGGTTTCATATGGTGTTGGTTTAATTCTGGGAATTTTCTGTAAAGTGAAAATGCCATTTCGAAATTTAATCGGACAAACTCCAGAGAGGGAAGGAAGTGGAAATACTCTTCCGGAGGGGTCCCGGGCTGCCCAACGTGGCCTAGGGCCACATGGGCCCCTAGGCCCATTTAGGGGCGTATCCCCCCTTTGCCTTGAGGACCAAGGGATGGGATGGCCTAAATGGGCCAAAAGGCCCAAGAAATAGACTCCTTGGATCTCATACTATGTTTACATCCTTGCATTTTTGTTAGTGGAATAAAAGTGAAATATCTATCAAGACGGGAATGGTAAATTATGATTGTTGAACTTTGGATCTCATACTATGTTTAAAATAGAGCCTGCTTGGCAAACAACAAGCACAAATTTGAGTTTGATTTTTGTAATTCTGTTCTCGTTGGATACATACTACGCATCACTAACTTTTGGTGAAAACAACGTATTTCGAGCTAAATAGAAGTAACAAAGTTGTGGTCACATTAAAGGGAAAGTGAGTATCATTTTTGTCAGAAATTTCTCTTTTTTGTGATTTTTTTAAAAAACTTCTAGCGTAAGTACATGTTGTGTATATGTATTTGTATACCTGGTTCAGATTTTTTTAGACATAGAAGTAGGGTTTTTAAATATATTATTTAAAAAAATCAAGATGTTATGAGAAGTGAGCTTGAGAGGAACAAGCACTATTTATGCTCACGTTGCAACGCACAGTCATTTTACTAGTATGTTTAAAAGAACATATTGTGTGAAGGCTGGCATGAACGAAAGCGGACGAACCCATTTCTTTACCATCTAAGGCATAATTATGCACACTAATTAAGGGAAAAAATGTCTGGGAGAGGGGGGGGGGGGGGGGGGGGGGGGGGGCGATGGCCCCCCTCACTTGTACATATCTCCGCCGGTGCGTGCCCCTAAGGACCCCAAAGCCGAAATCGTTGATATTTAACGCTTGAATCAGACTTAATTATTTATGCTAATGTCCAATTTTCATGCATATTTTAGAACGGGGAGCTTTCTGTGGCATTGTGATACCAACAAAACTTTACTACCTTTCTTATGTAGATGGAACCCATTAGTCTTAAAAGAAAGCGGGTGTATGCAACCATCACTCAAACCCCACCGACCCCTAGGTTTAAGGATTTTGATGATATTGAGTATGGAGATATTCACGCAAAGTGGAAGTAAAGTTTCGTACTAATAAATATGAAGACAATATTTGGTTCATTCTTATGGACAAGAATGTAAGTACCAAACCCTTTCGATAAATTGCAAAATCTGAAAATGTTTTTTTATCACAACCTTACCTTTTCTTCTCAAACACATTAAAGGGGCAAAAATCGAAGCAAATATTTGGGGACACGCTGAAGTAGAGGATTCAACCGCATACTGCAACTTGGTTGCAAGTATGTTATCCACAGGGTCACAATCTTTCCTAATATGGAAGATGTGGAGGTTAGAGCCATTGTACACCACTATGAATGCCACTTTAATCGAATGACAGTTAATGAACCTTGTGTGCCGATTGAGTTCCGAGTCTTCCCAAAGCATTTGATGCCATTTTGGGATGTTGCCAAGCGTCCAAATAAAACCTTTGTACGTATGTACCATATATCTTTCAACTATAGTACTCACTGGTACAATACAACTTCAGTATTCAAAATCAACTAATAATGCATGTTGTATGGACATAGTTGGCATAGTGGTTCATCGTTGTGAATGTGAACGTGTTGGGATGTGCACCAATTATAGAGAGGAAATCTTCATGGATGTGTGGTATGTGTAGTTTATACATAAACACCTCAATTTTGTCTTATAACATATTAGTAAAAATATGTTTTTAACATAACATTTCAAAAACTTAAAATTGTGGGGGCAATCTTATTGTCGTTGGCATTTGGGGTTCTCGGTAGATTGAGAACTCAAACTTGTGGTCAACGGCTGAAGGCGGCAACCCCATTGCTATTGCAACTATGTTGTAGAAAGATATTAAATTTGGTAATTGATTTTTCTGCATCGCCATGCATTGTATACTTTAACTTATTTATTGAAACATCGGGATAATTATATTTGTTCAACTTAGTAATAGGTGATCTGAATACTTCAAAACATACTAAATTTGCATTCAACCCAACTCAGCGTGCAATACGTCCTCTCCAGGGTGAGTTATTTAACACATCACGGAATTGCAAATATATTAAATGCAGATGTCCGCCAAAAAATATTTAGTGGAGCGATTGACACTGGTTTGTGCGAAGGTTTCTTGAGAGGAGGTGGTTTTTGTGCAACCGTGTTGCGGTGTTGGTGAAAAGGAATGCTCGGTGCAAGAAAAAGATGTACACACAAGGATGTAGGAGTGGTACCGCCATTGGTACTAAAGCCCAAGAGGCGCACCGGGAGTGGTGCAGCAGTACTGCTCCTGGGAGGAGCGGTACTACCATTGCACGACCCGGTACTACCGCTGGACGAGAAGATCGTCTCGGTTCTTTTTTCATGACTGATTTCTCTGAGAGTGGGAAGGTTGTAGGGGTGCATTTGGTTTGTGCGCGTGCAAAACGAATCGCACCATACCTTTCCACAGGTACCCTCTTGATAGTACGAGGTTCCTATACGAGATAAACAAAAAGGTTTTTGGAACATCGACTTTTCCTTTAAAGTCCTTGGGGGCCGAACCACGTGCGTAGTCAACAAGAGAACCTAGCAAGCTTAGTCACACGATTAGTCTGATAAAGTGTGTTGCCATTAACTCTAAAACCATTAGGAGATGAGATGTTCCTTCAACTGTGTGCAACTTTTTAATGCAGAGGCCGAGAGACGGGTTTAAAAAAAAATACAAATAACTCTCATTACTTATCGACAGGGGACAATAAATAGAAAATCCGGTATATTTCAAAACGTACTCGTCAAGAGGAGCATTTATATACATAGAAAGGTAACCAAGTTTCACGTGAGGCTTGTTTCTTCTGTTCATTTTAAAAAAAAGTACTCCAGCATAGAAAAGCATTACACCGGTCGTGGCTGATTGGCCCATCGACACTCCACAGAGCATCTCCACTCGCGATGCCAATAGGTTTTCCAATAGCCGTATTATATGTGTCGGACGAAACATTTCGACCACTCACAACGTCAATAGCCTGATATTTCGTCCGAGACGGCCCAATATTTCGTCCGGTGCGCCCAACCCAGTCCCCCACATTCGGAGCCGCTTGGTTGCGTCGGACAAAACCGCGCGCGCCGCCACGTCGGATACCGACAGGCGAGCCAGTGATGTCATTGAAGAGAGGGATGATTAGCTTAATTAATTGCGGTAACCCGCCGGTCGATCATCCGAAATGAATGCGACGACGGATTCCCATCTGGGTGCGGCCTCGTCATTCGCGATTGCGTGCCTCCTCTGCCGGCGAAGAAGGTGAAGCCGGAACCGGGCAAGACAGAGCTGGCCCGGATGCTCCATCTGTAGGAGGTGATGTGAGACCCAGACGACGACACCGGCGGGTTCATCAAGGTGGGGGACTTGGACGCGTTCTGGTGGCGGTAGATTTAGGTTTAAAGGTTTAGTTTATCTAAATTTCATTCGAACATTATAATTTCTTAAAGTTGGAATGAAAATCGTCGAATTTTAAGTTAAAAAAATTAGTATTGTGGCCGCAAGTGCGAAGTGGCGCTCCCAATACGTGGCAGCTCGTCCGGATGACGCCGAGCATCAGGGCATCTCCAGCCATCCCCCCCAAGAGCCCCCCAGGCCACTTTTTGGGCTGAATAGCTCCAAATTTTCCCAGTCGCCCCCCAGGAAGCCCAAATAGCGCCGTTTCTCATCCGGCGCACCCAGGCCGAACCCAACCCGCTGGGTACCGCCTGGGGGAGCTGACGGAAAGAAAAGCGAGCGTGGGCCAGCGCTGTCAGCGAGACAACGCACTTTCCCCATTCCCGGCTCGCCCTTCTCTCCACATCCCCCTCATCGCCATGTCGCCGCCGGCACCACCCCTCGCCCTCCGCCGCGACCAAGCATCTAGAAAGGCCACCACCCCCACTCATCCACGCCACCGTCGACGCCCTCCCACCTCCGCCGTGATCTAGCCGCAAAGCAGCCCCTCGAGAAGATTCGCGCCCACCGCGCTCGCGAGGTGTTCGGCGTTTTGTCCGTCCGCCATGGACTCCGGCGACGAGGAGCTCCTCACCGCTCTGCTAGAAGAGGAAGCAGAAGCCGAGATCGATGACGAAGAACACTTGCTGGTTCTCGCCTGTCTCGCCGGCCTGCTCGCACGGTAGGAGAAGCCGAGGCGCGGTGGCTCGGTGTGAGGACCCCGGATTAAGTACCCGAGATACTCGTTATGTTTCCTGCAACAATCCCGTGATCAGTCTGTTGCTGCACATAACTCGAATTGGTATCACAGAACATCCATAAATACCGAATAGACATACTTACGTGATTGAAGTCATAAGCTTCAACAGGTACTTGCAGCGGAAAATCACCAAACAACGTGGAGCCCAAGTCATTCGCCTTAACCCTACAGGCAGCTGACTGGGAAGCGCCCTAGTTCGCAAAGACGCCAGTGAACTCCTCTTCTTCGAACTGCTTCTTCTTCCAAAATCTGGCTAAGACAATAGCCAGGGACGAAACCAATATGAGTACATTTGATTGTACTCGCAAACTACCCCAACTTGAGCATGCACTAGTTTTGATAATCTTTCAATAATACCTTTATTTTTAGAACAAAACATCTCTATACCGTTATTGAAAAGGGAAGAGTAGATCTTTTAATCCTGTTGAAGACAAAACATTTTGGAAAGTAATTTCTCAATACCGGGGTTGGAAACAACCCTTTTTGGAAAGTAGTTTTCTCACTATTTTTGGTTGAAAAAGGTAAGAAGTCTTTTTAAACCTTTTTCTCGAAAATAAACCCTTTATTAAAAAAAAGGTAAGAATTCTCTTTTAAAACTTTTTCCTCGAAAATCACCGTCTTGTCCACAGCCCCATCCTGGTCACTTATTTTCCAGCAACATCATACCACCCCCTCGGTATAGTTGCCTAAAACAATCTTCACTTCATTTTCCTTTCAAACTCAAAACTCTGTAAAACTTGCACATGGCCTTAGCAGTTCTTCCCAACTGTCCATATCCGAGGACTCGGCTATTCGAATAGTTTTACCCTCTGCAGAGGTAGCACGCTTTTCCCACACCCATCCGGTCACTCATCGTGTCAGCCACGTCCCGCCATACCGGAGGTATGCGAAGTTGAGTTCCCGGCCATAGCCCGTCCTTTGCTCATGCTAGTATAGGACCCTGCCTCTACGACACTTTCCATCGACACTCAAATCCTCAGAAACTAAGTGTGAGGACTCGTAGTTCTGTCCGGCGGACCCAAGGGAGCCCTTCAATCCTCTTCCTCCGATACGCTCATACCGGCTTCCGGTAGACTTCAATGAAGAGGACCCAGGTCAGGGGGTAGGTCCTCAGACCATCCCCTCATGGAACGAGGTTATCCTCGTTATTGAGGCATCCAGTACTAACACGAGCAAATTATATGACTACGCCCTTGCTCATATGTGGGTAAATGTGGTCGCACAGGTTATTGGTTGTTCGGTAAGTACCAGGACACAATGTGCATTTTTCAGAAACATCACCATTCACCACTTCTCAATTTCATTACCGACATCTCGGCATACCATAATTCATCCAAGGGTTTTCAAAGGAGTTTTGAATAAACAATGTTTTTCCCATCCTATAGTTTTATTTAAACAAACTGATATTTCTACATAGAGTGGCAAAATATTTTTTCATAAACTTTTGAAAAGGTTTTCACAATCATTTCCAATTCTCATAGCAAAATACTTTTAGTCAAACTTGGGTGGTTCGTAATCCCACCAAAAGATTTTCATAGAAGACTTTGGAGTAAAACAAATTCATTTCGAAATCGTTGTAGACCATTGACACCTCTATATCGGGTGTCTCGAGAATCTACTTGTATTTTGGAAAAGGGTTTTCAAAGTCATAGCTTCCGTGGCAACCACCACATAAATCATTTATGCTAGTTATAGTAAAACAGGTAAATCAAAATAGATGTATATAGGTGCAAGCTCAGTGAAGTAGCTTGCCTTGCTCAGCAAAGTGACCCTGGTCTTGTTCTTCTGGTTCAACAAATTCCCCCTTCTCGCAAGTCCCGGCAACGTTCTCGTCTAAACGTCGTAAAACAAACAAGACACACAATTACCACACAATTTGACCAGGCAACACTAACACTCAAGCTGAACATCTACAAATACCTACTGGTCTATGGAAGTCAAAACAATTGAATTTAGTTCAATTTTTATTATTATTAATTTCATATACTTTTATTAATTTCAGAAACTAGTTACACACGAGTTAATCCACCATTTAATTTATGTTGATCACAAAATTATGCCAATTTAGGGATAGCTAAACTTGGCTAGTGCAAGTTCAACAAAATTGACCTAGGTCCAATTGGATTAATATTTATCCCTCTATAATTCTTTTACTACAGAAAGGTTCAAATCACTAATTGAATTACTAATGAGTTTCTGTTGCTCCTAAAATCCCACCAAGTTAGGAGTAGCTAACAATTTACAATACTAAACTAACAAAATTGGGTTCAACTCATTTGGACTTTTAAATCAACAACTAAAAATCATTTAGTCCAGAAAAGCTTCTGTGGCAAACTTTTAATTTATCTTAGCCTGTTAAATATTTTTGAGTGAGACCAACGCCAACGGCTAAATATTTTCATAACCTTTCCAGGGAATTTTATTTCATAGTTTTTGGACATCTAAAACGCAAGAAACAAATGTTTTTGTGAGGGTCCAGAAACAAATCTAGAAGTAAAAGAATAAACAACCTTAAAAAAAAAGCAGTGGGCTGGATCTGGCTGGAGTTGGGCTGTGCCGTGAGGGAGGAAGCCCAGCTCGCGGCCCACGAGCTTGAGCGAAGCGGTACGGGCTGGCTTCTCCTTCCTCGACACGAGCAGGGCACGGACGCGGCGCTGCCGGAGCGCGGCGAGGATGGCGACGGCGGCTCCGACGTCCTGAAAAGAAATGGGGATGCCTATGAGAGAGAACACGGCAAGGGGAGCACGTGTGCACAAAAATGGCGGAGAAAGGTGGCCTGTGCCCACCGCGAGCTTGCTCGCACGTCCGCGGCCGGAGGAGAAGAGGATCGGGACGGCGACGGCGATCCCGGGCTTCCCTCTTCGATTCCTCGCGCAGAGAGGGGGAGTAGGGCACGGCGAAGATGCTGGTGGTCAGAGATTTGGAGGGGGAGCTCTCTATCGCCGGCGAGGCGCGTCGGCGACTTCGGCCATGGTTCGGGTTCAATGGAAGCAATGTGAGAGAGGAAGTGAGGGGAGGAAATGAGTGAGGGGTTGAGGGAGCAGAGGGGTGCGCGGCTTCTTATCATCTCCTCCTCAGCAAGGAGGAACGGGCCACGGCAACGACGCCGGGAGGAGCACGGCAGCGTGCGGGTACGGCGACGTGGGCACGGCAGCGTGCGGGAGATGCCACGGCCGTCCCGTTGCAGAGCTGAGGTGAAGGGAGAGGGCAGAGGAGTCAGAGGTCAGCTGGGCGAGGGAGAGGTACACGGCGAGCGACGACCACGGCATCGCCGGCGTGGGGAGCACGGCGCCGTGCCGGCCAGCGTGCGGCTACAGAGGTCAACGGAGTTTTGCAAAACGCCCCCTAAACTCTTTTTCCTCTCACGGATAGGTCCTCGGCTAAAATCCTTTATTTCCTTTTTGAAATCAGTAGGGTTTCCAGAATTTATTTGAGGGGTTTAAACACTTTACAAAAATTAGAGAAAATTCATGTAGCCTCCCCTATATATGAGGAAGCTCCACAAAAATTGGTTTTACAAAATAAAATGTTTTGCTCCATTTTTGTTCATAGGATTTAAATAAACCATTTTTGGAAATTAATAATTTGAGACTCCTTTAATATTTAAAACCAGTGGTAAAATAGTTTGTAGAACCTTTGGAGCTTTCTTGACAAATATGATATCTTCAAATAAGTTTTATTTTCATAGAGAAAACATTTGTTTTGAGGAAATAGAGAAAATGGGAGGGAATTTATTTATGAAGATCATTTTAACTCATGACCTTCATTTCTTTAAAAGAAGGGAGGGGTTTGTTTTTAAATCAACAAGTAGGTTTACTAGAGGAGGGAGTGATATGAAATGGAGAGAAGTATCATTTCATCTCCCTTTCTAGAATTTTGATAAAGAAAGTATTGGTTTTCATAAAAATAGAGGAATAGGTAAAGAGGGAGTTTTATTGAAATCACCTCCCTAGGTTTTAGGGGTTTAACTTGGGGTGCATAATTGTAGAGGATGTGTTCCTCTTCAAGTCACACTCCAAATTTGGTGGCCCAGGGTGTCCTAATTTTGTAACAACCCCACTGAGGAATTATCCTCACCAGAAAATCACACACAACAGCAGAATCACAGCAATAGCAATAGCACCAAAATACCTACAACACAACCATATCCACAACTCAAACAAGACCACACACTTCAAACCACCAGAATAAATCACACACCTTTTTCCATAACTAACAATGCTACTTTGTAAAAATGGTCACACTCAATTATGACAAGATGTTGTTTAAGGGATAAACCACCCATAACTTAATAGTTTTCAAAATGGTCTGATCAGGAGAAATATGTGAGGTAATATATTTCCCACTGTATTTCTTTTAAAACTGAATTGAAACATAGGAGTTTTAAAAATAGGAATTTGGAATTGTCAAGGTGGAAGAAAGGATAGGAGATCACAGATAGCTCTCCATACTTTATAAGCATGAAATTTTTGGGAAATACTTTTACTGTCTCAATTTAAAGGATATTTTATTTGTTGCCAAAACCAAATCATTGTGGAAATAAACTTTTGGCCAACATAAGAATGGAAAAGATATATGGAATATATTCTTGTCATAACATGGTCACCAGTGTTGTAAATATATTTTTACTTAGTTTGATTTCTTGAGTTGACATTTACTAGTCAACCAATCACAACCAACAAGTTACACAAGGTTAACAGAACAAGATAAGGGAAAACACAATCATTTGTGAAGTAATTCAAAAAGTTTTTGTTGGTTCTGAATTTTGGGTCGTGTTTACCCGTGTTATAAATTTGGGATGTTACAAATCCTTCCCCCCTTAAAAATAAATCTCGTCCTCGAGATTTGCCCAGGGGTACAGGGGAGATATGAGGGCAAAATTTTTATTTTAGAAATGCTGTATATTCACTTTCGTGTATACACAGGTTTTGAAAAACAATAGGGTTTTTCTTTAAAATACCCAGAGCTGTGCCACCAATAATTGGCTTATGGACACAGTGGGTTTGGTTTATCCGAAGAATTAATTTTGCAGGGGTTTTTACTGGAAAAGCGAGGGATAAAGGATAGAGGGACACGGGGGTTTAACTGCTGTCTCACTGGCAGGTGGGGTCGGGGTCCACCTGGTGGTCTCTCTTCCTTTTCTTCTCTTCTTCTTCTTCCTCGCTCGCCCTGGTTCCGCACTCGCCCCGTTTTCAGTGCGCAGAGCACTCATCCGCGGCACTGCTGCGCGTGCGGTCTGTCGACGCAGCGGCAGACACGGCTTTGGGACACGACGCTTAGATGGTTTCGCGCCATGGAGGCGAGTACTGCTCGCGATTCCACCACTTTCCCGCGCAACGCGGTGTCGAGGAGCGGCACCGAGCTCCTGGTTATAAATTGGAAATCTCCGAGGCTTTTCTCCTCCTCATCTCCACCATGGGTCTTATTCACGCCTTCTTCAAAGCCTACTACGAGATGCTGGAGAGAGCGGGCTTCATCGAACATGTCCTCATCGTCGTGCTCTTCGGGATCTCGTTGTCGGTGGTGGCCGCACTGCTGTTTGCGGCAGTAGTTGTCTTGATTTTTGGCTTTTGCAGTTGGTGGGCTGACGCTGGTGATGCTGCTGCGGCGGCAGAAGAGCCAGCGGCGCCGGAGGTGCCAGTGGTGGGGGAGGGGCCAGCTGCAGTGGAGGAGCACGCAATGGTGGAGGAGCAGGTTGCAGCGCCGGTGGAGGAGGTGGCAGATCTTCCGGCTGGAGGTGAGCAGGCTGCTCGAGCCGTCTGCCGCCGTCGGGCGGCGCGCGACTCGGCTCTGAGTGAGCCAGGCTCATCCTCTGGTGGTGTCATGGAGCTCGAGAGGGAGTAGGAATCTCTGGGGTGCCGTTTCTGAGTACTGGCAGTGTTCTTCGTAGGAGTAGAGTCTGTATCCTCTGTTTGTTTTTCTGAAATTCTCGCTGCTGTACTGCACTCCGTAGTTGTATTGATCTTGTCTTTGCTGATGACCTGGGACAAGATTTGCATTGTCGAAATCTTCTGGGTTGTCATGACTCTGGTCTTGCAGCACAGATAGGATGCAGAGGTACTAGAGTAACCTTGCTTTGGTGAGAAATATATATATTTTAAGGGAAAATAACACTGCATTCTAAGGTCTCAACCACTGGCAGTGGTAGCATAGCATTTCAACCATATAGGTTGAACACAACAACTAAAAACACCCTACAAGAAGTCCTTCTGTGTTCCAGCGAGCATTGACTCCCAGCAAGCATTCTACGGCTTGCGAGGGTTACATCTCGTGGAGGGCTCGGGCCCCTTTCTTTAACATGCAAAATGCACAAGGTTCATATTGGGTGAGGAACCTTGTGGGAGAAGCATGTAGGAAACCACACACAATATAATTTGCATAATACAAAATAGTACCATTTAAAGTTTGCATTAATTCCCAGGGGTATGCGTCTGGGGTCACATACGGTTCCTGGTTTAAGTGATCTGTTGTTTCTTTTTAAAACTTTTAACTGAAGAAAAGCATGACATTCCATCAGGTGTCAACCAAGTGGTTAACAAGATGATAAGAACACCAAGTTTTTATTCCGGGCTGATTTAACATCAGCCGGGAAACAGACAACAACCTTGCATTACAAGAAACACGAGAAAACAAACAACAAGCAAACAACAGACTAACAACTTTGTTGCTCCACACGCACAAACATACAAACGCTGGTCAGGCTGACTAAACCTGGGTTCTACTCTGCCTAAGAGGTTCTAGGAGTCGGTGAAGCGCGGCCGAGACAAAGAGTGGTGTCCACATCTCCATCTTCCACGGGGTAGGGAACTACGGACACGCCTTCGAGACTACACCTTGCTCCTGGGGTGGCTGCTGAACTCGGGCTAGGGCTTGCGTCACAGATGCATCAACACTATGGTCCAGCAAATCATCTAGGATCGACTGTCTTGCTTCCTGAGCTTGCCCACGGTGGGAGGTGGGTAGGTTCCTCGCTCGACTTAGTTCCAGGTGGGCTCGACCAAGGTGGCGCCTTGTAATTATGAGTTCCGCCATCAGGGAGTGGAAAAATCTTGTCATTGAGGCTCCGTAAGTAACCAGGGTGATTACGGCAGGGTCGACTTCCCTACCGATGGGAATTTGAGCAGGCTCCACTCCAAGCGGAGGAGTGACGGGAAGAAGTTGGAAAGCTCGACTCTGCGCCATCGCCGGTTCTGCATACCGGAGACGGACAAGGCCTTCCCAGGCTGCTACCTGGAGGGCTTGATCTAGAGTAGGCATGCTCCTACCATGGATCAAGTAGGCCTGACCTGTGCCCAGCGGACACGAGTTGATGTGCACGTCGACTTGGAATTCACGCCCAGCAGGCGGGAGGGAGTTCTCTAACACCACATATCGGGGGCGAGCAGGGTTAGCAAGAATATGGCAGACGGCCTTCCAAAGCATCAGTGGAAACCCGCCATGATCTTCGGCAGTGGTTTCCAGAATGACCCTGGGGTTTGCCATTGGGTGGCTTTGGCTCGGGAGAAAGGATAAGAACACGGGATTCCTGCCTCAGGGGAGTTGGGTTGCTATGGACGGTGAGTGAGGGTGGATATAGATGGCGGATGGAACGGGACCTTATATAGGCTAGGTTGTGTCGGCTCCTTTCTATTGGAAGAACCCGGGGAGCGTCTCTCAGGTAGTGGGGACAAGTCTTACTGTACTCTACTGTGAACCGACGCCTGGCCATGCCGGTTAGGCAGGGAGGGGTCAAATCCGCTGACTCACTGTAGGGGAACGTCACAAACAAACAATAAACACACAAGGTATATGTGGTATCGGTGTACGCCTAATACTCGTGATAGTGGGTAGTATACTAAAGTTCCCTAGGGGCCTTGGTTATAATTAGTTGACGAAGTCTCCATTTCATCACCTCGGGCTTCAGCTGGTATACTTGGGATTGGGGTTGCCACTGGAGTAGAATGGTTGACGTTGAATGAAAGTCTTCAGAAGTCTCTTGCCTTGTTGATATCGATGAGATTGGCATTTGTAGATCGATGGACTTGATGTTAAATGTTGAGTATTTGAGATGGTTGCTTCTTCTTTGTAGGTGCTAGCTAATTAGGTCTCTTTTGGGTTCATCGTCAAGTATTTTGAACAGGTAAGAAGGAGTAGAGAAAACCTTGGTAAAATTTAAAATAGAACGGTAAGACTCAGAAATAATTTGAGAAGACGAAAAGAGCGGGAGTCCTTTTTGGACTTCCCTAGATAAGGATATATTTTTGGTGTTAACATATTTTTAACAAAATATTCTCTTCCTAACTAACGTCCATGCTAACTAAGGTCTGTTACAGTCAGGATGGCTCTGATACCAAGTCTGTGAGGACCCCGGATTAAGTACCCGAGATACTCGTTATGTTTCCTGCAACAATCCCGTGATCAGTCTGTTGCTGCACATAACTCGAATTGGTATCACAGAACATCCATAAATACCGAATAGACATACTTACGTGATTGAAGTCATAAGCTTCAACAGGTACTTGCAGCGGAAAATCACCAAACAACGTGGAGCCCAAGTCATTCGCCTTAACCCTACAGGCAGCTGACTGGGAAGCGCCCTAGTTCGCAAAGACGCCAGTGAACTCCTCTTCTTCGAACTGCTTCTTCTTCCAAAATCTGGCTAAGACAATAGCCAGGGACGAAACCAATATGAGTACATTTGATTGTACTCGCAAACTACCCCAACTTGAGCATGCACTAGTTTTGATAATCTTTCAATAATACCTTTATTTTTAGAACAAAACATCTCTATACCGTTATTGAAAAGGGAAGAGTAGATCTTTTAATCCTGTTGAAGACAAAACATTTTGGAAAGTAATTTCTCAATACCGGGGTTGGAAACAACCCTTTTTGGAAAGTAGTTTTCTCACTATTTTTGGTTGAAAAAGGTAAGAAGTCTTTTTAAACCTTTTTCTCGAAAATAAACCCTTTATTAAAAAAAAGGTAAGAATTCTCTTTTAAAACTTTTTCCTCGAAAATCACCGTCTTGTCCACAGCCCCATCCTGGTCACTTATTTTCCAGCAACATCATACCACCCCCTCGGTATAGTTGCCTAAAACAATCTTCACTTCATTTTCCTTTCAAACTCAAAACTCTGTAAAACTTGCACATGGCCTTAGCAGTTCTTCCCAACTGTCCATATCCGAGGACTCGGCTATTCGAATAGTTTTACCCTCTGCAGAGGTAGCACGCTTTTCCCACACCCATCCGGTCACTCATCGTGTCAGCCACGTCCCGCCATACCGGAGGTATGCGAAGTTGAGTTCCCGGCCATAGCCCGTCCTTTGCTCATGCTAGTATAGGACCCTGCCTCTACGACACTTTCCATCGACACTCAAATCCTCAGAAACTAAGTGTGAGGACTCGTAGTTCTGTCCGGCGGACCCAAGGGAGCCCTTCAATCCTCTTCCTCCGATACGCTCATACCGGCTTCCGGTAGACTTCAATGAAGAGGACCCAGGTCAGGGGGTAGGTCCTCAGACCATCCCCTCATGGAACGAGGTTATCCTCGTTATTGAGGCATCCAGTACTAACACGAGCAAATTATATGACTACGCCCTTGCTCATATGTGGGTAAATGTGGTCGCACAGGTTATTGGTTGTTCGGTAAGTACCAGGACACAATGTGCATTTTTCAGAAACATCACCATTCACCACTTCTCAATTTCATTACCGACATCTCGGCATACCATAATTCATCCAAGGGTTTTCAAAGGAGTTTTGAATAAACAATGTTTTTCCCATCCTATAGTTTTATTTAAACAAACTGATATTTCTACATAGAGTGGCAAAATATTTTTTCATAAACTTTTGAAAAGGTTTTCACAATCATTTCCAATTCTCATAGCAAAATACTTTTAGTCAAACTTGGGTGGTTCGTAATCCCACCAAAAGATTTTCATAGAAGACTTTGGAGTAAAACAAATTCATTTCGAAATCGTTGTAGACCATTGACACCTCTATATCGGGTGTCTCGAGAATCTACTTGTATTTTGGAAAAGGGTTTTCAAAGTCATAGCTTCCGTGGCAACCACCACATAAATCATTTATGCTAGTTATAGTAAAACAGGTAAATCAAAATAGATGTATATAGGTGCAAGCTCAGTGAAGTAGCTTGCCTTGCTCAGCAAAGTGACCCTGGTCTTGTTCTTCTGGTTCAACAAATTCCCCCTTCTCGCAAGTCCCGGCAACGTTCTCGTCTAAACGTCGTAAAACAAACAAGACACACAATTACCACACAATTTGACCAGGCAACACTAACACTCAAGCTGAACATCTACAAATACCTACTGGTCTATGGAAGTCAAAACAATTGAATTTAGTTCAATTTTTATTATTATTAATTTCATATACTTTTATTAATTTCAGAAACTAGTTACACACGAGTTAATCCACCATTTAATTTATGTTGATCACAAAATTATGCCAATTTAGGGATAGCTAAACTTGGCTAGTGCAAGTTCAACAAAATTGACCTAGGTCCAATTGGATTAATATTTATCCCTCTATAATTCTTTTACTACAGAAAGGTTCAAATCACTAATTGAATTACTAATGAGTTTCTGTTGCTCCTAAAATCCCACCAAGTTAGGAGTAGCTAACAATTTACAATACTAAACTAACAAAATTGGGTTCAACTCATTTGGACTTTTAAATCAACAACTAAAAATCATTTAGTCCAGAAAAGCTTCTGTGGCAAACTTTTAATTTATCTTAGCCTGTTAAATATTTTTGAGTGAGACCAACGCCAACGGCTAAATATTTTCATAACCTTTCCAGGGAATTTTATTTCATAGTTTTTGGACATCTAAAACGCAAGAAACAAATGTTTTTGTGAGGGTCCAGAAACAAATCTAGAAGTAAAAGAATAAACAACCTTAAAAAAAAAGCAGTGGGCTGGATCTGGCTGGAGTTGGGCTGTGCCGTGAGGGAGGAAGCCCAGCTCGCGGCCCACGAGCTTGAGCGAAGCGGTACGGGCTGGCTTCTCCTTCCTCGACACGAGCAGGGCACGGACGCGGCGCTGCCGGAGCGCGGCGAGGATGGCGACGGCGGCTCCGACGTCCTGAAAAGAAATGGGGATGCCTATGAGAGAGAACACGGCAAGGGGAGCACGTGTGCACAAAAATGGCGGAGAAAGGTGGCCTGTGCCCACCGCGAGCTTGCTCGCACGTCCGCGGCCGGAGGAGAAGAGGATCGGGACGGCGACGGCGATCCCGGGCTTCCCTCTTCGATTCCTCGCGCAGAGAGGGGGAGTAGGGCACGGCGAAGATGCTGGTGGTCAGAGATTTGGAGGGGGAGCTCTCTATCGCCGGCGAGGCGCGTCGGCGACTTCGGCCATGGTTCGGGTTCAATGGAAGCAATGTGAGAGAGGAAGTGAGGGGAGGAAATGAGTGAGGGGTGAGGGAGCAGAGGGGTGCGCGGCTTCTTATCATCTCCTCCTCAGCAAGGAGGAACGGGCCACGGCAACGACGCCGGGAGGAGCACGGCAGCGTGCGGGTACGGCGACGTGGGCACGGCAGCGTGCGGGAGATGCCACGGCCGTCCCGTTGCAGAGCTGAGGTGAAGGGAGAGGGCAGAGGAGTCAGAGGTCAGCTGGGCGAGGGAGAGGTACACGGCGAGCGACGACCACGGCATCGCCGGCGTGGGGAGCACGGCGCCGTGCCGGCCAGCGTGCGGCTACAGAGGTCAACGGAGTTTTGCAAAACGCCCCCTAAACTCTTTTTCCTCTCACGGATAGGTCCTCGGCTAAAATCCTTTATTTCCTTTTTGAAATCAGTAGGGTTTCCAGAATTTATTTGAGGGGTTTAAACACTTTACAAAAATTAGAGAAAATTCATGTAGCCTCCCCTATATATGAGGAAGCTCCACAAAAATTGGTTTTACAAAATAAAATGTTTTGCTCCATTTTTGTTCATAGGATTTAAATAAACCATTTTTGGAAATTAATAATTTGAGACTCCTTTAATATTTAAAACCAGTGGTAAAATAGTTTGTAGAACCTTTGGAGCTTTCTTGACAAATATGATATCTTCAAATAAGTTTTATTTTCATAGAGAAAACATTTGTTTTGAGGAAATAGAGAAAATGGGAGGGAATTTATTTATGAAGATCATTTTAACTCATGACCTTCATTTCTTTAAAAGAAGGGAGGGGTTTGTTTTTAAATCAACAAGTAGGTTTACTAGAGGAGGGAGTGATATGAAATGGAGAGAAGTATCATTTCATCTCCCTTTCTAGAATTTTGATAAAGAAAGTATATTGGTTTTCATAAAAATAGAGGAATAGGTAAAGAGGGAGTTTTATTGAAATCACCTCCCTAGGTTTTAGGGGTTTAACTTGGGGTGCATAATTGTAGAGGATGTGTTCCTCTTCAAGTCACACTCCAAATTTGGTGGCCCAGGGTGTCCTAATTTTGTAACAACCCCACTGAGGAATTATCCTCACCAGAAAATCACACACAACAGCAGAATCACAGCAATAGCAATAGCACCAAAATACCTACAACACAACCATATCCACAACTCAAACAAGACCACACACTTCAAACCACCAGAATAAATCACACACCTTTTTCCATAACTAACAATGCTACTTTGTAAAAATGGTCACACTCAATTATGACAAGATGTTGTTTAAGGGATAAACCACCCATAACTTAATAGTTTTCAAAATGGTCTGATCAGGAGAAATATGTGAGGTAATATATTTCCCACTGTATTTCTTTTAAAACTGAATTGAAACATAGGAGTTTTAAAAATAGGAATTTGGAATTGTCAAGGTGGAAGAAAGGATAGGAGATCACAGATAGCTCTCCATACTTTATAAGCATGAAATTTTTGGGAAATACTTTTACTGTCTCAATTTAAAGGATATTTTATTTGTTGCCAAAACCAAATCATTGTGGAAATAAACTTTTGGCCAACATAAGAATGGAAAAGATATATGGAATATATTCTTGTCATAACATGGTCACCAGTGTTGTAAATATATTTTTACTTAGTTTGATTTCTTGAGTTGACATTTACTAGTCAACCAATCACAACCAACAAGTTACACAAGGTTAACAGAACAAGATAAGGGAAAACACAATCATTTGTGAAGTAATTCAAAAAGTTTTTGTTGGTTCTGAATTTTGGGTCGTGTTTACCCGTGTTATAAATTTGGGATGTTACACTCGGCGCCAGGTCGCCGCAAGAGCAAGCCGAGGTAGCGGATGGAAGCCTACTGCATGTTGTACGCCGACTACTTCGCCGATGATCCCATTCAAGGCGAGGCCGTATTTCGGCGCCGCTTCAGGATGAACCGGAAGCTCTTCATCGATATCGTGCATGCCATCTAGGAGTTCGACACCTACTGCGAATGCAAGAAGGATTGCGTCGGCACGGTAGGGTTTTCCTCACTCCAGAAGTGCACTGTGGCGATGAGAATGCTTGCATATGGCGCTCCCGGTGATGCACATGATGATTACCTATGCATGGCCGAGTCCACCGCCATTGATTGATTGAACAGGTTCTGCAGGGGGTGGTGGCAGTGTTTGGGCCAACTTATTTGCGATCGCCCAATGCGGAAGACACTGCACGGATCCTAGCCGTGAATGAAGCGAGAGGATTCCCTAAGATGCTTGGAAGCATCGACTGCATGCATTGGGCATGGAAGAACTGTCTATTTGCTTGGTAGGGGATGTACAAAGGCCACAAAGGAGCTTGCAATGTGATATTTGAGGCAGTGGTGACGCAGGATCTCTGAATTTGGTATTCCTTCTTTGGCTTGGCAGGATTTCACAATGACGTCAACATTCTGCAGTGCTCGAACGTCTTCGCCAAGCTTGTTGAAGGTCATGCTCCCCCGGTGAACTACGAGATCAATGGACAGCAATACACCAAGGGGTACTAACTGGCAGATGGCATCTATCCAAGATGGTCAACATTTGTGAAAACTATCTCAAACCCTGTGCCAGGATCCGCGAAATCTTGGTTTTCTCAATGCCAGGAGGCTTGCCGGAAGGATGTCGAGAGGGCATTTGGTGCACTTCAATCTCGATTTGCTGTTGTCCGGTACCTCGAATTGACTTGGTCGAAAGCCAAGATGTGGGAGGTGATGAACTGTTGTGTGATCTTGCACAACATGATCATTGAAAGCGAGAGGAATGCTCGGTGGTGGACAATGAACCATACTATAGACAGGGTCCGCTTGCAGATGTTGATCACCAGGTGCCGGCAACATGGGAAGCCTTCCTCGCTATGCGTCAAGAGATTCGAGACCCACATGAACATCAACAACTACAGAACGATCTGGTGAATCACTTGTGGATTCGCAAATGCAACAACAACGCCTAGTTTGATGTGTTGTGTTCAAAAACTTGTTAAATTATAAGCTTGCTTTGTTGAACTATTTGTATTAATTCGTACATGGAACTATTTGTATTAATATGTACGTGGAACTATTTATATTTATTTGTGTGTTAAACTATGTGAGAAAAGTTTGTTGTTCATATGTATTTTTGAGGCAGAATCGCCGCCTGGGGGCGGCCTGGGGGCGCGGCTGGGAAACGGCCGAACCTAGCCGCCCAAATAGCGCCGATGCCCTCCAGACAGGCCAAAATAGCGTCGAATACTGGAGATACGCTCAGTCCGACGATGTTTCGAAACGTTATTTGGTCGGCGCGAGCGGAGATGCCGGCAGCCGTGGCGCTCGGCTGGTTTCTCGCGATCGCCGGGCATGAATGTCACACGCCGACGACAGCGTATCAAGCAACCGCGCTTGGTTTCCGCTTCAACAAATCAAACGTTTTTTTTTTTGAATTTTTCCACATATATTAAACCGACAAAGAGTACACGATTACATCGATTACAAAAACAAAACTAAAAAAGACGAGCAAATCTATGAGATTTTCAAGCGCTTTCTTCATCCATGACACAATCTTGTACTTTTCTGAAGGCAGCCGTAGAACAACGCCGAAAACACCAAACCACATACCTGTGAATACCACCGAAGGGTCTCCCTTTTTAATTTTGAGCCGCAATGCCAAGGCTTTGTGCACGCACGCAGCCATTAAATTAATCAAGCAACATCGGCAAGAGCACCACCACTGATATTTCAGGGACAAATAACCGTACCACTTTATCGACGTCGTTGGGAGACGAGAGAACGAATCACCATTGCCGAAGACGTAGTAGCCGGGATATATATTGCGAGGACAAACCTCCTCGCGACAACCATGAGAAACAATCCAAGATTGATCTGGCGAAGCAAGATCTGAAGAACCATACCTAGACAAACTTGATCTTCCAAAGACACCATTGACGTCGAGAAGAAGATCTCGCCGTCGAACGAAGTACGGAAGACCACTTATTGCACACGATGCCATCTCCATTGACGAAGAAGACCAAGCTCTAACATTAAGGACCCTTGTGTAGCGCCCTGCGCAGGTCCGAGGTCCCCACCCCTGCTAGTGCCAGAACGACAACTAGAGGAGGCGAGGACCCGTCAAATCCAAGACGAAGGCGACGATGAAGAAGTAGATCGGCGGCGGCGGCTAGGGTTGAAACCCTAGGCCGCCACCTCTATTCTTTCTTTTCCGTACGCGAGATCTGTTCAACCGGAATCTAGCAAATAAAACGTTCAGAAACAAAGTTGCAACACACGGCCCCGCTCCTGCGTCCGGGGCCCGCGATTCCGGGCTCCGTACGCTCGCCGGCGCGCAAGCGAACAATAAGGGCCTGTTTGATTCGCAGGATAGGAAAAACGCAGGAATAGGAAAACTGCAGGATTGTAATGTCATGTCCATTCCAATCCTGAAGTATTTCACATGCATCGATCTTTGTTTGATTCCATCACAGGAAAAGCAAAGGATTTTGAAAAAGAGGTGTGAGTGGATGTTAGGATTCCTATAAGAACTAGTGCAAAGGATTCCATAGGAAAAAATCCTATGGCAATCCTATGAATCAAACAGTAGCATAGGAAAAATTCCTAAGGATTTGAATCCTACAAGATTCCTATGCCAATCCTTTGAATCAAACATGCCCTAAAACTTGGCCACGAGGTCGAGATCACGAGCGGGGCATTCACACCGAAGCGGTCCAGCCAAAGGCACCAAGATGGACCCACATGGCAGCGTCCGTCAAGAACGTCCTAGATCCCAATCCTTCTTTCGCGAAGCCCCATACATACGGCCTGCAGAAAGCGTCCGCGTGACGGCGTACGCCGCGCCTTTTTGTCGCCAACGAGGGACCACCCGCCAGCGTCCGAAAACGGCACGCGTGGGCCACCCCACGGCACGCTTTATTTCGCGGCTTCGGGCTCGTCTTCCATTTCAAAATTTGAAACCCGCCCGAACAACGGCTCCCTTCTGCCGTTCTGCCCCCACTTCGCCTCGGAAGTCGTAACCGAAGCCAAGTCAAATCCTACCGTTCCTTCCCCACTCGCCTCCTTCCTTCGTGGGAGCTCGCTAGCCGGTAGTTCGTTCCAGAGAGAGGAGGGCGGCGCATCGGGGAAGGAAGAAAACAATCCACGGTTCCGTCGGCGCTGC
The DNA here is from genome assembly GCA_947311845.1 of Poa pratensis. NCBI lineage: Eukaryota > Viridiplantae > Streptophyta > Magnoliopsida > Poales > Poaceae > Poa > Poa pratensis. The sequence continues at coordinate 41,002,059 of CAMZMU010000042.1, forward strand.
GGCGGAGCATCGATCGATCCATCGATGGGGGCGTCGGGGAAATGGATCAAGACGCTGGTGGGGCTCAAGCCGGCGGCAGCGGCAGCGGAGAAGGAGAAGCACGGCGGCGCGGGGAAGGCGCGCAACAAGTGGAGCCGCCTCTGGCGGGGCTCCTCGGGCGGGCAGAGCCACAGAGACCCCGCGTCCGCCGCGGCCTCAGAGACGTCCTCCTCCGCCGCCGACGCGCTGAGCTCCGTCGTCGCGGCCGTGGTGCGCGCGCCGCCCAGGGACTTCCGCGTCATCAGGCAGGAGTGGGGCGCCGTCCGCATCCAGACCGCCTTCCGCGGCTTCCTGGTACGCCGCCGCCGCCGTCCCTCGATTTTTACCCCCAAAAGTTCAGTTTTTTTCAGAGTTTCTCTTGCATCTTTGTGAGCAGGCCAGGAGGGCATTGCGGGCGCTGCGGGGATCGTGCGGCTGCAGGCGCTGGTGCGCGGCCGCCGCGTGCGCAAGCAGCTGGCCGTGACGGTCAAGTGCATGCAGGCGCTCGTAAGGGTGCAGGCGCGGGCGCGGGACCGCCGCACGCGGATGTCGGCGGACGGCCGGGACTCCCAGGACGCGCTCGACGACGGCGGTAGCCACGCGGATCCCGTCAAGGAAGCAGAGGTATGTTCCTGGATTCCGTTGCACTTTGTTCATGATGAATCAGTTATTGTGTATTATGTTTTTGTGTACTGCAAACAAAGAATTATACTTTGAATGCACTTGATGGAGATTCGGAGCAGTAAAATTAGGTAGACACTTAGCCTGTTGATGTGATGCTATTGTTTGTTTTTCGAAGGAATATGGTCTGCTACTTTTACTAGATAGAGATCTGCTACAGTAGGATTAATCTCTTCATGATGAAAGCTGGATTTGGTGGTCATATAGACAATTGGCTCGATTGGTTTTAAGCAGTGATTTGAGATCATGTGTTCTATTGGCCATGGTTATCTTGTCTGAACTAGTCATCATAGTGGGCAGTGGCATTGTTCGGTATGCCTTCTTGGAAGTGCTACCAATAATGCATTTTTGCAACTTGTTCTTGCTAAGTCAGGCTTGTCCATTCGTATTCTTTAGAGGTATTGCCTAGTATGACAACTAATTTGCATGTATTCCTCCACAATTCTCTAGCTTTTTAAACACAGTTTGCTGCTGCAAAAGAGGACTGAATGAATCATGATCATGCTAACGTCTCCATTCTTGGATGGCATTGTTGAACATTTCAGACAGGATGGTGTGATAGTCATGGAACTGTGGATGATGTAAGATCAAAGATATACATGAGGCGTGAGGGTGCAATCAAGAGAGAGAGGGCAATTGCCTATGCTCTTTCTCACCAGGTACATCCTGCTGCAATAATCTGAGCATATGAATCATTTCTTTGAGTATATGTTTGACATCCTGTCGTGTTTCCTTAGCAGCGAAGCTCAAACCACAGCGGAAGACCTAGCTCTCCTGCTGTTTCTCTCAAGAATCATGGGACTAACAGGAACAACCAGTTGAGCTATTTGGACGGGTGGATGGCAACAAAACCTTGGAGAGTCGCCTTATGGAGCAATCACATAGTGAACAGACCAACTCGCGGTGTTCAGAGAGCATTGATGAAATGAACGAAGTCAGCTCAAAACTTTCTGAAGCAAGCTCAGTCAAGATCAGAAGAAACAATGTCACAACTAGGGTGTCAGCAAAGCCTCCTTCCGTAATCGCAGTGTGTGACGAGAGTGGCCCATCAGCGTCTTCAGTTACTCCAATGTCTGGCACCTCTTTCGCAACATCAGAAAGAAGATCCGACTGTGGGCAGGGCGGTGGACCAAGCTATATGGGCTTGACCAAATCAGCAAAAGCAAGGCTTAGTGGTTCCGGCGCCCATAAGCCACCACTTCAAAGACAGGGATCATGTGACACTCACAATTACAGCAGGGGAGCCTTCTCTTCAATAGATGTTCAGAGCACTGCGGGCTCGGATGTTTCAGTCACTTCAAAGAGGTTGAACAGTTTGAGTCTGAAATGTCGAGGCACTAGAAGAAGTATGGACAAGGAGAATGATGATCAGTCTAGATCCTTCCTTTAGGACATGAACCCTACTCATTAATTATTTCCCGTTTAGTGGTCTAGATGCTAACATGTATGTATTTTGTCAGTTCAATGCCTCATTGCATATTCTGATCAATAGTTATTATGATGTACAAATGCAGAACTAGCCAAAGGTCGAGCTTGTTATTTGTGCCTGCTGCATTGTAAAATCTCAGGGTTCTAAAGTGAAATTAGGGCTGGACGGCCATGGCTAGTTCTGCTTGATTAGCAGGAATGAATTTATAAATTTGGACAGCAGAAGTGATCTGAGTTTTGATGTATTTGTTCTGACAATGAACAGACCTGTTGCTTGATTGTCTAAAATGCTGTGTACAGTGAAGCCCCTCTAAAAATCATGAGCTACTAACTTCACTATAAGCACAACAGTAAGAGCGTGTTTGGATAGGATATTCTCCCCATTCCCAACCAAACAAGTCCTCACCGAACACTGCTCAAGCTCAACTAATTGTGTCACTCGTAATTGGACATGCATATATCAGATGCAGGCCAGCATGGCTGCCAGTTAACTTAAACTCAGGTAGATCTGTCACTCTCTGACTTAACCGCTGCCATGTTTTAAATAAATAAACCTTAACCGGCTCACTGCACAGAAGCCTAGTAGCAGCACGTTACTTGCCGCGCGTTAATCAGAAACCTCCCGTATGTTGCAGGCTATCTGGTGCGGTGACCTGTCTCTTAATCTTCTGCAGAATCCTTCAAGGATTAGTAACACATGGGAGACAAGGAAACAGAGAGCATTTTTTCCCATCTGGACTCAGATCCTGCTGCTGTCACTAATCCATGAACCCGAGGATGCGTGCGCCATGTGTTGGCCAATGGCCACATCTCCCACTATCACATTATCCCTGAAGACTAAACAAAGCCCTGGCTGTCCCAGGAGAGCCAAGCAAAGCACCATTGCCGGTGTCCTGATGTCTTGCTGTAGAAGAATAAGAGAAGATTGCACACCACCAATAGGGCCGGCGGTGCTTCGTATATATGGATCACAAAGGATCAATTACAGATTACAATATGGTTTAGGTTAGATACAATCCTTGGGAGTTAATAGCATAAAACCACCACATTTGTCGTGAAATTTCGAAAAACCACCACTTTGTGTTTTGATCACAAAAAACTACCAGTATTCGCGACATTTGTTGCAATGTACGCTAAACACAAACTGAACACAAATTGACACGATTTCTGACAGGTGGGACCCACCAGTCAGTGCTTACGTGGCAGAAATGTTGACTTTTTGCTGAGGTGGCACTATGGGCCCACAAGTCAGATAATAAAAAGTAAAAAATATCTCAAAAAATTAAAAAAATATGTAAAAAAGTAAAACATCTAAAATTAAAAATTCTGAAAATAAAAAGCAGAAGTCAACTGCTCTCCTCACGATCAGCTACGCATCTGTTGCTCCGCATCTGCTGACTAGGAGGACGAAGCGCACGACACGCAAGAGCAGCACCATGGCGACGCGCGTGCGGGCATCTCCCGGGCACGGTGCTCGTCTCCGCGTTCGCCGGCATGGTGCTCGTCTCCGCGTTCGCCGGCACGGGCATCTCCTGGCGCTCTCCGACCCGCGGGGCTACGCCAGCCGCCGCGAGCTCGCGCGCCGGCTCGAGTCGCTCGCCGCACGTGAGGGCGCCGAGCGGTGCGCGCCGCTGGCCGAGCTGAGCGCCTCCGAGGGCGTGCTGCCGCGTGACCGGAGCGCGTCCGAGGTGTGGCAGCTCCCCGAGAGCGCCGCGGCCGTCGTGTACCTCGCCGGCAAGCCCGTGCTGGAGTATGACCGCGTCGTGCGCCCAGGACGAGTACGACCTCATGGCCGTGCGCTGCTTCGGCGACAAGGACGTCCCGGATGGCGGCGAGGCCCGGCCCGCGGACGTCGCGCTCCCAGGAGGTGGCCTCGGCGGCGGGGCCGGCCCCCGCGAGGCGCGCGCGGACGGTGGCGGACGCGTCGAGGCGGCGCACGGGCCAGCACAAGCCGTCCGCCATGCGCCGGATCTTGGACGCCTGCGCGGCCGCCAGCACGCGGGCGTCGTCGTGCACAAGTACTCCGCAGCTCACCGCCGCCGGGCTGCCGCTTCCTCGAGCTCGCCGCCGTCGGGAACCTCCGCAGCTCGCCGCCAGGGGCCGGGCCCCTCGGGAACCTCCGCCGCCGTCGGGAACCTCCGCAGCTCGCCTCCACCGGCCGGAGGGCTTGGACGGCATGAGGCAGCACGGCGCTCGCGTTCTCGCCATGGCAGAACAGCGCTCGCTTTCTCGATTTTTTTATTTTCTGGAGATATTTTTATTTTTTTGAGATATTTATTATTTTTTTAGATTTTTTGAGATATTTTTTATTTTTGAGATATTTTTTTATTTTTTAAGATATTTTTTATTTTTTTATTGTCTGACATGTGGGCCCACGGTGCCACCTCAGCAAAAGTCAACACCTTCTGCCACGTAAGCCCTGACTGGTGGGTCCCACCTGTCAGAAATCGTGTCAATTCACGTTCAATTTGTGATCAGTGCACATTGCAACAAATTTCGCGAATACCGGTGGGTATCTGCGATCAAAACACAAAGTGGTGGTTTTTTCAAAATTTGACTTGAAATGTGGTGGTTTTATGCTATTAACTCAATCCTTGGAGATCAAGGCACCTAAACCGACTACGTACATATCTCAACACTTGCAACTCCATGACATCGCAGGTATACTACTACTGGAAAGAGCACGGCACGACCCGGTCCCACCAACCACGACAGCAACAACGTACTATTCATGGCTTTCGGCAAGAGAATTTCGTCCAGAATGTGTCGCTTGGAGCATGGACAGAGCTAAGGTTCGCTGCGCTTTCGCCGGGGCCGTCCCTGTCGGCGACCCGAGCCGTCGTGTCTGCGTCAGCGGTGGCTGATGAACCGGCGAGCTTTGCTAGGAAACTCGTTGCGACCAACGAGCTGGCCGCTGCTCCCCTAATCCTGAAGAACATGAGCAAGTTCAGAAATCTTTAGCTAGTGTGTTGTGCTGAGAGCCGAGGCGCGAGTGCAGCTTCGCCACGGAGCACTCGACCACCGTGGCACTGTTTAGGATCAGGCTGTAGCAGCAGTAACGCGGCACTATATGTAGCATGGAAAATCGGCCGGAGATTGTATGAGGCTGTCACTAACTCAGTGTGGCACATTTAAGCAGCCTCAGCCGGTCAGCTCCCACTAGGCCACCAGCACGCCAGGTGACATAACCACATATGTCACTACCTGTTTGGCCTATGCAAGCGTTCGAATCTGGTAAACCGGATCTCTTCGTATCCGTCTCAACCACCGCATGTTTACTTTCTTTACTACAACGAGATCTCCCAGGAAAGCCATTGTATGCATATATTTGGTATGGTTTAAGGTAGAAGCTTATGCGCACTCTCTAATGAGGAACATTGGACTATTGGAGTATCTTTAGAATTTTATATATGGTGGGGTCGAATATGAGATGCGTTCATATTAGCTCAGCTTTTCTATACTACTATTAAAAGAGCAAACTTGTGTTGTGCTGTGTTGATACATTAAATCTGAGGCGTCCATATTTGATTGACGTTCCAGATCAACACACCTTTTCAATTTCGTGTATTTACAAGCATTGCTACCGCTAAAAAGAAATCAACCGGCCACCCCTTATCCCCGTCGCATCGCAGGATCCGGTGGCGATGACCTCTGAGGCTCTGACCAGACGGAGGCTGGGACGGCGTTCGCGGCCGACTCCACCGAGCATGGCAATTGGGTCCAGGCGGCCGACTCCCCCGCAGCTACCATCATCCTTGGTTGATCTTGCCTCTAGCTCGTTCTTCCAACAAATCAGATGTGGGCTCCTCGTTCTTCCGATCTGAGGTCCTGATTCGTGCTCAGGTCAGGGCTTGTGTGAGCTTCCCGACCATGATCGTGATCGGCGACTGGTTTTTGCATCAATGGCCTTTGGTAGGCCCTTCACGAAGGTCCCGCCTGTGGTCTGTGGAGACCACGTACTCGGCTTCTTCGTCCTGCCCAGCCCAGCACATGGATGCCGAGCTCGGCCGGCTCCACAACGACCTCCACGCCAGCGCACCGCCGTACGGCCGCGTCTGAATGGCCAGCCTCCTGGCCTTCCTTGGGTGCCAGCAATGGCGCACGATGGAGGCCTGTTGGGCTTTGCAGGCAGTCGTGGCACCCAGCGGCTGTGGTTCCAGCCTTGCTCTCTTCAATTACCTTTCGTCCTCAGGTCCAATGTGAGCATTTGGAGAAGGATGCTCTGCTGTGATGTTTTATATTCTAACTAACTCATTCCCAGATCAGGTATCCTCCACATTGTAGATTTTTTTAAGGCTTAGTTTTGGGATCTATCCTATCATCAGATTCTAATAATGGACCAATTTGGACTTTGGTTATATCTTATGAAAAAAACAGAAGTTTCTTTTCTTACTCAATAAAAGAGAATTAACATGTTCAAGTTCAGAACTACAGTAATAAGCTAATATCAATCATACCAGATATAACCTCCAACCGCAGCTTGATCACATTCACATGACGGTCAAAGAAACAAAGACCAGTGGTACTAAGCTGCCTATTAGAGTGATTATCCAAGCCTACTATGAGACAGAATTGAAAAAAAGGCATGAACTCTATGGTGTTACGACCTGCACTTGTGGTTACTTCCGACGAATTGGTCTACAAGTTATCTGGTGGAAAACTAAAGTGGAATGTACGTTAAAATATTTATTGAGAATATTATTCCTCCTCTGTAGAAGAACCAATAGGCATATATCCGTCTATTATGTACAATTTCCCTGTAGATGGATCATAGCCTTGGTATGTATATTCCTGACTGTATTTTTCATTTATCTGAGATCTCACAGTTTTTTTGGTATATTTGATCTGTATGTTAAAGGATCATGAGTGAAAGTGGAAGCCTAGGTGCCGCTGCTGTCTCCTCAGCTCTCCACCGTGCTGGCTATTGGTTCCCGACCATGATCATGTGTTTATGCAATACTTCTAGGATCATTTATGACGGAAATACCATGTATAGTGAATTTACACCTGCAACAAACAGTAGTGACAGCTTCGATTAATGTAAAAGGTTTATCACTGAATCTACTCAATAATTTCCCCGCTAAGCTATGCACTTCTGCGGTCATTCTTTAATTATGCCGATAATTCTCCTTCATTTTCATTTGAATACAGCTCGAGCGACTAGAGGTATATGGATATGCAGAATGAAGAGGTGGCTAACGGACAAGTATTGGTGTTGTATTTGGACTTCTCATCTATTGTTTTGGAAAACTTATAGGAGTACTATCATTTTTTTTAGTTTACAATGATCTTGGAGCAATGTAGAAAGAAGGAACTGGATACAAAAATGAATTTAAGAGATCAAGTTGACCCTCTTGTATTGTGCACTGTACCTTGTTGTCTTTCCGATGAGCAATGAATGGTCAGAAACTTGGTCCTTCTTATGACAATAGTAGCAGTGTTGGTAATTAAGACGATGGAGCTGAGAAACTTGCCCATTAGATGATGTATTGTATTCATGTTCATGGTAGGAAGGTTTTGGACCGGACAAATTCTTGAGCCACATGTTTAAGAGGTCGGAAAAATCATGTTTTAATGCTACTATGATGTCTTGGATTTATATGATTGCACTGCAAGGCTAAATGTTATTTTTCATTCCACCATGTCTCTCTGGATTGCTAATAAGCGTAAAAAGCCATAGTGATTTGTAAGTTGCCAGCAATTTATGTAAAACATTGATGATCTTAACTTCGCCTTTTAGTGCCGGACTGCCTGGAAATATTCGTTTTGTCTTTTTTGTCTGGATTTTTGGATAACCAATGAGTAACTAGACCAAATTCAGTATGTATCAAGAAATTTTGTTTCACAGTTAATTTCTTTCAACCATATTTGAAAAATCTTAAAACATCTAATTACCCGTAGCAACGCATTTCCAAACTACTTAAACTCCACCCCTTTTACCATGAACAAGTTATTTCATGTACGCTGAAGATTATCAAGTATCATGAATTGAATAAACATCCCGTTGCAAATTTTTTTTTAAAGAAATTGGAAAAATAAACTTCAGGGGTCACTTTGACTTTTAAAATAAAGAATCACGCATCAAGTGTGGAGTAAGCAAAATCAATATTTTTGTGTTTTTATGTATTGTGAATATATTGATTAATAGTGGAGGTCGTGCGTTGCACGTGCACGTTCACTAGTCTCCTACAAAAATTGATCTTGGTTTCATAGAAAATCCAATATGAGGTCACGTATCATTTTTGTGCAAGTCCAATGCACCTTTCCTCCCCATCCTCCCTGCCTCCCTCCCTCCCTCTCTCTCGAGTTTTGTTTTTCACGAATTGTTAAATGAAACAGTTATAAAGTTGAATCTATCTCGATGCCAATTATCCGGTAAAATAAGAGATAAAGTACTAACTTATTGTTGGAGAATAGCATATAAGTAATGTTTTTTTAGAGGGAGACGGGGGGATCCCCACCGGTTATCATAACTCGAAACAGGCCGGGAGGCCAAGTACAATGATACAAACAGAGGTACAAGGGGTTTAGGAGGAGAGAAAAGGGAAAAAGAAAAACAATACATCTAGCTTGTTACATGAACGTTAGAACAAGACATAATGTTGTTCCTAATAGCCTCCAGCCCGTGTCGATCACAGGGAGGATACCGGTAGGCCCAGAGGAGGAAGTCCTCCGCACAGAAATGCAGCACATCACGAGGGGAGCGCAAGACCGAGTTGAAAACCAGGTCGTTCCTGGCTTTCCAAATATGCCACAGCCGCGTGTGGACGTCGATTGGGGACGGGAGGGCCCAGGGAGGAGGTGGCAGCATCAGTGGCCACGCCGAGGCGGCGCCAAACCTCTGCGGCGCGAGGGCAGTCATAGAGGAGGTGTCGGCAAGACATACAAGTAATGTGATCCTAAAACTACAGTGGGACAAAGTATAAATGCAACACCACTTGTATACTGACTCGAGGATTCATTGGTTATCACATAAAATGCATCATTCATCAACATGTATGAAGTATAAAATGGTTCTGTCTGAACCTAGTACAAGTTCTGAGTACTTTCAACACTCAGTTAGGACGAGCTCGAGGATGTCATCGAAGATCGAGCCAAGCAACACCGAGAGGACAATGTAGTTGGTGGAGGACGGACTTGACGAGAAGGTTGAGGAAGGAAATCCTACATTGGAGGCGCCAAGCATGATGAGAATCGTGGAGCGAGCAGTTGAGGCTGTCAGAGCAATCCTGAAAGAGGAGGGCATTATGGTGATGGCTAGAGATGGGTTAGCCATGGCGGGCACCATAAGAGATTGGATCTAATGTGATACCATGCAAGAGTCTTAGGGGATTACCGCGCACATGCTCAAAGGCACACAAGACTTCGGTTTATATAGAAGTACAATGTTCAGAGATTACAGAGGCCATACCGACATCGATGAGGGTTAGACTGATGATCTCATAATAATATGAACAAACCGTGTGAAATTTGTCGGTTTCAAGTTTCAACCCAGATTCGAAATATGAGTAAATTATTTGGTTGGCACAGAAAAAGAAAAATGAAAGCATACATGAACGAAATGTAAGGGGCGTTATAGGGTCATTTAGAAAATGGTGACACGAATCTCCAAGCAATGGGCGGCGGTAGATAAGCCAGGACGTAGGGGTGTAAACGGATAGGATAATTTCCGCACCGAATCCGTCGCCGAATCCGTTTTAAAGTATCCATATCCGGTTCCGAAGAATCTACCGGATAAGGATATCCGATTCCGAACTAAATACCCGGATATGGTATAGGATATGGTATGTAAAATAGCATCCGAATATAGATTATCCGGTTATTAGTTAGGATTATCCGATGGTTATAATCCGAATAATCCGATTTTCGACCGAAATGTCTAAACTAATAGAGCACAATTTGTAGTTAGCGAGTTGTGAAGTTAATTTATGGAACAACGACTCACTTGCATGGTCATTGTACAAACTATGGAGTACAACTTTATTAGATTATTACATTGTTGAGCTATTATTTTTGGTTATGTGGGTTGATGATGTACATTGCGTATACCGATCCGATTAATTTTTTTCCGCCCCGAATCCGCTCCATTTCCGTTCCGAATCCGTGATTATATCTATCCGCCCCCGAATCCGCAACCGTTCACTATCCGATCCGATCCGAATCCGAGAAAAATATATGGTAAAGGATATGGTAGAGGCAAAATCCGATCCGATCCGATCCGTTTACACCCCTACCAGGACGTCAATAGAGGGGGGATACAATTCTGAAACCCAAGGGCCTTATTGCGAGATGATAAAAAACTGTGTGACCAAACTGCAAGTAAAAGGCGTCTGACACGCGGGCTCTTCTGGCGCAAAGATGGGCCGTTTGACCCACCAAATTAATCACGACATGAGAGGACAGTCGCGTCAGAATCCTTAATGCCGCCCTCCGTTTGAAGCTTGAAAGATACGGGAGATAACACAGCGACCGGGGAGAGAAGAACCAAAACACGTCCCCTCTCCTTCAGACCACGACTGCCCTCAAACCCCATCGTCCGTGCCGGCCCGAACCCGAGGAAGGTAGCCAAGCCATGGGTGACACCGCCACAGCCGCGCCGCCGAGGAAGTTCGGCAGGATCTGCGTCTTCTGCGGCAGCAACTCCGGCAACCGCGCGGTGTTCGGCGACGCCGCGCTCGAGCTCGGCCAGGGCCTGGTATGTACTAATGCGTTCGAATGCCGATGCTGCTCCTTGTTTCCCGGGCGGCCGGGTCTCCCGCGCCAGCCCCCAAAATTCGACCGCCTTGGCGCCGCCCTGCTTGGGTTGGGTATCCAGTTGCCTATCTGAGTCATCGGTTCGTTGCTCTCGCGCGCAGTTCGTGGTGGGATTCATGTGGTTTTCCCGTTCTTGCAGGTGACGAGGGGGATCGATCTGGTCTACGGCGGCGGCAGCGTCGGTTGATGGGCCTGATCGCGCAGACGGTTCTCGATGGCGGCTGCCGTGTCCTCGGGTACCTCGCCGCCCTCTGTTCATTCCCATATGCAGTACAGTACTAGTATACGTCATATTTCTCAATCTGTAATCTTCCTAATGCGGTAGCTCTCTGTTTGGTTACTCCTCCTTTGCAGGGTGATTCCAAGAGCACTCATGCCCCTTGAGGTGCGTACCCAACTCTTTCTAGGTTTTCTTCTTCTTATTTGGTGTATGCGTAGAAATACTGGTTGTACGTCATTGTTAAGTCTAAAGTATAGACTCGTCTAATTGGTTCATTGGAGGGAAGGTTCTGTTGCTCTCTGCCTTGAAGCAAAGTTTGTCACGGTGTCCACGAACATTTGCTGACAGATGGGCCATCTGGATTCTATCCCTTTGTTGGTCCCACCTGTCGGTGTCGCGAGTTCTCGCCATCACATACTAGTGCTATCTATCTGTTGTGGCCACCCACTCACCATTTGATTCATGTATTCTGTTGGTCTTGGTCCAGACGGATTCACCTTTACATATGGGAGTTAGAAATAGGTGATCATTGAGGAATTAGGACTAGAATAAGGCTGAAATTGCAGGCCGTCAGTTGTAGACTTAATTGTCATAAAAATGAACTGTCAGTTTAGACTTTTGGGCGGTACAACTTGGAGGTATAAAAGATTGCCGCTCGGTGGATGTAATAATAGTGTTAAATTTGCCATGAGGACATCACAAGTTGAGAGGGGAAAGTAAACCGTGGGCGCCAAATTGCGTTATCATACACATATATTGGATCGATGTCGAAGTGCTATTGTCCACATATGTTTGAACTTTCAAGGATGGTGATAATCAGAATGATGTTCCTGCAACTATAACCTCCTTCATCATTGCCCTAATGACACACCAAAAGTTCCCTTCTAGATATCTGGTGATAGCAGGAATCAACTATAGCTTACTTCATTCATTGCCCTAATGAAACACCAAATGTTCCCTTCCAGATATCTGGTGCGAGTGTTGGAGAAGTAAAGATTGTCTCCGACATGCATGAGAGAAAAGCTGAGATGGCACGGCAATCCGATGCATTCATTGCTCTACCTGGTAAGCACGGTTCTACATTTTTCTGCTAGCACTGCTGAATGAGAAAATGTTCGCATCCTTACATGTTAAGGATTGGATAATATTGCAATCCGACATGCTCGTGATGACTCTGTGGACATCAGGAGGCTACGGAACAATGGAGGAGTTGCTAGAAATGATAACATGGTCGCAGCTTGGAATTCACGACAAACCAGTGAGTATTAGCATATTATGGGCTATGGTGACTGGAAATGAGTCTACTACACCAGGGCGCTGTGTTGTTCAAATAACTAATTTAGGGGCACTGATCATCATTGACTTACCAACAGGTTGGGTTGCTAAATGTCGACGGTTACTATGATCCGCTGCTTGCGCTATTTGATAAGGGCGCGACAGAAGGTTTTATTAAGGCTGATTGCAGAGAGATAATTGTGTCGGCGCCAACTGCCCATGAATTGCTGACGAAGATGGAGGTGAACCGATCTCATCATCCACTTTCAATACCTGCCGTTCATTTAAAACTCATAGCCTCGTTGACAAACACAGAGACTCTTAACATTGTTATTGTTTGAATGATTCTCTTGATTATTTCAGCAATACACCCGTTCACACCTGGAGGTGGCCTCGCGCACAAGCTGGGAGATGACCGAGCTAGGCTATGGAAAAGCTGCAGAGGAGAAATCGTAGCACATAGTTTGCTAATGTGACATCGTTCCTTGTTGCTCGTCTAGCACCAAAGTGTTGCTGAACTGGCCACCGGGATTGCAATTATCCTTCTCTTGTTACTCCATTGTTGGTTGTCTTTCATGTAAACCTGTACTTTCGATAATCTGGTGAAGAAGCCTAAGACTGTATCAACCCTTTTAATGAATGAAACAGTGAGCAAATGCACGCATGGTTACAACTTATAATTTTGTTCGCCTTGCATGTATGTTGTGAAATACCTTTGCTTGATAAACTACCAATCTGTCGTAGACTAAGTGCACTGGACCAACGGTCTGTCGTTTTTGAAGGTGTGATTACCTGATATACGGAAAAAAAAAAATAGTAAAAAAAAAAATCTGATTTTTTTTGCGCTGAAAGATGACCAAGTATTCTACTCATGTAAAAAATTGGCTAGGAAATAATTCTCATTTGACTTCTGGGCAAAAAGAGAAATTTTTTAGATGAATTTTTTTGGGTGCACAAGATTCAACATAATCTATGTGGATGATTTATTTCGCGATTTTTGAAAACTTCGAAGTGGGGTATCCGAGAATGAGTTACGGGTACAACTAGTTGCAAATTAGAGTTTCCCCATATCTTTCACCCAATGTGCAATGGAAGTTATTTTCTGGCGAAACTTTTTTGACGGTGCAATACTTGATAATGTTGCCCGAATGACAGTTTCAGATTTTTTTGACCTTTTTTTACATATCGGTTGCAATGGTACCAGGTGCTCCAATGTATTTTCGGTGATTCGCTGCACCTGCAACCTTTCGTGTTCTTTTCTTCCCTCCGGAGTACGGAAAAAATCAGAACACATCATTGTGTTCGAAACATTAAGGCCGTGATTGACGACAGAAAAGTGTTCGAAACAATTCCAGAGAAACAGCTCATTTCATGCAAGAATATTAAGAACTGCTTTATTCCAGTCAAAGAATAAGATGCCCCAGGAGACAAAAAAGTGGAAATTATACTAGGGTACAAGAACACTGACAGATACATTTGCTTGTGATCGAACTGAGACATAATCAATGCAGACTGTCTGCAAATCTCCTTTAGTTGTATGCAAAGACATAATTCATATTTCAACTGAGACACATATCGCAGTTAAGTGCTAAAATATGCATAATAAATATTAACACGACATAGAAACTGAACAAATCACACCGGCTGTTCCTAAGGCACATTAATACTCAGAATAGTTATCTGGCAAATTTGCTCAATGAACCAATGAAAAACATTCCATATCAAGTTTCACTTTTCCAAATACAAGTTTTACAAGCTGATCTTGACTGTCCAGAGACATAGTAACTCGACAAGGTGGCACTGGAAGGAACCGAAATAATACAATAGACCGACGAACTCGAGGCGCCAGATAAACAAACTATAAAGACATTTACAGAACAACCACATTAAATATGAGAGCTGAATTCCATGCGCCTCGGGTTGACCACTTATTTACTGTGTCCAGAGGACCATCATCTGGCAATAGCACTTCAAATCCTCCTCCTAACATCCCCTGTGATCCAAAACTCAACAGGCAATGCTGTGCTTATCTTCAGATTATGATTTATACAGGGCACACGTAGAAGTAGAATTCTTCAATGCTAGTACTGAACCCTCTCATCCCCATCAAAATTAAGACCTTCAATACCTTTGAGAGCAGACTCGTAGTTTTTCGTGTTAGGTGGGTGCCGCGCTGAAGAGGAGCGCTTTGGCTCTGCAGAATCGACTGGTGGGCTTCGCTGAGGACCTGAGATTCTACGAAATGCCCCAGGGCTTGCATCAGTTGTGCGTGATCGTGAAGGCTCATAGGTATCACTTGCCACAGCATCCCGGCTACTTGAAACAGCAGCTCTCCTTGACGATCCACTTGACCGTCCCAAAAAATTTGAGCCAGATGTCTAAACAACAGAAACAGCCAAAAGTAAGAACTTTGATAAAACAAGCTGGTGTTTAATTTTCTTTAGCAGATTATAAAACGTAATGTCAAGATACAATATGAAAAACTATGACTGCAATCATCGACATAACACAACATCCTCTGATTCTTAACCAACTGAAAATCAAGAGAGTCATAATACAAGCCCACAAAAAACATCAACACTTGCACAATGCTGGAGGTATTTCTCCAAGCCACGTGACACTGATCTGGAGTATTCGGCGCTATTGTTGTGCAGTGTTGCACAACAGGGAAGCAGCAGTAGGGCCTCAGTCTAGCCATGCAACGGAGCAATACACCTAGAGAAGTGGAATGTTTGGGCCTGATAGCTGCTGCTGAAGTGAGATCACAGGACCGGTCACCTCTCATGCATATCACTGAGGACATTACGAAGCTGTTTAATAGTAACAGGATATTTTTATTTGTAAAAGTGGAGCAATCACAGCATAGGGTGAGTCACTGTCTTGCGAATTATGTAAGGACGGATTTTTCGAACTGCTATATGGCTTGGTTCTAGTCCGTGTTTCAGGCTCTAGACCATGACCTGTCTGTAACCCCATCTGTATAATATATCCCTTTTACCCGCAAAAAAAGACAGGGAAGCGGCAGTTTATGAAGTCCTTTGTGGGACTTTTTTGGTAAATCAGAGCGCCAGTTCATAAGAACCAAATTATGGACTGAAAGTTGATTTATAAGGTTGACTAGTGCTCACACTGCTCCTCTCTTGCACTAGAAATTGTAAAATAGTATCTGCCCCTAATCTTGCAATCACAATATCAAGTCTCATACAGCAAACAAAGAGGAATAGGGAGAGAACACACCGCAGGATCTTTAGAAATAGGAGCATCATTTCCTATAGGGGCTTTCTGCTTAGACGAATTCCCCACACTTGCAATAGGGGGTGGTGGGGCACGACGCCTGTCCATTGCTGACCAACCACTAATCCTCCCTTCAACAGCACCTACATCATAACAAATAGATAAATGAACTGAAGGCCAAACTATTAACTGTTCAAATACAAAAAAATCGTCTCTGCCTCAATTTAGTCATAGAAGCAAAGTAACCTTGCAGGAACTTAAAATAAGCCAATTACTCATCAATATTGACTGAAAAAACAGTAATCATGTAATTTAGTCACAGAAGCAAAGGAACCATGCAGGAACTTTATTATAAGTCAATTAATCATGAAGATTGACTGAAAAATAGTAATACTCATATGGAATTGATCGAAATGAATCAATTACCAGACTGACTATCATTCTGCAATGCAGCTGGTGTCAACCCAGAAGGTCCTGCGCCATGGCCCTGTAGAATAGTACAGAATGATTTTTTTCCCCACTGATGGGTACAATAAATACACAGGTTTGGTTGACGGGTGCTTGAGGAAAAGACTCACCACAACACGAGGAGGAGCACTGGCAATTTGAGATTGCTGATACTTCAGTATTGTCCAGTCAAATACATAATCAAACTGAAAACCTGCAAAGCATTATTCTGATCATGAACCATATGCCTTGATATTTTATAATCCTTTCAGGTGCTTTGTAAATACAACAATACATAGAGTGCAACAGGCTTCAATCAGTTATGGAGGAGGGAAGTCAATACTACGGACTTTCTTAAGTATGAAAAGGAAAGTAATATTTGCTGGTCCTCATCAATAATGAAAAAAGAACCAACCTTCACGGATAAAGAGGTCACGGAACAGTCGCTTAAGGTAGGAATAATCCGGCTTGTCATCAAATCGAAGCGAGCGGCAATAATGGAAATATGACGTGAACTCGGTAGGATACCCACGACATAGAGCCTGAAATAGGATTGATAACATTACAAACCACCAGAATGTCAACACCCAGAACAGAAGTTATTCCTATAAGTACCTCAATTGATGTTGCAACTTTTTTCTCACTGATCTTCTCATACTTTTGCTTCTTTGTTCCTGCTTTCAGACCTTGCCAAGGAAGACTGAAGCAAAAAACAATGTTACATCTGATACATCTAACATGGCACATGGCACATTGGCACGTAATAAGAAATCCAACAGTTAAACTAACCTTCCCCTTAGGAAGTACATGAGTACATATCCAAGAGATTCCAAGTCATCTCTTCGGCTTTGTTCTGATCGTTGAAAAAAAGAACATGGGTAAATAGTCAAAAAAGAATTGTGAAGGGCAAAGATGTATGACGTTCGCCACTGACAACAGATGGAAGTCTAAGAATGTGGGAGTTATAATGTCAAAATAATTATGACAGCATCGTTTCTCACCAATGCCAAGATGAGTGTTCACACTTGCATATCTTGCTGTCCCAGTCAAATTTTTATTCTCTCTGCAGTATTACTATCAAGTTAGAACTTTCAACGCAG
Organism: Poa pratensis; assembly: GCA_947311845.1. NCBI lineage: Eukaryota > Viridiplantae > Streptophyta > Magnoliopsida > Poales > Poaceae > Poa > Poa pratensis. Next base: position 41,019,216 of record CAMZMU010000042.1, read on the forward strand.
GCAATGGAAGTATATCGCAAAAAGGAAAATTTATATTAAAATGCGCTCACACTAAAACCGAAATCTTCAAGAAAAACTATTAAAACAGGAATTGACATAACCAGGCAGCATCATTATATTTCTATTTCCTTCCACACTGAATTGAGGACTGATAGATGACATATCAAAATGGCTTAATCTGCTATCATACTTTCTAAGAGAGAAAACGACACGAACACCAGATAACTTAATATGCTTATTAGTGTGAGGCGGGAGAAGAGAGAGAAAAAGGATGATTGAGCAATGCCCTTACCTGTATGGGATGTGTTGATGAGTTGAAGTATCCCTGTACTTTTTGGCAAGACCGAAGTCTATAACATAGACCTGAAAATTTTAAGAGCACACATAAAGTGGTAAGTGAAGACAAGAAACTATATCAACAAGAACTAAAGTGATCAGTAAAAGCTACTTAATTTGGAACAGAGGGAGTACATTGCTACATACCTGATTAGCCCGCCTACCAAGACCCATGAGAAAATTATCTGGCTTAATGTCTCGATGCAGAAAAGACTTGGAATGGACAAATTCCACTCGATTTATCTACAAGCGAGAGAACACAGATCAGATATAGTTCATAAGCTAGGAAAATGCACGAAAAAAGCCAGCACCTAAAGTATAAAAAATGAGAAAGAAGAAAGCTAATGAATATATTTAAAAAAAATGAAAAGACCGGTGAAAATGTCTACATGCACAAGTGCAAGCGTGGGTACCAACATTGTAGGAGGTGCATGAAATTTAATAAAGGACAGGTATAGAGTTAATTCCTTGCTATCTACCAAATAATAAAGCATGAAGGCTTTGAGAAGGAATAGCATTAAACGATTGGAGTATACGTACCATCTGATCGGCAAGCATAAGCACAGTCTTGAGAGATAATTTTCTGCTGCAAAAATTAAATAGATCCTCCAGGCTTGGCCCCAGCAAGTCCATAACCAAGACGTTGTAATCTCCTTCTACACCAAACCATCTGACATTTGGTATTCCAGCTGCCACAACAAAGATAGTCAAACCACATTTTTTCTATCACAGTTCCTAAAAAAACTATGCACCATGTGTAGCTTTCGTACTTCCTCCTTGCAGAATCCTGTAAATCTTTGATTCATAGAGCAACTGAGGATGTTTTGTCTTCACATTTTCCTGCATGAGAAAGAGTAATCAAATATTAACTTCAAAAATCTGATACCACCAATTAAGATGAATAGCCTGTATTCCAAATTCAATGATAGTTTATAAATGTGACAAGCTACGACGATGCAGATTATGTTGCGTCTACGGGCCATGCCCTCTATTTCTCTATTTCAAGACCATCACTGCAGACTACAGAGGAAGTAGCAACATATTTTAGGGAGATGTCAGGTTCCTGATTCTCATTTATCTTCTGGTTCACTGTATCTCCAGTTCATTTAATTTATTACCCAATCCAATGCCGAGCAGCTTTAGCTTAATTTTCAATCAGCGATGATTAGCTGAAAACGCCTATCAAGTCCAACCAAGTCAACCACACCACTTAAGCGCCTGGAAGGCATTGACCAATCAACTAACCCAACTGATTCGAACTAGAGCTGCTAACGCGAGCAGAGCATGCAGCCAACTCAAAACTTTGAATTGCTCTGAGTAGAGCAACATATATATCGCAAACTATCCTACAGGAACCCACAATCTGACTGACGACAACTGCAACTAAGCTGAGGTGGTCTACAACTACTAGGGTGTGTCCAAAGCAGGCTAAAACAGCACTAGTACTCAGCAGAACGTAGCATCACAGAGCTGGGATTTAACGAAGATCCAAGCAGTTCATCGGCATCATCAGAGCGCGTACCAGCTTAATCGCGACCTCCTCATTCGTCTGGATATTAGTCCCTGCACGCACAAAGGGACACAAACCGATCAATGATTACAAAATCCGCCCAAAAAGGGGAATCAGAGACTACAAGCAAGAGCAGGACGCACCGAGATAGATCTCCCCGAAGGAGCCGCTCCCGATCTTACGGCCCAGCCGGAACTTGTTTCCGACCCGCGGCTCCATCCCGCCGCCCCCACAGAAAAATCCCACCAAAGCTCGGGAGCTTCGACCGAGCACGGCCCAAACCCAAAAAAAAAACGCGCTTTCCCTGCCCCGGAAATCTAGCGGCGGGGGCTGAGATCGGCGCGGGGCTGGAGTTCCGGGGACCTGCGAGACGGTGCGGCAGCTACCTAGGGTTTGGGAGGGGAGGGGAGGAAGGGTAGGCGGCCATGGCCGTGTGGGGCGCCGCTTGGATTGTTTTTTTTTTTCGGGGGAAGTTGGACAAGTAGACGAAGCAAGGAAATGAAAAGGACCACTTTGGCCTCCCGACTCAACTCTATCTACTCCGTATATCCAAGCTATCTTTTTTTTTCACGTTTCAGTCCTCGCTTTGACGCTTTCGCTATACCCCCCCCCCCCCTTTTTTTTTGACTTACTTTCGCTATCCCCTCTGGTATTCTTCTTCAGTCCTCTTTTCAATTTTGCTTGGGATACTCTGCCGTAGCTCTCCTTTTTCTTTTTGGACTTGTCGGGCCTAGCTTCTCTTGATTAATCTTTGTTCGGATTGGACGGTATCTGTTAGAGTATATTCGGTTGTACGTGTTAGGATAGGTTTAGGCTGTTCTCCTATCTTATCTCTAGGAGAGCTTCCTCTTCTCCAAGACTTGTATCCCTATATATATTCGCTCCTGAGGCTCAATAATATACCCAACATATTACGCCAATCCCTCTCTATCCTTCTACATGGTACTGTATTATGCCTTCGTCCCCGACGTGCGCATGGTTCTGGCACAACTATGGCTGCACCTCGTCCTCAACGGTTTCGACAAGATCGTCTTCGGCATCGACATCTTCTTCGACGACTGCCTCGATCAAGTCCCCGTCTTCATCACCACGGCGCCTCTCGCGCGTACGACGCCATGGCGCTTCCCCGCGCCTGCGGCTTCCTATGCGGCTACCACGACACGGCATCCACGACCACGACATCGACAACGGCGTCCCCTCACAACGGCTACCTCGACCTTGGCACCGCCCCACGCTCTCGGCTCCGTCGACATCGGCACAAGGGCTACCACCTCGCCTGAGCACTCATCAGCTTCCTCTATAGTCCAAGCAACTGCGCCGCGACACTGTCCACGACGCTCCCGCTACGACTGCGGGGGAGTGTCAGCCTTCTGGGGTCCACTTCGGTTTATCTCTAGTCTGACCGTCCGCGACGTTCCTGTTGTTCATGACGCTACCGCTACGACTGCGGGGGGAGTGTTAGAGTATATTCGGTTGTACGTGTTAGGATAGGTTTAGGCTGTTCTCCTACCTTATCTCTAGGAGAGCTTCCTCTTCTCCAAGACTTGTACCCCTATATATATTCGCTCCTGAGGCTCAATAATATACCCAACATATTACGCCAATCCCTCTCTATCCTTCTACAGTATCCGAATCACCACGACAACCTTGTTGCGAAAATTATCAGTGGTGTAACTAAGGTAGGCGTTGTTTTGTTCCAAGATTCATTCAAGTTCACCTTTTTTTTTCTGAAACCCCAATTTAGAGACCAATGTAATCTTGGAGGTTCGTCTTGCTGCGTTGCATTTTCTCTTCATAGGGTCACCTATCTATACCTCTTATAAAGCAAAACCCCACTAAGTTCAATTATGATTTTTCTATCTCTACATGCAGCATAGCCACATCATCAAGTAATCACAGCCGTAGGATCTTAGATCGCCATCCGTCCACTGTTCCACCCAGACATGCCGAGACAATCTATACAAAGTTTGTCCCTGTGCAATTTCCGTGAAAAAAAATCGCGCGTAAAGGAAAAGTCACACACATAGAATTAATTTCAAGCCGTGTGTAAACTGTAACTGATGCACATCGAGTGGTGGAGTTATTGTTTCTTTTCCCGAGTCGTCTTTTCAAGTACAACACCCGGCCCTCCGCTTTTCTGCTTCCACGCTTTTAACCTCCTCATCGTCTCTCCAACGCTCTGGCACCACCAAAAGTCACCATACTCCTGCACATCACGAGAGCATCCAACTCTAGCTGAGTCAAGCCATGCGCTCACGGCTCACTTCGTCGCCGCCTACTGCATCTTTCTCAAATGCTGCCGGCCGCATCTTTGTCAAACGGGACAGAGTGCAGAGCGATGGTGTCTATGGCTCTATGCTACCGGGCATCATTCCAGACTATCTTTGTGAAGACGGTTACATCATTCTCAAAACCTTCTTTGTCTTTACTACCGCGGGCATAGATTTTTCTCATATGCGAGTGCAGAGCGATGGTGTCTATGCATTGCTTATCCAATGTAAACCTTCTCTGAATCCCAGACTATATTTCAGAGTGGTGCCGACTTGCCGAAAATGTAGTTGATTCCCCGTAAGGCATGGGGCAACAGTTAGAAAGGTAATACAATTGCACATATGTTGGTGTCTTACATTGTTTGCTTGATTGACTGGTTCTTGATTTGATTTTGTTTAGACCATGAATTTGATATTTGTTGTATACGCGAGAACAAGCTAGCAAGGATTGGCCACACTAAGGTATGTGTTATTTAACCCCCTTTGCCATACATACACGCATGTCCCCTAACTCACTTACTCAATTTTTTAGCCTACAAATTTAACAAGCAGGAATAACATATTTTATTGAGTTTGCAGCATAACGACACACCAAAATTTGGCCTCAAGAGTATGTTATAATTGCAGACCCTTTGATTTTCATATTAATGCTTTGACAATATTGCGAAAAATTATCTCCAGTTATTTCCCCCTTTCATTTTGATTCTTCACCTTTAATTTTGTTTCAGTTCTTAGGTGGCACCTACACGCGTTTGTGTAACTGCTATAGACTATAGTACGCAGATTGATTAGGCATCGCAAGTTTCCGAATGATTCTCATTTATTTTTCTTAAATTGATCAGTGCAAAGATTTTTTTAGCGCAGGCTGCATGATAGGTTTCTGCAATGAGTGCAAGCAAGGAATACACGGATACTCTAGCTGAAGTGTAAACTGAATTTCAAACAAGTTGGTAAGACATGCAGCTCTTAGAATTATAAGTGCTAAATGTTGTTCCATAATTAACTCCGTCCTACTCCCTCAGGTACGCAACAATATGCATACGTTAGAATGTATGTATGGTTATGGAAAGGAAAGTCGGCTGATGTATTTGTCTAAACAACATTTCTAAGATTATTTACTTATTTACACATTTTGTTTCAAGTTTAACTTCATGACTAAAACTGATATAAGTGAATTTCATCCTCTGATGAATTAGTTTGCTTCTAACAATTTCCCGCTGCAACACGCGGGGTTTTCATCTAGTATAGCTAAACGAAGTACGGCTACATTAGCATCGAGCTTAGGGCCTCTTTGAATCGCTGGATTGAAAAAGAAAAGCCTAGCAATAGGAAAAACAAAGGAATCTAGAGGTTTGCCAAGGAAAAATAGAAGATTGTAAATCATATGAAAACTGTAAAACTAATCGTTTGGATAAAATACAAAAAACAGGAAAATGTCTCGGTCCTACACACTTGTGTCTAAAAAAGTGGTATCAGTGGATGTCCACATTTCTGGGAGAGACATAGGAATCCAATTCATAGTAATCTGGGTAGCGTCATTCCTTTGATACATTTGGAAAAATTTCGAAGAATTAAAATCCTACAAAATCCGGTGAAAATTATGCTATCCAAAAACCTTAAGTAAGACGGCATGACCTAGGTTGCTTCCAACTGCCACACCTTTGCCAGAAAAAAACGTACTTAATGCTTAACCACAAAGGCGAGCGTAGACTGTGACCGTACGGGCTAAGATTTGCATAATGACATTGACATCATCTGCCGTTTTTGTTTAGGTTACAAAATTGACGATTTGGCATGATGGATTGGAAATGGAATAGGTGGTTGCTTGCAGCTTGTGACTACTTACCATTTATTTGATATTTCTTAATTATTTATGCGTTAGTCCATGGACAAGGACAGTGCCCAAAAAAATCGTTAATGCTACAATCCCGGTGGAGCATCATGACCTATGTCTAGTTCTGGTGCTTCTCTGACTGTTGAGAAAGATGAGGAAATTTAGAATTTTCCAAGCTATCCATGCTCTCCGAGGCCTTTCCCTGTTAAAAAAAAGGCTGAAGTATTTGTAATACACACAGTCAAATGTGAATTTGTGAAGGTAAACTTGAGCTCAAAGCTGCCTACGTGAGATGCAAATTAGTGAAAATTAAGCGCTTAATTTTTCAACACGAAATGTACGATATGGTGCCTGCACTATAGATATCACTTTCGAAGACCAAGACTGCAAATAAAGCACACGCGATAGCTACAAACATCACTAAGAAAGATTGTCACCCGGCCCTCGCTGAGCATGTACAAGAATTAAAGTTGTGAGAAGCACGCTAAAAAAATGCACAAGCTCCTTTTCTACTTCAGTACTGTATGACCCTTTTCCAGATGCTGCCCAACCGCGACTGATCTGAAGCCCTAGAACTTTTCCATTACTACGTACTGCAATACTACATAAATACCACATTAGTTGACCTAACCCAGCTAATCAAATGGCTGGACAATAGCTAGCACCTAACCACACACAAAGCAAGCATTTCTTTAATTACGGTAGGGTCGGAAATTTTCAGGATAAGTCATACTAAGGGAAAAGAAGTGCAGCATCTGCAAGCTACCCCCTTGTTGAAGAAGCATCTCCTAGCTGATCCTAAATTCCTAACACACTTGTATCTTGTTGACGCAGATAACCACAAACCCCTGCATATAATACGTTATGACTTGGTCATATGGACCAGCTTGTCATTGGCCACACTTCGTTTGGCAGCATGGCAGATGGAGACTGGTATGAGGTCATCGTGTTCATTAGTATTTAGTTCATGACATAAAAAACGGGTCCACCTAAATCACTAAATCATATACTCTGCACACAGTAGAACCACCAGTATCATGATTCATGATGCCACAAGATTGATCATATCACATGTCAAAGTCGTGTACGGCTGGATAAATATACTTCCATACTTGTGTTTGCAACCATTTCAGTTTATTTGGCAGAACATGTGAGGCCCCCAACAACGAAACTGGTATATTGGAATGTAAGGAATTCACAACAATACCACAATAATTCACAAACATGCCACAACCGAGCAGGCTCAACCAAAACATAATTGTGCCCAAGATTCATGACAGACAGGAGTTCAGAGAACAAACAAATATAGCACTTACAACCGACCAAACAAGATGTAACTCGATCAAAATTCACAAGAAAAAACGAACTTCTGTTAGACCTATAAGGGCAGTCAGTATATGAGCAACCGGCCCAGACTTCTCAGATGCTACTCTAGACTTGTACAATCACATGCTGATTTAGACAATGGCAGGACGCATGGAGGTCTTGCTCCAGCAGCAGCTGATCTAGGCCTTCTCTTTGCCTGGAGAGGTTAGTATATGTAATGACGATGCATGGATTGTTGTGCTTTGGATGGGGTCCTTCCCTCGGGCTGATACCGGCCTCCTGATGCTGTGGGAGCGCTCCATATTGCTCTTCAAGAACTTCTGCACAGGCTTGGGGAGGCGTGCAATCAATCGGCTTGAAGTAACAAGAAGTATCACACCCGTGATAATGAAGAACCTGAAAGGAGAAACTCATCTTTTAGTGTCCTCACCGTAGCCAACTTTCTCTCCAAACTGAAGCAGAGGCCAGAGAGCACAAATACAATACACATTTGTTTTCAATGGCATTTTGTCAATAAAGAGGATATGCCTCAGTACACCACTGGCATTAGTGTCCTAACATCTTGTAGATTTATTAAACAGTATCTATCAGATATTTCAGAAAGCTAAATCTGCATGCTGAAACGTAACTGGAGTAAGAAAGAACTTGCTATACTCTATATCATGACCAAAGTTGCCAACAAAGCATATGCAACAAGGACATGCTGTAGAAGAATTCCACGTGGTCCCAAGAGATACTCCTACCCCAGTTGCAATGTAGTGTAAGGTAAATAGAAGCATATCAGGTACAAAGTCTGAAAATTTGTGCCTGTAGCCGCTCGATCACAAAAGATGGCTCAGATTGGCGCAGGATCCTCCTCACACAACCAAATTTCAGTCTCATAAAACTCCCTCCAATTGCTGATTGTTAATCGCGCGCCAAACCCTACTCTGGCAGCCTCTTCTTCCCTCTACTGTGTCAATGTCTCCCTCCCACCCCCCAATGCCACCTCCCTCACTTCCCACCGGCATAGGATACTTCATCGCTGCTTGCCACTCTGCACCGTCCAGGAGATGGTGCCTGTGGCAGTAGCCGACAGTCCTTTTCTCCATCACACCAGATCTAGGTGCAGCCAGCATTACCAAAGCAGAGATGAGGCAGCGACTGTGTCCCACGGGGACTGTGCTACTGCTAAGCCGGTACAACGCCCTGGGTTGTGCGACGGTGGTCGGTGGAGCCTCTTGAAACTTGGATGCACAATCATTCCCAGATTTGGGCATAGGTGGTCCTACCATTGCTAGATCTATGAAGGAGATGGTGCCGGTATATAACAAGAGGTCCTCTGCCACCTCCAGTATCACCTATGGTCGCTCCATCCACAGTCAGTGTATTCACCGAGCGTTCTACTCTGTCTCCACCTACCCCATCAAAAATTTAACTCTCCCCTAACACTTAGCGATTGCAAGAATCCAAGTTTAGCAGGATATTATTGTTATCTGATACGTTGCCAGTGCAGTGCAAATATCCCTAAAGGTATCAAATGAAATTGCTATGGTTATTACAGCAGTACAGAGGAAGGAGGAACCAAATCAGGCAACAGTAGCACACGACACAAAAGGATAAGTACAATATAGTATAAATATATTACCATCCAAGTAAGAGAAAAAAACGGCCTGTGGGAGCTGTGGGCAGATGTTCATCAAGTGCAACCATACCAGCTACAACAGCAGACACAATAGATGCGACTGATGTACATGTGGACACAACAATTGCCCTTCCATGCTTGAGACCTCGAGTCTGCACGAACGATATATCCCATTAGTTCAATACAAATATGAAATCAGGGTAGAGTTTCATCAAATGGTCCAATATACTAGTGCAATCTAAAAAACAATTCAGCAAACAACTAAATTTCCAATTTTGCATATCATCGATGTTGATGGAGTATAAAGTAGTAGGCAATTTTGTGAAAAGTAATTTTAAAATCGGTTTTTTAAAAATTGTTTCACAAAAAAAAATAATGATATGATCTAATTTATGATAGGTTATTATAGCTCAAATTTAGTAGCAGTGTATTGCGTGACATCATAGTTTACAACTTCATGGGGAACATCATGTCTAACCATACTATGTGGCCCCATTCAACATTCACACCCATGTCACTGCTTCACTGAGATAAAACGCTCACGATCCTCTGTTCCCATGTGGTGTACCAAAAAGTTTCAAGTTATGATGCCATCATAAATTTGGCGCAAGAGTTTGATTAATATCTACACGATTCCAAGAAACAAGACATGAAAACTGTAAAATTGTTGGAACTAATGCACGTCGTTGGTCTCTACTGCTTCCAAATGTCATTTGTGTTGCATGCACTGTTTGTCTGCCATCCAATATTCCCCTCCCAGATCCTTCTATGTCAAGCCTCTCCAAGTGACCACTTTGCTCGTGCACATGTGCATTCTGGGCCACTTTGACAGTGTCGTTCTAAGGGAACTTGGTCTGTGAAAACAACAGACAGTTATCTGGAGCGGGGTGAGAGATGGCTGCTTTGGATGAGTATTTCTCTAGAGCAGGAAAACATCCTTTAAGATGTAATAAGCAGTTAAGCACACTGTCTCGTTCATCTTCCTACCACAGCCACTGCGTTATGGTCCGAACCAAGCCGGCCATGCTGCCTGCTGTGCATGACATCTCGATGAGCAGAGTCTCTGAACCTAGTCTTCGTGAGTCTGTCCAACGGTTGGTCTAGAGGTATCTCACTTTCACGCTGAGTGGCCACTTGAATATAGATCAAAACTCCTACGTAGCACCGATACTTCAAAACCTGGCGTATCTGCGTACCGTACTTTGCCGATACTCCGATACTCCGCCGATACTCCGATACACGTATCCCTGGCGTATCCTATTTTCCTGAATTAAAAAAGAAAGAAAAGAATGCCGATACTCCGAGGATACTTCGACGATACTTCGGCGATACCTGGAGTCTACGAAGCGAGATACCGATACCTGAAATCTATGTGCTACTGATGGTGAAGAAGCATGGCAGGCAGCCAGACTTCTTTTGGTGCTACCAATATCTGGAGTGAGATACCAACGACATGTCGTCTGCAGGCATCGGCATGGCAAGCAGCCAGTCTTCTTTTGGTGGTAGTTCAAGCAAAAATAGTTAGTGCTAGTTAGCTACTGATGGTAAAGAAGCTGGGGCTGGGGCTAGTGCATTGTGGAATTGATGAATGATAACTATTCAGTCATTGAGGACATGAAAAGGCAATAAATGGGGCAGTATTTTCATCTCATCTCACCATCTCAGTATCCCACAGCATTTGAATTTTTCTGTCTTTATTACATGGCATATTATTATTTTTTACATATGTACTCGCCGTATCGCCGTATTGCTGTTTTTTGAAATTGCCGTATCCCGTATCGCCGTACCCGTGTCGCCGTATCCGTCTCGCCGTATCGGTGCTACGTAGCAAAACTCAACTTTTTTTTTAGTTTAGAGATGCCTCTAGAATGCCTCATGCAAGGGACCGACTCACGCTGTTGTGCTTCAAAGAAACTGCTCACCGGCCACTATGGCACAACAGACAGCAGGACAGACTTGGACTGGACGGCACCACAACAGCTGTGGCATACAGGTAAAATACAAATTAGATGGTGCGCTTGTTATTTGTTTGAGGAAGTCCTCCAATTCTACAGAGCCTCAGCAACCATCTCTCACACCACTTCAACAATTATGCTTCTATCTGGATTCATGAATCAAGTCCGCTTTAAACGTGGCTGCCAAAATGGCACACATGAGCATGTTCCACGCAGGGAATGCAAGCAGCTGGTGAGGCTTGAGACAGAAGGATATGACAAAGAAATTGTATAATAGCCAAACAAATGCATACAACCAAGGACATTTTAATTGGCAGAGATTAACAAAGTGCATTAGTTCCAACAGTTTCCAAGCACTGTAAAGACTCAAGGCCATAGTTCACTAATGAAGTACAATACCGATGACAAGTAATGCAAGCACTACACGGGAACTGTATAAACTCTATCAAAGCCAGAGTGCATGCAATGAAGCAGGGAGTTAAGTATCAAGGTCACGGTGCATACTAAAAAGCCACATGTCCACAATGCACACTATGAAGTAGGGAGGCACATCTCCAGTAAACTAGACTTACCTGGTAAACAAATCCCACGGCGCTGCAGGCCACACTACAAGAAATGGCAACTGGCACAACGACCTTTGGAAAGCCCATTTCAGACATCACAAATCCCATCTTAGAGATCACTGATGAAACCCTATGCATGAAATAAGTTATGAGTCATCATCCCATATTGAGTTATTGTACAATAAATGGATGAAAGGTTGAAGTAGCACTTGTTCATGTCATGATAGATATGTACTCCAAATAAAATAAATTCTCTCAACCAATTGAAACTGGATAGAAAGAAATTACCCAAACAAAATGCCTGATTCTAAGCCATATATGACCTCCTCAATCACTTCAGGTCCAGTCTGAATTGGTGGTGCATGGTGTCAATGTTTGCAATATACAAGCATGAATTCCAAAATTTTAGAAATGCTCACCAACTCTTGGTTATGCCTTTGCTTTTTGTAGATATGAAGCCAAGTGTTGAGCAGAACCTGAATTGACATATACCATATATAAGATTAACATCAGTTGCAAGTTAAAATTTATGATAATAACATCCACTGCAATGCCCTACAGCCTACAATATAATTTGTTCTTTTATCGACATGTTTTTTTAATGAAATGGAAATGAACTGTCCAACAAAAGTGCAGTTTAAACACTTCCCTAGCTCCAGCAAGCGGTTGACTTGGGATGTAGCAAATCAGTAAATGGAAATACAAGGGTATTGCAGATGTAGTGCATGCCTAACATTCTTGGTGGTGAGTGGGAATATTTATATAAGCAGATGGTTGTCACAATTTCTGTAAGAGAAAACACACTAGTTTTGTAGGAAGCGAACTTAAGAGTATGCAATACAGCTTACACAGCACAGAGCATGGTACCTACAAACAAGATGACAATGCAGAGCACCAGCCAGGGTATACTGGAAAGGGGAATCTCTTCCACTTTCTGCCCCTCCCCTCCAACGCCAACTCCTGAAGTTAGAGAACGCACAGCACACCCAGTCAATGTATGGGTACTGGCCTAAGATTTAGTACCATGAATTCTACAAAGGTATGTTTGAATTCTACTTCCATCTCGTCAGCATTGCATGTAAATCATAAAGGTTGTGAGCTTGTGGTTATATTGTGGTTCACCTATGGTGCCGATACCAGCCAAGGTGATGGCGATCCAGTCGAGGCCATTCATGACCTCCTTGAGGTAAAAGTGCGAGAAGACGCAGAGTATGGCGAGGCCGCAGCCGGCAATCGGTTGCACGACAGAGACCTGCGGAGGAAAAAATCAACCACCAGCGTCCTAATCCACCCAGTAAACTGCGCAGAAGAATTGGGCTAGAAACGAAACGAAAGGGAGCGGTGAACACACCGGCGCCTGCGAGAGCGCGGTGAGCATGAGGGCGGCGCCGCACATGTCGAGGATGAACCCGCTGATCCAGAGCCTATTGAGCGCGTAGCGCCGTATCACCTGCACGCGCAACGCAAACAGTAGATAAACGGCGGCGCTGGGCAGCGATCCGGGAAGGGATAAGGGGAGAAAGGAAAGGAGGGGGGGGGGGGGGGGGGGGGGAGGGCAGGCACCTTGAGCTTGAAGGAGAGGGGAGGGAGGATGTGGGTGCCCTTCTTCTGGAGGACCTTGCCGATGCTGTTGCCGGCGGCGCCGGCCAGCGTGAGCGCCACCGACTCCCACATCTCCGATCCGATCCGGCGGTCACCAGGTCAGGTGCGCGCGTGGTGGGTTCACGGAGCTTTTTGGGTGCGGGCGGAGGAGGAGACCACGAGGTGGGTTCACGGAGCCGAGGAAGGAGGTGGCGTCCTTTTCCGTCGTGCGCCCCGGTGCCCGTGCTCGTTTCTGCGCCCACGGCACGGGCGCGTATTTTTTTTGTTTGTTCTCTTGCAGCTGCTGGTGTCGCCGGTGGTGGGTCGCGTGTGCGGGAGGGATACTCCACCAGTCTCGATCTCGCTCGCATTATTCTATTTTGTGTCCTCGATTTCGGTTGCTTTGGGCCTTTTTTTTGCACTAGTAAATTTGCACGCACGTCTTACAAGACGACATGACTAAAAACAAACCATAATATGAGATAAACTCCTATATCTATCTGACTATCTGAGATACAAAGAACATGCATGCAACAGAAACATACATGGTTTTGCATTCAATACTTTGTTTTATCCTTGCACAACAGTAAACCTATACTCACATTAACAAATTATTTGTTACAAGAATAATCACACACTGACACACTACAAATCATCGGTGAACAAAATGTTTGTTACAAGGATGTCCAGATCATATAAAGCTTAGGGCATCTCCAGCCGTGTTGCCCCCCCAGGGTCCAAAACTTCGCCTTTTCTGGGGCGCCGCGGCGCCAAACGGCGCGAAACTGAACCCTGGGGGGGGGCGCGTTCACCAGCCGTGTCCAGACCCAACAAAAATTCAAAAAATGGCGCAAGCAGAAAGACGACGAGTTCATCATATTGGCGCAAACTCGCTGAGATACATTGGCAGAAACTAAAACTAAAAATTAAAAACACTTTTATTCGGCCCGGGGCGACTAGTTGAGGCCCAGGCTCGCACGGATCGCGGCGCTGTAGTCGCCGTCGTCGTCGGAGCCGTCATCGCCGCGGGGGGCCTGCTTGGGCCTGCGCCGTCGTCGCCGTGCCGCGGTTTGCTCAGCAGCAGGGCCTTCTGCAAGGCGTCGTCCTCGTCGTCGTCGCTCGGGTCGAGTTTGTAGTACTCGACCTCCGGCGCCACGGGAGGAGGAGGGATGTGGCTGCGACGGCCCGCATTGGCCGCGGTAGCTCGCTGGCGCTCCTCCGCGCGCCTGCGCTCCAGGTCGGCGAGGGCCACACGCTGGCGTTCCACCTCCTCCTCGGTGAAGGAGCAGAGGCTCCAGTCCTCGGCCCATTCCGGCAGCGCCGGCTGGACGGTGTTGAAGGACGCCTCCTCCGCCTCCTTCAGGCCGGGCCACTCCTCCTCCTGCTCCGGCTCCGGCTTGGGCTCCTTCTTGGCCTTGACGAGGCGGCGGAGGAAGGAGCGTGGCGGTGAGGCGGCGCGGCGCTGGGAGCCGCCGCGTGGCCCATTGATGCGCAGGGCGCCGCTGCGCACCGGGGCAGGGCGCCCGGAGTTGAGAAAGGGGGCGTCAAGGAGGAGGGGGCGTACCGGGACGATGACGGCGCTGATCGCACGCCGGAGGAGGAGGAGTTCCCCGACGACGACGAGGCCGCCGCGCCCATCCGCCGCGGGGTCCAGGACGCCCTGCGCGGCGGCATCTCCAGGCGCGGTGTGTTCCCGTTGGCGATGTACTCCATCACATTGTCGAGGCTGCGCCCCTCGCCGCCCCGCCACCGCTTGCGCCCGTCGCGGTTGTGGCGGCCCTCCACTTGGCCGTTGTTGCCGCGGTCGTTGAGGTCCTGTTCGTGGCGGCGCTGGAAGTACGCCGTCCAGAAGGCAGAGTTGCCCTCCGCCCTCCAGCGTGGGTCCGCGGCCTGCTCCGCCGTCAGGCCCTCCCGGACCTCGTCGATGGCGTACTCGAACTCGGCGCCTACAGGGATGGGAGGCACGGGGATGCCACCCGTGCTGAGCGCCCACGCTGCCTGGCCGCCGGAGGCGCCGGGGACGCGCATGTCCGGCGGGCACGGGTACCCGCACCGGTACAGGGCCCATGCCTCGTTCTTGCGGAGGCTGCGGCGGCCAAAGCCGTTAGCGGCGGCGCCGTCGTCGGCCATTGCTGCTGGCGAAGGATGGACGAGAGGGAGGCAGAGAGCAGAAGGACGGCGAGGGGCTGGCGAGAGCGAGGAAGGCGAGAGCTGGTGTGGACGGACGGCGAGGGGTGGGGGAATTTTATAGCGCGCCGCGGCCAGGCGAAGATACTGCGCCGCGTGGCCTCCGTTTGGACTTCGAAACGACGCGCGCCGGCCACGCCATTACTCCGGCAGCCTTTGACCGGCGGAAGCATTGGCCGCTGGCCACGCCAATAACTCCGGCAGGCTTTTTGACCGACGCGGGAGCCGAGAAGATGAGGACGCGCCGCTTCATGGGCGTTCTGTTCCGCGCCATTTTCCCCGCGTCGCTGACAGAGCTGGCCCGCGTCGCCTTTCGCGCCATTTCGCCCCCCAGGCCGAACCCAGTGGGCTGGGTTTCGCCTGGGTGCGCCGGCGCTATTTTCCGCCGAAACGGCGCTAACTGGGCTTCTGGGGGGCCGAGTGGTAGGAAAACGGCGCTTTTTGGCCGGCGCGGCGCGAAAAAGGCCTCCTGGGGGGGCTCTGGGGGGGACGGCTGGAGATGGCCTGACAGAACTTCAAACTTAAAATCTTCTTAAAACCCACAACTCGTTAAAAAATAAATTCATAACTACATGACCAAACAATATGTGTTCGCCATTCGGCGGGCACTATTTTGTCAGTAAATGATCAGATCGAGAATTGCACAAATTCAAATGGCAAATATATGAATCCTATGATCAATTAGTGAATATTTTTAGCAATAAGATGATACGGTATTATGAATAAAACTGATTTGTGAAAGATGATACCGCAAAGACAGTTTGCAATTTATGATCATGCTCCTTACCCATACTCAGTGATTTAAATTATTTTGGATTCCTACCTTGATTTTCATGTTGAACTGTTATATACATTATTATATTTTCCTTCCCATCCAGTAGAAAGGATTATACCACTTAAGCACATGATATCTTTCAAATTTTATCACTCATCCAAACAAAACGAAAAGAAAAACATGTTAAGGCAACTTATATAGAGATCAGTACTGCTACACGTACTTAGCATGTTTCTCAGATCTTTTCAACTCTAAATTAGATGAAATAAGATAAACAATGCTGACCGGAACTCAAGCTAGAAAATACAAAATAAACCTCGTGGCATTAAGGTAAATATTCCAAACCACTGGAACCAAGCCCAAAAGTTCTGGTATCATTCATTCGAACAATAAAATTTTACAGTTCGGACTATCTAGCTTGACTTCCATGGAACACCTTGGCAGCAGAAGAAATTCTGCAGAAATAACATGCCAAGCACGGTAGCCTCAAGATGACAAATCAAATAAACAAAAGGAAAGTTAAATGTGTGGTTGCTGATTTGAGATCGCGTGGGCAATCCATTCACAAAATTGCTGCTACTCGTGCTTCCCACTTGCGCCCCTCAGATCGCCTTCAAACAAATCGAAGGACGTGTTGTACGTCCTCGCCTCGGCCGGCTGCTGCTGTTCGGAGTGCCTTCATGTCGTTTCTTGACCTGAGAATTGATCTTATCCTGACATCAAGGAACATAGAGTTCTAATATGAGATATATTGTTCCATAAACTGGTTGGTATGTTCAGCAAATCTTTAGGTATGTAAGAGTGGAGCAGACCATTAGAGGTGAATATGCGTATGTCCAGCGCGGACGGATGGCCTTGATGCTCGGATGTCAGAGGCCAGAGGGTGCCATTGGTGCAGTGATGCTGCTCGTCGTGGTGGCCAACGACTGCACGGCTGCCGGTGACGTCTTGGGCAGTGTCTCCGACCTTCTCAGATTATCGCTCGCATTAATCTATCTAGCAAGTAGCGCATCACACCTAGGGCTGTGAGATCAAAAGGTGCAAGTAGAGAGAGAAAACATAGGACCGCCGTTTATCTGTGATGCCGGGTGTGTCCTGTAGGCCATCAGAATCTGGAAGGTCGACCCCGACGGCGCAGCTCGTGGAGCTCCAGTTAGGGGCATCTCGCCATCTCGGGGGGGAGGAAATACGTGCTATCCCGGTACAGCCGCACCTCCACTGAGGGGTCGCGGTAACACGTCGAACTGCATAGATACGAAATTGCTCGTCCAACCTGAAGGAAGTGCGGGGATGTTGCAGCGGCGGAGGGAGGCGACCAGAGGGTGACGGCCTTGTGCGAGCTTGGGGCGGAGCAAGGAGTAGGAGGGCGCAACGGAGCTCGCCGGAGACTGGCAGATAGAGGACGACAAAGCAGCGGCCGGCGCGAGCACCAGACGAAGGAGGCCGCACTCGGAGGATAGCCGAGCTGGGCTGATCGGGAAAGGAGGAGGACGGAGGGCAGAGTAGTGAGCGGGAGGCGAGCTTGCGGAGATGGAGAGAGAAGAGGAGAGATGGTCTGGGTAGGGGAGAGGCGGCAACGCTCACGAATGGGAGGAGGAGCTTAGGGATCGATCCGGAAGCAGAGATGAGTGCGTGTTTCGTTTCTCTTCGGAGAGATTGAACCGTTTCTTTTCTTTGGCGGTGGAGGGAAAGACAAAAATAACGATTCGGAGATGAGTGGCAATTTAGTAGTATTATGTGATTTGGTGGGAGGGTTAAAACGGAAAAAATCGGACATTGTTGAGTTGTCAAACATTGGGACGATCTGGGCTGTTTGATCGGATATTGAACGGTCCAGATTTAAAGTATCCCAACAAGTTTGCTCTTTTAATAGTAGTATAGAAATATACGACGAGACTAGAGTTCGTAGATTTGGCCCAGACTTTCTAAAAAAAAGCGGACGAAAACCGCTATAAATGCACCAATATCAATGGAACATGATCATATTGGGCACCATCGGCCGACCTGACCACCCACATGAAGCACACACACATCGACGAGAAGGAAAACCACCGTCGAGGTTGCCATCGAGTGTCATCGTCATCACTCTTCGAGCCAGCGACTCCGACTTCACCTTCGACGACCAATGACGGAACCCTTCCCGCAACCGACGACGAGACCCATGCCGGCCCATGCCAAACTGTCGGCCACACGTGTGAGCAACCCGACAGCTCCGACTATGACGACAGATATTGTAGGAGAAAAGCACATAACTTGCGTCGACGAGACCCTGCAACCAACCATCTATCTTGTGTCATCATCACCGCCACGGCATCTCCTCGGCAGTTCCGACACGACAAGGCACAAGAATCCCTCTAACACGCCGGAAGAAACCCGACTAGCAAAACCCAACCGCGAACCCACTCCGCTCGCCACCACCATTGTTGCCAAACAAGAAGCTACACCCACAAATCCACGGCCACGGCCGTAGACAAACCACCATCCACCGGTCTCCTCAATATGGGACAAGTCCAAAGACGAAGCCTGTCAAGAAATATAAATTCTACTCCCTCCGTTTCCAAACATAAAACATTTCAACCTGACATAGTACGAAATATACCAGCGGTAGGGATGGACTGACGGGTGGCGGCGTGTTCCTTTTTTTTTTTTCCATTTATGTCCGTAAACTCTTCTGCAACAGTACAGAGTGATAAATCAGCCTTCCAGTGAACTCAAGGTTTCACCCGTTGGCTGAACAACTCAAATGAATATTCAAAACCTTCGAGGCAAATCCATCTTATACAGGTTTGCTCTTCTACAATTTTTCACCGGAGTTTTACAGAATGATTTCAAAGATTTTCGACGCAGTTTGCCAGAGATCTGTTCTTCATGTGCCTTTCAGCACGTTCAATCTGATGTACTCCGGTTATATTATCAATGATGAAATCAGATCTTTTGCTTTTGAAAAACAAAGTGTCGCAGCATACCTTATAGGTCGATCTACTAGCGATTAGGGAGGAAGTTGGTACTGAGTGGATGATCACCAACACAAAACATATCAATTGAGACAGAGCGGTAAGCTCTGTCAGCAAACTCAAATGATATAAAACATATCAATTGAGGTCACCACGGGACTCTGTAAACACACAGGCAGGAAAAACATCACGACCATTTGAATAAAAACGGAGGATTATTTCCAAAACATATCAACTGAGGCCCGATGGAAACTTTAGTGCAAAGAAATCTTTAGGAAATATTGGTGTAGGCAATCCTACAATACAAATCAAACAACTTCAGGAGAAAATTTCTAAAGAATCTTAAACCAAAGAAGCCGTAAATATCCAAATGGAGAATGCAACCACTCTAACTAACCTAGAGATGGTTGAATCAGATCGACAGATTAACAGATACGAACTGGGTCACGGAAAAAAAATCAGTTCATCCAAATCACCCCTCATGTTGATTTAGGCCTACATGTTCAAGCACACACAGTAGGCCGAGCTGATCGAGTATCATCTCATGTTCACGCACCAAGTTGAACTTACTCTTCACTAGTACTACAACAAGCATGGGGCAATTCAAAATTTTAGAGCCGCTACACTGCTTCTCGCCCATTTGAACTTCAGTAACGATCAAGCCGCAGCACTGTCGCACTTCTACAATGTTTTATCAGAGACAGTCAGCACTGTGCACTTCTATAGTATTTCGTCAGAGACAGTTGCATGAAAGGGCATCCACAAGACATAATTAGCAATGTGTAACAAATCAATAACTGGGCTAGAAGCCTAGAACAGACTCAAGTCACTAGAGGATGGCCACAGATTGGAATAAAGCAATGTAACAAATCAGTATCTGGGCGAGTCGTTAGTGGATGGCCACAGATTGGAATGAGCAACTGCAAGTTCACAATGGAACTCTGGAGATACTTTTGGAACCACAAAATGAATACCAATTGATAAAATGTTACTTTGGATTTGAAACCCAAGCAACCTTTTTGTTGGGCTATGCACGAGTTAGGCACACAAATCTAATTCGGCAACTAAATGTTGTTAAAATCAGCTAACATCTGACAAGGACCTTAAACTATTTAATGTGAGAATGACCAAAGATAATGATGTGTGTTCCAAACAGAGAAAGCTAGAAAATTAACAGCTTTGGGGAAATTGCAAGAAGAAGGGGGGGGGGGGGGGGGGGGGGGGGGGGGGGGAGAGATGGAGTTGACAAAGGCTTATTGCTGCAATAATGCATCAAACATTACCGCTACAAAGCTGGAATGACCTAGTAATGCATCAAACATTACTGCAATAACGCAGCAAGTACTTACCGCCCTCAGGGCCACAATCTCCCAAATCATTAAACATCCTAAGCCACCTCATCTCAGCATATTAGGCTACAATACGTAAAAATAAGTAAATTGCATACAACACAACATCAAACTTTGTGAAATAATGATAAATTCCCTAAATCGACAAAGACACATTTATTTATAACTTATAGCCTCAAACACAGAGCGGTACTTGAATGATTTAACATAACATAAGTTCTATCAAAATTCCTTGGTAAACTCAGTGACATCACAAATGCTTTGAACCATACACACCAGATATCACTAACTGAAACAAGTCTTAAATTAAGAAAAGGAATTTCTAATTCCAGTCTCCTCATTTGCAAACCATTGTGGATTCCCATGACCATGCATGGAAGATTTGCTACCACAATAAGTAAAATGAGCAATGACGAATCACGCACTGGGCAACATACAGCGTGACAGGAATCAAACCATCACCTGTAGCCACCAAGAAAGACACATACTAAACCAGCCACACAAGGAGTACCTGCTGAAAAGAGTATAAACCAAACACCATCCTGGGCCTTGACCACCCTATAGAAGCACAAGGCCAAGCTCAGATGGGTTGATTCCATTGCGAATACGGTAATTGTAGAGATAATAGTGGAGCTGTCCATCTCCAGGTCCAAACTTGAGCTCCTTGAGGAATCCCTCGTTCTCCATGACATCGAGGGCGTTGAACACATCATAGTCCTTCTGCTTGGCCACAATCAGCGCATCATTCATCAGCTGCTGCAACGGGGTCTTCACAGCAACATTGTAGTACGAGTATGCGGCCTTGAGTGTTGAATAGTTGGCATTGTTGAGCACTGATGATGGCAGCGTGTAAAAGCTGCAGAAATCCGTCACCTCATGCGTCTCAGGGCTCTCCACAAGGTAGCTGTCCACCACATCTTCCTGGGGAAGCAGCCAGTGCTCAACATCAAGCTCATCAAAATCCGGCGCCACGACGTACCTCGCAAGGTATGACCTCAGCAGCCGTGTGACTGCTGCAACATCCCGCAACTCCATCTGGCGGAATCCGGGGGTGAGTGGCGCATCAGGCAGCTTGTAGAGACGGACAGTGCGGCTCATGGTCATGCGGGGGCCAAGACGGGAGAAGCCAACGTCGATGAGCTTCCTTGGGTTGAGGGATCGATGCCAGTAGCGGCAGGTAGTGATGGGAGTCGGGAGGACGACACCCGCAGTGTATGCAGCCTGCCAGATGTTCTCCTGGTGGACGCGGCGGGTGACCTCGCGGATGAGCACAGGCGCGAGGCGCTTGGATCGGAGCTTCTTGTGGACGCAGAGGAAGTTGATCTCGGCCATGCGCACAACGTCGTCGCGCGCACGGATGCGCGCTGGGACGCCGGATATGAAGGCGACGAGCTTCTTGGACTCCTTGGCGCGGACGCCGATGTGCCAGGCGCGGAAGAAGGACGGGGGGCGGAGCGCCCAGCGGAGGAAGGCCGGGGAGTAGTTGAAGCGGAACATGTTCTCGTCGTCCTCGACGTAGTTGTGGGCGAGGAGGGCGTAGAGGTCGGTGAGGAGGGCGTCGTCGTCGAGGTCGCAAGTGAACCACTCGAAGGCGGCGGGGAGCGGGTAGGGGTCGGCGCGGACCTCGGAGAGCGGGGTGGGCGGCTCGATGGAGCCGTCGGGGAGGGAGTCGTCGGCGACGTCGCGGAACTGCCCCACGGGCTGCGTCTCCCAGAACTTGTGGCGGCGGGCGCTGGGGTTGTTAGCCAGGGTCATGTGCTCCTGCACGCGCCGTGCCAGCGCCTCGATCGAGGTATCCTCCGGCGCCGCGAGGGCATCCTCGCTCGTGGAAGCGCTGGCGCTGGCGCTGGCGGCGGCGTCGTTGTTGGGGGCGGCCATGGCGATCCGAGCGGTGGGAGGGCTAGATCGGCTGTAGGGTTTCAGCGATTTGGGGGAGAGAAGAGGGGGCCGGATCTGTTGTGGGCTAGTCGTCGTAGGCGTGCGTACCAAAGATGCCTTTATTTTCTCTTTTTTTAGGATCCCTCCGGGTGACAGGAATTTCTTAGGATTCTAGTGCTTACGATTTTTCCTACAAATGTTCTTCTGATAAGAAAATTCTCCCAAATTTATATGTCTTCGTTTTATATCTATCTCCACTAATATAAAAATAATCAGAGGGGCTCATCCAAATAACATAAGCCCTACAATCACATACATCATTTTTTTTTTGAAACTAAACGGACCATACTTTATTCAGATATTAAAAGGGACTAGTTAAATACCCGTGCGTTGCAACGGGTTTTCAATAGTTTCTTTTTTCACAAAAAATGTGCACATAATGCACGTGAAACCAAAACATTTTTACAATACCATCCAACTACCGGAAGAGCACACCATTTGTGTTACTCACACAACATGCCATGCTCATGATCTAGTTTTCGTATGGCACATATTTCCAAACCTATTATTGTATCTGATCCATAACCCTCTCAAAGTAAGAAAATATAAGTACAATCTGGAGCAACCTCAAGCCATTCAAACTGAACTTGTGCTTAAATGAAGGGACGGTCCAGAAAAAGGGAGGGAAAAGAAGAAGCAAGAGGCTATCGTGTGATATAGTATCATATATGACTCCAAGTTTAAACCAGAAATATTACTCCATATGAATTCTAAACTTGGTGGTGTAAACTTGGTAAATGTGTTCATTGAGCAGTAAGACAAATGGTATCACTACTATCTATCTTGTTGCTCTGTTACATAAAAAAACTGAAAAAAGAATCCAGTGATTCTATATTGACCATGCCAAAATAAACAAATTAGTACAATTACATTTGGCAATATCACATGAAAAACATCAAGTGTAAGATGATCCATAATGATCACTGATTGCAGTCGGGAATATTCCTTCAATAAAGTTTATTTTTTCATCTACTAACCAGGCCTTGTGAGCTCCCAACCACGCATTTGTACTGTTTGTACACTGCACCTGAACCTTACTGCAGTCAAAACTCAAACGCAACAAATCGAGCTGTAGTGACATTACGGATATCATCTGGCCAAGCTATCCAGCACTTGGAAGTTGCAACTACCTTTTCTGACTGCAAAATCTAATCATTTTTTTCCTAAAGGGAGATCACTGATCATAGCTAGCGCGCGGCTAGCAGCAAGTTCAGCAGGAGGCTGGCTCAGTCGGATGTTCGTATTGTAAGACAAATAGATTTTAGGGTGAAAACACAACCCTAACGTGGGTGGCGTCCTTGCTTATATATTGACAAATACAACAGAGTTACAATAGGTTTACATACACAAGTCCTATACGTATTCTATCAGCCTCCCTCAATCTCAACTATGGGAAACATGTGAAGATTGCGCTTACACTCCTGAAACAATGGAAGTGGCAGCGGCTTCGTGAAGATATCGGCAGGCTGATCACGAGAGGTAACAAACCGGACTTGTAACACTTTTGAGCAACACGTTCACGTACGAAGTGAAAATCAACCTCAATGTGCTTCGTCCGTGCATGAAAGACTGGGTTGGAAGAGAGATATGTAGCACCCATATTATCACACCATAAGACAGGTGGAGAATCCTGTCGAACACCAAGTTCCTTAAGCAAAGCTTCCACCCAGATCAATTCAGCAGTTGCATTAGCAACAGCCTTATACTCAGACTCTGTGCTAGAACGAGACACAGTAGCCTGTTTCCGAGAACTCCAGGCGATCAAACTATCACCATAAAAGAGGGCATATCCCCCGGTTGATCGCCTGTCTGTGACATCTCCAGCCCAATCAGCATCAGAATAAACAGAGATAGAATGAGATCCTGACGGACGCAAGAGTATCCATGATCAAGAGTACCACTAACAAAACGCAGATCCTCTTAACAGCAGACAAGTGGCCTTCAGTAGGCATATGAAGGAACTGACAAACTCGGTTAACAGCAAAAGACAAATCAGGCCGGGTAAGAAGAAGATACTGTAAACCACCAACAATACTCCGGTAGTTAGTGGCATCCTCATCAGGCAAAACGGACTATCAGCAGGAAAAAGTTTGACAGTGGCAGACATGGGCGTGTCGGCAGGCTTACACTTCAACATACCAGCGCGGCGAAGGAGATCAAGAGCATACTTGCGCTGAGTCATCGTGAGACCACCGGAACGACGAGCCACCTCAATACCCAGAAATAGTGAAGGGGACCAAGATCCTTAACTGCAAATGCCTGACGAAGTCCAAGAAGTAGACGATCAATAGCCTGTGACGAGGAGCTGAGGACAATAATATCATCAACATACACAAGAAGATATATAGTGACATCAGACCGCTGAAGAATAAACAAGGATGTGTCAGCAGTAGACTCCTGAAAACCATGCTGTCGCAACACTGTAGCAAGACGGGCATGCCACGCACGTGGCGCCTGTTTGAGACCATAAATAGCCTTAGACAGACGACAGAGATGATGAGGACGATCAGAATCCTCAAAACCAGGAGGCTGGCGCATAAAAACCTCCTCTTCAAGAACACCATGCAGAAAGGCATTCTGAACATCAAGCTGACGCATAAACCATCCACGTGTAACTGCAAGCGAGAGAAGCAAACGAATAGTTGTAGGTTTGACCACTGGGCTGAAAGTGTCCTCATAGTCCAATCCATAACGTTGTTTGAAACCTTTAGCAACCAATCGAGCTTTATACCTCTCAATAGTACCATTAGCGTGTCGCTTGACTTTGAAAACCCATTTAGAGTCAATAATATTAATACCAGTCCGAGGGGGAGTAAGCTGCCAAGTACCATTCTTGATCAACGCAGCAAACTCTGACTCCATGGCGGCACGCCAATGCGGAATACCCATAGCAGCACGAAAATGACGAGGCTCAGAATGTGGATCAGCAGCAGCCTGAGCCATACATGTAGCTAACCAGGCAACAGTGCCATCAGTCAGCTTTCTTGGTTGATGAACACCACGGAGGCTGCGAGTAACAGGTCGACGAGAGTCAGCTGGGAGCGGAACAGTAGGTGCAAGTACCAGATCAGGCACAGGAGACGGCGGCATGACAGATGGCGACTCGTCCGCGAGCTCAGTTGGATCCGGCGGAAACGGGACCTCAGCACCAGGAGACGTAGAAGATCCCGTGGACTCTGTCGTAGGCGGGGTCGAAAACGAGGCAGCATCCCGGCGTGGGTGCGCGGCGGTGGTGTGGAGGCGACACCGTGGTGCACCGGTCGTGGACCAAGTCCAGGCGACGGAGGCACGGACCCAGTTCGCTGCATGGGATCAAGACCCGCATGATCGACGTGATCAGAAGGTGATGGAGCATCATCCAGGAGCTCAAGCCGGGCGCCTCTACCAGTACCTGCACCATGGTTAGGTAGCAACGACGGTGCATGTGCATAATCTTCAAATTGGTCAAGCGAAACAGGTAAAACAGAAGAAGTAGAAGGAGACTCATGTGATGGCAAATTAGAGAACGGAAACACAAGTTCATCAAAGACAACATCGCGACTAATGTAGACACGATTGGAGGGAACATGGAGACACTTGTAACCTTTGTGAAGGGACTATACCCTAAAAACACACATTTTTTAGAACGAAACTCAAGTTTATGTTTGTTGTAAGGACGAAGTTAGGCCAACAAGCACACCCAAAAACCTTAAAAAAGGTATAATCAGGAATCTCACCAAGGAGACGCTCAAGGGGAGTTTGCATATTAATAACTCGAGTAGGCATGCGATTGATAAGAAAGCACGCAGTAACAAAGGCATCACTCCAAAAACGAAACGGGACAGAGGCATGAGCGAGCAAAGCAAGACCCGTTTCAACTATGTGACGATGTTTTCGCTCAGCACTACCATTCTGTTGATGTGTGTGTGGACAGGAGACCCGATGAGAGATGCCTATCTTATGAAAGAAGGCATCAAGTTTAATGTACTCGCCACCCCAGTCAGACTGAACATGCACAATTTTGTGATTAAGAAGACGCTCAACATGAGATTGAAATTGTAAGAAAACATCAAAGACATCACTCTTACGTTTAATAAGATACAACCATGTGAAACGACTATAAGCATCCACAAAACTGACATAATAATTATGACCACTGACTGAAGTTTGGGCTGGGCCCCACACATCTGAATAAATAAGCTCTAAAGGAGCAGTTGTTACATGCTGAGAAAGCGAAAACGGTAACTGATGACTCTTGCCTTGCTGACAGGCATCACACACTAAATTACTTTTATTGGACACCGTGGGAAGTTCATTACGACTAAGGACATGCTGAACAATCTGAGATGAAGGATGGCCTAAGCGAGCGTGCCACTGTGTAGACGAAGCCTTAACAGCACTGAGAACTTGTTTGACCGCAGGAGCATCAAGCGCATACAAGCCACCACGCCAGCGACCTCTAAGAATTATTGCCCGCGTGTCCAGGTCCTTAACAAAAACACTGTTAGGATGAAACTCGACAAGAACATTATTATCATGAGAAAGTTTATGGACTGACAACAGATTCCTAGTGACTGAGGGAACATGAAGAACATTGCGAAGATAAAGAGGCCTAGAGGAAGGAGTAGGGAGGATTGCTTGACCAACGTGAAGTATGCGCATACCTGAACCGTCAGCCGTATGAACCTGGTCCTTGCCCTGATAGACTTCCCTCATGTGAAGCTTCTCCATCTCCGCAGCAAAGTGATCAGTAGCTCCAGAATCCGCATACCAAGTAGGATCAACCGGAAGCGTAGATGTGTGTCCCTCAGGTTGTGCCGGCGGGCCGTAAACATGATTGGCCATCGCAAGCTGCGAGCAAGAAACCGCCCATCATTGTGCATACCCAGGAAGGACTTGTTAAACCGCTTGAAGCAGCGGGCAGAAACATGGCCAGGCTCATCACAGAGCTGGCAGATCGTGGCGGCACGGGGCGCGCCAGTGCGCGCATCATCACGACCAGCAGGCGAGCATCAGGAGCTGGGCCAGGGCGACCACCAGGAGCTGGGCCAGGGCGTGGCGCAAAACCACCACCCGTCTTCGTGGTAGATGGGCCAGGACGGAAGAACGAGGAGTTCCCCGGCTTGGACTGCTTGCCGAAGCGAGCCACGTTCGCCTGATGGACGACGGCACGTCGAGCTTCGAGACGCTGCTCCGTCGAGAGGAGACGAGCGTAGAGATCATGTGATGGCATAGGACTTCACGGTCGCGAACCAGCTCGACGATCGAATCGTACTCCTCGTCAAGGCCATCAAGGATGAATTGGTGAACTCATAGGGCTGGAGCGGCTGTCCAATGGACGCCAGCGTATCCGCGAGGGTCTGAACTTTTGCGAAGTACACCGCAATAGAGGAGTCCAGTTTCTGCATCCGGCCAAGCTCGGAACGGATGTGAGAGGCGCGAGCCGAAGTACGAGCAGCGAAGGTGCGCCCGATGATGGTCCACGCCTGCGCCGAGGTTTCGGCGAACATAATCATGGCGCCGACAGTCGGCGTCGAGGATGCATTGAAGGCCGACAGGATGGCCTGATCTTGCTGAACCCAAGCCGCAAAGGCGGGGTTGGGCTTGACCTCCGGGGCGCCACCTTCCTTGGGAGTGGAGATGGTGGCGGAGGGACACGGATAGGTGCCCTCGACGTACCCATGGAGGAGGTTGCTCCGGAGCTGGGAGACAACCTGCGCACGCCAGAGAAGATAGGTATCGGCGGCGAGCTTGATTGTGAGATGATGGCCGAAGTAGATCGGACCAGTCGAAGGAGCTGCGGAGTGCATGGCAGAGAGAGGCTGCAGCGCAGCGAACTCGGCAGCTGAAGGCGCCGTGGAGAGAGACGACGAGGCGTCGGAGACGGCGGCGGTGGCGGAAAACATGACTAGATCGGTTTTAGGCTGATACCATGTAAGACAAATAGATTTTAGGGTGAAACACAACCCTAACGTGGGTGGCGTCCTTGCTTATATATTGACAAATACAACAGAGTTACAATAGGTTTACATACACAAGTCCTATACATATTCTATCACGTCTCCCAGGCGAGACACGAGCGCTAACCACACGGCGGCCGAGACGGAGTATATTGTCGCCGGTTAGTTCGTTGAGGAGGTCCATCGGTGACTACTCGCCGTCGTGAGCGCTGGCAACACGGCCACGAAGAAGTGCCGACTTTCAGACGACACCGTCGACCTCCACGGCTCCACGCCGGCCGCCCAGCTCGCCGCCACCCGCACCCACTGGGACGCGGCCACCGTCCTCCCATGCCCCCTCTTTCTCATATGCACGCATCTGGGGTTAGCTGCGGCCCTCTGGAAGCTGGGAGACGCCGCAGATGCTGAGTTGCGGTGGTGCCGGAGCACGGGGCGGCGTCGTGCCACGCCGGAGAAGGAGATGACATCAAGCGAGGGAGTAGGGGCACATCGATGGTGACCTCAAGGCGGAGGCCGCTGGCGAGGAGCGCGTAGGAGAGCTTCAATGGCTACCTCGAGGCGGCCGCCGTGCGCTGCTCCGGAAGCCTAGCATCTTGCGGAGCTTCGGTTTGGGAAGAACCTTATGGCGGCTTAATGTCGGAGAAGAGAGAGATGACGGAGGCGCTGGATGTTCGGATCGAGGCCGCCAGGCCATATCTCGCTACAGGAGGATCATAACGGAGGGGGAGAAGGACGACCTGGTCTGTTACCGGCGGCTGCGTCCTGCGCGGAGGCAGGGGGAACGAGCTATGTTTTGGATCAAGGCGTTGACTCGGGGTCGAGGCAATGGAGATGCAGGATTGGGGATTCTTTTTCTTATCACCGAACCGGTACAGTTGGTTACTTGGCGGTGGCAGCACGGTAAAATCTCATAACATATAGAGGTAAAATTGGAAATTCAAAAAACGTACCATCACCACCTGAAGCCATATTATATAGTAGAGATTTTCGCAAAAAAAAAACAGATATCAAAAGGGATACATCGCTTTATCACATCACTCTTAACAGAAGAGGATCGTTTTATATCTATCTCCACTAATATAAAAATAATCAGAGGGGCTCATCCAAATAACATAAGCCCTACAATCACATACATCATGGTTCAAAACTCTCCAATGATCTCTAATAATAACCTGGATCACGCAAATCTAACAATCACAATCTATACTTCTTATAAAACAAAACCCCACTAAGAAATCATTTAATGTGTCTATCTCAACATGCAAGGTATCCACATCACCCACTATTTTAGCCAATCAATTGTCCATGGCATCCCACTAAAATTCATTAATGACATTATTTTT
The DNA here is from genome assembly GCA_947311845.1 of Poa pratensis. Taxonomy (NCBI): domain Eukaryota; kingdom Viridiplantae; phylum Streptophyta; class Magnoliopsida; order Poales; family Poaceae; genus Poa; species Poa pratensis. The sequence goes on from CAMZMU010000042.1 coordinate 41,048,700, forward strand.
TGCATGCAACTTATCCACGCCATCTACTATTCATCCTTACAATTTGCCATGTCACCAGCTTTTTATCGTCGAATAAAAAATCACGTCAATTAAATTTAGTCATTTGACAATTGTAATCAATTGAATCCCTTATTTACACTTTTTTTAAAAAATATTCTCGCCGCAACGCGCGGGGTATCTTTGTAGTTAGTTTGATGATGTACTCCCTCTGGCGTGATTTCTAGGTATGTGCATGCATGTGTTCCTTCCATCTAAAATCAAATTGTCCCGCAAAAAAAATCTAAAATCAATCGAACTATCTCCATCAGGCTTTGGTCGCTCCGCTCCTTCTAAAACATCCTACACACCTGGCTATGGACGGCAATGGATAGGATAACCAATAGTCCAATACCATACTCATACCCCCTATAACTCGTCGGTACAAAATTCTACTCATAACCTTACCACTGGTATAAATTTTTACCCGCACTCATATGAATTGGGTACCCTTACCCATTGGATAGATCAATAGTTCACTGTTTGTAATGTGCCGCCACATCACAATCGTGTTCTCAAGTCACCTTCATGTAAAGAAAAGAGTGGATCTAGAGGGGGAAGGTTGAGGTCGGTGGGGTTGTCCTCCTCTCCATGCCTTGACACGGCGGTGTGATGGGGGGCGGTGGATCGATAACTCGAGGATGCATATGTGAGCTGGGTTTGGGTATACTCGTGGACACATGACTAACCCACGCCCTACCTACAACTTGATGGGTGTATGGTTACTGCCCATGGGTACAAAATGGCTATGGTACGTTAACCGGAGGGAGTACCAATTTTCCACACCCAGATCTAATGTTAGATCTGCCATAACCTTTGTTTTATATTTATCAGCATCTCGTTGAGATAGTTTTTTTTGTGTTATCTGTCTATTCAATTGCTTTATTGTTCTACATGTTTGTTTATGCTTGAGAACACTTGGCTCTGGTGGCATATTGAATTCTTGTACCAACCAATTCACCAAAAGACTGAACAAATAGAGAAAGGTAAGCAATATATTTCAGCAAGTGTCGGGTGGCATAGAATAGGCAAGAAAGCCAATGTCGGTTCGAACGGGACAACATTAAGCATGGGAACACAGTGGTAGTAGGTTTTGTGTAGCGGGGCGTCAACACCGCCATACTTTGTATGGCCTCTCTAAGGCTGGGTTTAAAAACATAATGAGCAACTTATATGTTCAAATAAGCCAAAATATATTCCTAGCTTCAAACGAGCATAAAACGGGATCCCCTCCCTTTCCTCTTGGTAACCTTCTCCATACATCAGCTCCTGCCCTCCAGATATTGCCCTGCCTTTTTTTCTAAATTACTAAATGTGCCTCCTAGTATACGATGGAATCGATTTTTCCCAATTATTCCACCACCTCCATATTCAAAGGATGCTCCCAACATGAATTAATCCATTGAAAGTGACGACGTGTGCTAGGAAATTCCCTCGCGTCATCGCCCTTTCTAGTTCCATGCGCTCATCCTCTCTTGTTAGGACCACCACATTATCCCTTACGGGTCATCGCCGCCATCTCAAGTGCCAATTGTCGTTGTCATATGATGTACCAAATGTCGTCTCCCCGTTCCTATAAAAGACATCATATGTTGGACGTAGCAGGTGGACGCACTCTACAAGGATGTTGTCACGCTGGATCAGACTAGGAGACCACACTTAATAATTCAAGGAGGAGAAAGGGAAATCAGAGGCCCCATTTTAATATGTGTCATACCTTATCTATTTTATGCCATTGGACAATAGATGGAACACATATTCTTGTAAGAGTGTCTAAAGAACTAAACACTATGCACGTCAAAAGGCATTCTTACGTCTATGAAAATGTGATGGCATTGTGAGTTTTACATTTTTTTGTTGCTAGATAACATGGATTTTTCCTGACACGTGTTTTCTTTCTTGATGGTTTGGTTCCACATGACAATTGTCCACACCTAATATGTCCTTTGTCTTATTGCATCCAGGTTACCATCCTTCAAATTACGCCATATGCGATGTTTGTTTCATTGTAATTTCAGTACTACCTTGTTGGATCAAGATATCTGAATCAAACTGGTTACTAGCCCCATATAAGGAACAATGATGCATTGTATTGAAATTTCAATCTACGATCAGTTGATTGGGATCGAGGAGAATTTTAACCATGACCATTCACCTCTTTGAAATTTTGCTAGCCATGTGGGACAAAAGGCTTGGTTTTCATTGTAGTTTCACAACTGATTATGAGTTTGAGAGTATTATCCAAACACAATATAACAAATTTCACTAGCTTATTCTCACTGCGGCATATAAATTCCACTTGCTTATTCTGAGTTGTTGCTGGTGGGCTTGCTTGGGCTTATGATGGTATGTGTAAGTTTAAAGCGTGCCAAACCCATCCCTACCCGCAGCCCAAAATGTTAGTTTTTGTGTTTTTCTAGGGTATGTTAGTTTTTTTGTTAGGAGCAACAAATGACATATGTAATTTACTTTATGTCAACATGGCAACAGAAAATTGAATGTGGCTTTTTCTGGGAGTTTTTATCCTTCCAATATGAACAAGATTGAGCGTGCCTTTTTGTGGGCCAGTACTAGTAAGGTCTGTAGCGGAAAATGCAAGATTAGTTGGGAGAAGGTTTGTCGGCCCACCCTGTTGGGCGGTCTTGGGATTCCTCACATTGAAAATTTGCACGTGTCCTCCGGTTAAGATAGCCTTGGTTTGAGCGGTGTGGCCCCCAAAAGCTTTTTGTTGGCATGGGCACCGCTTGTGATCCTGACGATTTGGACCTCTTCTACGCCCCCGCTACCATCACCATTGGCGACGTAAAGATCACATCCTTTTGGTACTCTCCATGTCTCAATGGCAAGAAACCCAAAGAAATTGCCCCTCTCACTACCGAAGCATCCACGCAGAAATAATTGAACGTCAAACAAGCCACCCATGAAAATGCTTGGACTGCTAAGATCAAAATGGACGCGACCTTTATATCCCTCACATCCCGGAATGCATTAGCTTATGGGTGGGGCTAACAATGTGCAACTTCGTGAGAAGGTGGAGGATTCAATTGTTTGGAACCTCAAGTCAACGGAGAATCTCCTCTAAGTCAGTCAACAAGGCCCAATTCTTGGGGTGCACACTCACTTGCATGAACAAAACGGTGTGGAAATCTTGGGCTCTGCCAAAGATATTTTTTCCGCTTGGTTGGCTATTCAAAATAGGTATTGAACGACCAACCATCTTGAGAAGAGAGGATGGCCAAATTGTGGGCTTTGCCCACTTTGCAAGCAAACTAAAAAAATGGTTGCACACCTTTTTCCCAATGCCGCTTCACCAAGAGGGTCTAGAAGATGATCAAGAGTGGCTCGGGATTCCTTCCATTGGTATCTACGTATGATTGGACGACGAATATTTCCATCAAGGCATGGTAGACCAACATGTCTTGCAATTCCATGCCAAACCGCAAGGGCATGGACTCCCTATCCATGTTTGCTTGTTAGACTATACGAAATGATAGGAACGTGTGGGGTTTTCACAACAAACCGGCTCCTCCCTCAATTCTTGTTGCCAACATCAAGAGCCAGGCAAAGCTTTGGACATAGCGGGCACAAAACATTTGAGCCTTGTAATTCCGGGAGAATAGTCCCTTTTGTGTCCTTGTTCATTTTTTATCTCTTGTCAAAACACTCTACTTAATTAATGGTTAGAGCAAATATTTTGGCTTCGTTTAAAAAAAATACATTGTGTCTTAAATGTATAGTTCAAGACAGCCTGCCAAGGCAGGGAACTAGAGGCAGAAAATGCGTTAATCCATCTTTGTTAAGAATCTTCTCAAATAGCTGGAATAGAAAACTTTCGAAAGCGCAATATATAGAAGATAGTGAAATACGAGAAAATCGTACTCCCTGTGTTCCACAATGTAAGCCTTTTTAGCAAGCGAGTTTAGTTTGCTAAAAAGGCTTACATTATGGACTAGAGGTAGTATCAAAAAAAATTGCAGCAGTTATGTGCGAATGAGTGGAAAACAAATTTTAAGGCATAGAAAAGCAGCCCACGAGAATTTGGCAGCTTTACTCTTGTGGTGCAATGAACTTTTTATAGGAAAATTTCACAAGGACCATAATCCTACGAAAATCTTACACCAACTGGAGTGAAGCTTTTGGTTGGCTTTACTTTTTTTTATATCTTTTGGTGCCAAAAGATGCTTAGGCAAGATGTAAACATCTGGTTTTATAATTGCTCTGTGACAGAGAAATGCGGTGTGTAACTTATTTATTTCGTATGCTCACAGCAATTCGGTCCATAAGTTGAACTGACGGGGCAAAGTGCATTGCAGAGGACAAAATTATGGGAGGAAACTGCTTTAGGTGCCTTCTTTTGGCAAAGGCCATCGACCATGTACATAGAAGGCAGCATCAGATGATTTCAGATCACAGGTTGTACGTTAAGCATCTAGGAAAAGCAACGCTCACATTCGTGAGAAGCAAGATCGAGCAGCGCAACTTGTCAAAATCAATATATTACATGAGAGGACCAGCTTATGCAAAAGAAGTTGCCTTTAATATATGCATTGGTTTAACACTTATTCCTTCTCCTTTCTTCTTTTCTTGCGTTTGATCAGGAGTCAGCACAGAAACATGACTGCTTATATGGTCACACTTGCATTAGCATACATGCCAAGGCAGGATGCGATTACAATTGTTAAGATCGAAAAAATGTGCTTAGCTTGAAATCCTAGGCGATACCCTCGGGTACAGGAACTGCTTCAAGTCATACAACACGGCGACAATATGGGCAAGATGACAAGCCAGCCCAACCTATCCATGTACAAAAGAACAGATGCTGGCATTCCTCTAATGGATTTGATATCAAAACTCCCTCTGCACCACGTGCGCCACTTGCAGTACTGTGAGTACCTCTCCTCTTAAACCTGAAGCATTAACAAAGGTTAGAAAAGATGATATCAAGGTGAAGTTTAAATGCTGGGGGTGTGAACATGGTATACATCGGTCATAGAGCTCTGATGCGAGGGTAAGGAGAGACTCGGTCTCCTCAGCCATCTTGAAGATCCTTTCGGCCTCCATCATGTGCTCATTTGCAAGGTGTGCTTTGGCCTCCGCATCAGCTACTTTCATAGCTGCAGCTTGAGCTGCGTCTAATGCAGGACTCGCAGCAGCAAACAGGCCTGGATTCTTTGATGCCTTGGATGGATCCTTCTTCTTTTGAGATGGGCCTTTCGTTGGAGCAAGAAGTTTCTTTGCATAAGCATCAGTGAGCTTATAGGACTTATCGATCTGTTTTATGTTAAAATAGAAAGACCATCATTGTTAGTTGAATCTATAGGTCTTTTACATCTTCAAAACATACAAAGAAGCTCCAAAGAATAGAGGGCATCCCAGGAAAGTGCAAGTCTTGGGAAACAAAAGGTCAAATTTAGATCCAGTAAGCAAAGTATTTCTAAAAAAAAATCATTCTCACTTATGAATTAGAATTCCTTTTGAAAGAAATAGCAAACTTGAATTCCATGTCGAGCTCCGCGCAAACTAATTCATAACTTGAGACAGACGTAACAATTTTGAGAACCAGACTGAACAATCTGAATTCTGTGTATCGTCAAGACTTAAATTGGAACAGATGCAAATCAAATCATCTGCTGTGAAGTTAGCTCAGTGAGACTTCCCTATACACTGTATATTCCCACCCGATATTCTCCCCAGCAGACATGAAGAGTAATGGTGGGATCCCAGCACAATCCATGCAGAGAACTAAGATCCATGTGGATTTGGTAGGAGTGACTATCAAAACAAGTTTAAAGGGAGAATAGTAAGCAAAATACATTACAATAATTTATGAAAATGAAGATTGGAGATGTTGTATCCTAGGGGCGTGGGTTTGTCCACACAGGAACACGTAACAGCCGCATGCACCGTCTGGCAGCAGCCGACTAGGTATTTAGTTGGGCAAAGTGATTGGGTTAGTTAGGAAGATAAGGACATTTATGTTAGGAAGGTAATTCAGGTTCTTAGGGGACAGATAGACGCCTTGCAGCTTGTTTAAAGTTATAAGAAGAAAGATTGAACTATGCTAGATTGACTCAATAAGAGACAGAAGTTAGTCTTAACTCTTCTCTATAAAAGGGACACCATGCACCCTGTTTCAATTAAGCAATGAAGAATTAGAAGTTTCAACTCAGCCTCAGAGCCTTCGAGACACGGAAGAGCCATGGCAGCAGCTAAAGGCGAGTGCCATCTCCCATATCTACAGACCCCCGACGCATGCTAACAACAGGAGAGGATAGGGATGCGGGTGGAATCCACTTATGTCCCACTTCTGGATCATTTGAAGATTTCTAGTTTGAAATTTACACCAGAAGTCCTCAAATGAACAAGAAGTGGGATATGAGTGGGATCCCACTTCACACCCTAGGAGAGGACAAGCTACAATCTCATTTTGGTAATAAAAACTGTCACCTTCTCAACTTTGTTGGCGCCTATAAGCCGTCGTAATTTTGCACAAAGCAATCTTCTAAAGTTTGCTTGCACCTCATGCCTTTGCTGCATATATGGCACAAAGACAACATCAGCAACCTATCAACCTACCATCATTCTAGTAATGGAGCAAACGTAAACATTACAAAGTACAATACAAGACATATGCAAACCACACAAAAAACCTGTAGTTATCAAGGCAATATTAGGAGCTTCCTTTATGTAAAGGGGGCTTAAACAACGGAAAATGCAATGTGTATACAATAAATTAAACACTTCATGGAACATGGGCTCACATTTTTCACAGTACTGAAGATCAGGTTATAGCAATATCTATGTGAAAAAGGGTAGACTAGTCTACTTCGCACAACATAGCTCACTAGCTCTTTCAGAAAGGAAAGAATTTTAAATCCAAAAGTATTTATCACCTACAAACAAATCAAGCGATGACAAATGCTTATAATTCTTACTGTACGAGGTTAGTTGTATATCTGAGTAGAACTTGAATGAAGTGAAAAGATGAGACAAAATACATACTACAACAGAATGAAATCAAATAGCATGATTGCAAAGATACTCGACCTCTATGAAGTTGTAAATTGTAGTAACGTCTGAACCATTTGGCTCCTTCAGTTCGGCGAGAGCTTCTAGGATCATGGCACTGTACCTAATAATATACAAATTGGTAGAGGGTAATCAGATCCCAAATAAAATGTGTGCGAGGGAGAAAAGATGTAGACATATGAGAATGAAATAAAGGATCCTTGCTAACTCTGACTTGTGCCTACTGTATGTGTTTTATCTTGTTGACCTTATTTTGGTATGTCTACAGTTTTTTTATTTACCTACATTCTTACACTGTCTACTTGTTTGTATCTATCCACCAAAGAAAACAACGAAGTATTTTATTTAACCAAAATTCTGTTCCATATAATCAGTTGGTGGCATGCCCAAATCAAAATTTTAGCTTAGATGTCCTCATGATGGTCATTCCTACCGGTTTGATCATCTTGTGATCACTGGACAGAATAACATTCCACTAAAAGAAAGAATCATAGGAGTAAATCTATCTATCATGTGATGAACTGAGACATCCTATATGTACCAGGTGATTAATTATCCATTAACCCTTGAATGGAAGATACTGGATTAGTAGGACTATATTGTCACCAGATACTCAAGGTAGGTTTTGTAACCAAAATTTAAAAGGCATAAGGCTTAAGTAAGACAACTTCGGACTCGGAGTCTTGTCATCCTCTGGGCTTTTTTCAATATCTTCAAGTGGAGAAGCTTCAGCAACATTGTCTGGGGCTGGGAGAAGCAGAAGCTGTGGGCTAGGTGATGGGGAGGACGAAGGTACTTTTATCCTTGGAATCCTTATTTTATCCCTTGAACCCAGTCCACTTGCACTAAAACTCAAATTCCTCCATTTGTCCTGAAAGTGCCAAATAAAATTGAATCAGACAAGCTAGAGCATACAGTCATTAACCAAGGTGATATGTGGAAGGCACAACTAAGATTCGGTACTCTCATGTTTCTCAAATGTCAGCACTATCATAACAAACCATCAAGGCTTTACAAATATTACTGCCATTCACTGTATACATGGAGGATAATTGCAATGTCTATGCAAGTTTTTCCTCAGTTATACCCCCACAAGACACAACATCACAGTTCATGGCATGACATATAACAATCATTTAAGCTGATGTACTTATGTTCCCATTATGCCCTTATGAAAGGAAAAAAACACAAATGTTGCTTCAGAAACAACAGCTGCCAGGTGGGGATAATTCGCAACATGCTGCTGACAGTACTACTTAAGGAAAAAATTGGACCACTGGCACAGGCGCACAGCAATACATTCCTCGCATTTTTCTAAACCTATGAAACGACTATCTATCTATAAGCTTATTCATACACTTGATCTGGGGAATAGGCAGAGTTGTGTAGCTTGCACACTGCATAAATTGCTACAAATTAAATCATAAAACTCATTTTCTCAATCTTGCCAGTAGATTCTGTCCACATCTATGATTCCAATAGCTTCCATGAATATAATGTAAAATTCATTGAGTACTCTAATTAAAATTTTGTTTTGGCTAATATATTGCCCTGCCAGGAACTTTTGGTTCCAGAAAGGAGATGGAATTGTACTGGTAAAACTACATATACATTCACTACAGGGATGGGTACACTTTAGAATGATGATTCTACTGCAAAGAGTGCACTCATCACTTAAACATAAAGAAAAAACATAACTCTGTAAATTAGATCGGATTTCGAATGAAAACTGTTTATGCCAATCTCCAAAGTTTCCCACGGGTTAACATTTAACCAGCCTATTCCTTGTGGTTAGAACAGGGTTTGGAAAACCCATAAATATTGCAGGTTAGCAGGCTGGTTAGGAATGATTACGTGGGAGGAATTGATAAGAAGAAAATTGTAACGAGAGTAGTTCTCTTTTCTAGTTAAATGCAATGCTAAAAGCAACTTCTTTGGGCAATATTCAGTTATTCACTTCCTGCCTCAACTACTCTAAACAAATGTGGCACCCTACTCGATGCTGAATCGCGTCCATCAAATTTTCTCTATCAGAATCCTCTCTCCAAGCAACTGCTCGGCTACTTGCTAGAGCTTCTATGTGATTGGCTGATCACATTTTTCATGAAGCAAAAAGGGATCCATAAGTCACTTATTTTGCAAAAAGGTAAGCCATTCTGACATTGTCCCATGAGCAGCAAGCCAGCAACACAACCAAATTCAACTATTTTTGTGGCGCCTTTTGCATACAAGAAATTGGTTCTCAGTTGTTCCACTTATTCCAACCTCCCACCCCCAAAACCCCACGACACCCAAACCAAACGGCGGCACCTTACTTCTCTTCTGCACTCTGGGCAGCATCCATGGCAAAAATTACATCAGAAAGGAATGTGTTTCATAGTCAATTCTATCTGCTAATACAGCATCCTGTACCACCAACTAATCGCAGATATGATTAAAAAAAAGTCAACTTTTTACTGTACAATCCAGATTACAAAACATTCACCCTTCCTTGTAACAACTGCACGGAACACCACATACCATTGGGCAAAAATCACATCACCGCATCCCTCTGGCAACTAAGCAGCACCAAGTCCACTCAAGCTTGCCACTTTGGGACCAAATTCTCATATATCAGACCCTAAATCTACCACAATATTGCCGGCCCAAGAATCACCGATCACCAAAGGGCTAACAGGGCATCGCACACAAATCGGACGAAAACAGTACGAAACATCGTGAGCAGCGCCAGGGAAGGCTTGGCTAGCGCAACAAGCCTCTCGTGATATGGAATCTACCGAGGCCACAGGCGGCGTCGTGCACGCCTGAGGTAGATGGGAAGCGGCAGCTGTGCTGCAGGGGAAAGTACCTTGAGGTCGATGTTGGAGCGGGAGGAGAGGACGGGGCTGAACTCGGGATCCTTCTGGATGGTGCGCCACTTGCCGGCGCCGTGCTTGAGCACACCACGCCGCAGCGCCTCCTCCTCCTCCGACGTCCACTTCTGCTTCGGCGCACCCATCTCCCAAGCTTCGCCTCCCTTCCCGTGCTCCTGGCCGTATGAACTAGCCGACCAGAAACCCTAATCTCTCAGATGGCCTTTTTTGGGAGGTTTTCTCTTTATTTTGCTTATAAATGCTTCCGGTATCCCAGATTAGTACACAGCTCACAAAAGATATACTTGAGGATTTTGTATGCGGGGAAAAGCGATTCTACCGCGAAGACTATCTCCACCCTTCACCTGATCCTTGAGATTCGTGCAATGAAAAAGAAAATACGTAAGTTCAGACTTAGTTTGGCAGGGAAGTGTATTTAAAATCAAAGTATTAGAAAACCAAGGTATTCCTATGCCTAGGGAACCTTCAGCATTGGAAAAGGAGGTTCAACCTCTTTTCATATACTATAAAAAATAGTGCAATTTCCCGAATATGGAAGTACTCCCTCCGTCCCAAAATAATGGCTTAGATTTGCCAAAATATGAATGTATCTAGACATGAAACAAGTCATACATCAATATTTGGACAAATCAAAGACACTTTTTGGCGAAAGAGAGTATATAGAACTACAGTTTTGGCTAAAACCAAACACCTCAAATTATCTACTCCATCCGATCGAAAATGGTTGACACAAATTTATCTAAATATGGATGTATCTACACACCAAAATACATCTAGATACATCCGTTTTTAGACAAATGCGTGTCAATGATTTCCGATAGGAGAGAATAATATTTTTAGTATTTATAGAAACCGAAATATTCCAGGCATACTTCAATACGGAGCCAAACAGAGCCTCATGGCTTGTGAGATTCGGTGGAGCACGCGGGTTTCGGGTTTGAATTTGGAGAAATTTATACACATTAATAAAATGACCTCGCAGCTCACCCCTCAAGTTTGCCAGCTTTTATTTACAAGCCATTTGTGCAAAACAAAATTCCTTCTGATTTCAGGAGGTGGCAAATGGCAATGGCATATATTTAGTTAACCTATTTTTTTTCATGAAATTTTTGTAGACAGTAAGAATAGTATGAGTGCTCTGGTGGAGAAAAGAAAAATATATCAATTCGCTAAAACTAGTACAGACAAAATGATCATAGGGTGACGGGCAAAACTCCTTGGCGAGATACCATTATTTTTAGTTCCCTTTTTCTTTTCTTCTGGAAGGTATTTCACTGGCTTTACACTGGTGTGATCATCCATTACTTATTGAGGTGGACTGTGTGGAGATAATCAAGTTGCTGGAGAATGAAGAGCTGACAGATCTGTCTATTCAACGACGATTGAGGAGATTAAAACATTGATGAAGGCTCGTCAAACTTGTATTACTCATATTAAGAGATGCCAAAATATTAGTAGCCATTTTATGGCTAATTATGCTAGAGCTAAATCTCATACGGCTGTGGGGCTCACCTCTAGTCCAAAGGGGTTCATTTTTTTTTTTTTGAGGACAAGGTGGTCGTACCACCGCTCGAATAGATAGAAAAGAATTGACCCAGTTTATAAGGGAAACCGGGTCCAAAAACCATACAAACTGTACAAAAGAAACACACAGACGAAGCGACCCGCCGCCCACACGGCACAAGTCGAACAACCAAAGGGGTTCATGAACACATGTTGTGATTGTAATTATTGATATGGTTGCAAGTCTATTTATCCGGAAAAAAAAAAGTCTATTCGCAAAAAAAAAGATAACAGAGTTCCCTTTTGTTCAGCAATGGTGGAATTTTGTTGGTATTAACTGGGCCGGGCCTAATTCTTTGGCCCGTACGATCAATGATGTGGAACAGGGCTTTCTGGGAAGTGAACATTAGTGTTACTGTTCTACAATGTTTTCAAGTTAAGAAATGAGATTATTATTCAGCACTATTTTCAGTATTTTGCATGTCACTTTCAGAGATGCATTCATCTCATCCCTCGGAGAGCTAAGGTCCAGCATGCTGCATCCTTGTTTGATCAGTTGAACTCCCTCGTATAGCCTTTGTTTTATTTTTAGAGACCTTTCCTTTGTACATACTACCAAATTGTTCGTGTGTTGCCAGTTGCCACATAAAGATTAAACATCAAATAATTTTCATTTGTTATGTGCATTCACTTGTGAGTACCCCCCTAAATGTTTTTGAGTTTAACCACCATTTTTCATGGTCACAAGATAATAGCGTGTGTACATGCCAATTGCCATGTTTTCTTCTAGCTAGCATGATCCTTTGCGAAGAAATTTACACATTTCAACTAATATTTTATAATGCTCCTACAATGACAGTAACTTAAGTGGAATTCTACCTTAGAGCAAAGTAAAATTCTAACTAGCATTTGATCTCCCTTCACCCCTAATTAAGTGCAATTCTATTTTTCTTCTTCAAGGAGAGTGGTGTAGAGCTCTCGTTCCCCATACATGAGAGATCTCGCATTAATTATGACAAAAAATGCAATGAAATTCTAGCTAGTATTTGATCTCCCTCCACCCCTGATTAAGTGGAATTCTATTTTTCTTCTTCAAGGAGAGTGGTATAGAGCTCTCGTTACCCCATACCCATACATGAGAGATCTCACATTAATTATGACAAACATTGCAATGAATGGTTTGTTGCGGAACACAAGTAAGACAACCCCTTCTAAAATATTTTTACTTAATTACTGTAACATATCTATTATTTTCCCCATTTCCTAAAATTGACCCGTTTCATGAGACTCCGTCTTAGTTTATCCTAGTCTCTCTAGTCTAGCAATGGCTTCCTCAGCCCCTACCAACATCTCGACATGGCTGCGAGGAGCTCTTCGTCGTGTCGCTGACGTCGAGCCATACTTGGGAAAGGGACGTTGGTGATGCACTGGACGTGCAAGTTGAAGCGACAACATATGCGATAATACAGTAGATGGCGTGGATGGGGTCACTTTAAGTCGATCCAATTTTGTCGTTTGCGAGGAGATAGCGCCATGAGCGTCGTGCACGAGGTCACCGTCAAAGACTCTTGCTCATTGGCGTGCGCAAAGCATCCGTACGTGTCCATGAACGACATCGAGTCTGATGCCTCCTCCTCGAAACAGGCTTTACGCCCCGCTTTATAAATAAAGCAACCACACCTACAGTCATACAAGGTTCAAGTAGCAAGTTCGAAAAGAAAATAGGTCCGCTAGCTAGGGCCACAGCACAAACATGCCCAAAAGAAAAGAAGTGCTGCGATACAACTCCGCATGGAGTACAAATCAACGGCTACACGTCATTCCTCGTGATGCCCTCCCTTACACCCATTTTTGGTGTTTTTACCCTAAACAAGGAATGGTAAGGAAATGATAGGACGGATCATATCCATACAACTGACACAAAAATTTCTGGTGGTTGAACTAGGGAGGATGGCGTGGGGAGGACCGATGCAAGGAAAGATGATTATAGTTAAATAGAGGTGTGAGTGGGATGAGGTGGAGATGGGATGAACCACCAACGACTTTCTTTTAATAGTAAAGATAATCAGATCATGTTTCATTGTTGATTTCTCCCTACTGTTTCCCGGTAAGAAAACGTTGTGTCTGATGAGAAAAGGTCAATAACCCATACACTTCCCGTGCTAGACATTACATGGGCATTTTGCATTTTTTCCTCCTACATTGGCTTTCCTTTTCGCAGAAGAGTATAGTGTCCCACAAAAAAGGGTACGCAAAATGTAGTAAAATCTACCCATAGACGGAACTATGGAAGTCCGGCCAGTACGTACTGCACTCCCCAATAGTAGTAGTCAGCAGCATCCTGTGCCTAGCTCGATCTGCAAATTCTGCATAGCCACAGGCCACCACAAGCCGAGTTGCCCACGAATGCACAGGCGAGGAGGATCACTCCAGCAAGACGCGACGGCGCGACGCTACTGCCGGCCGGCGCGCAAAGCGTGTATCGGCAGCTAACATCCGCCGGAAAACACCACGTGGCGGCGTGACGTGCGCGCGCGTTCGGATCAAGTTGGCCGGTTAGCAACTTAGCGTTGGCAGCTGCTTCGTCTAGCTCTCCGTAAGGTCATCGCTTGGTCGGACCACCTTAGCTAACTGTGCCTCGTTAATTGGGTTGATTAATCGGTTACCATTATTGACGAGATATGTATGAGCTAGGGCCAGAAGCACTGTTAACGCCAACTGAAAAGAAGGATTTGCGACTCACCAGCTCCGGAAAAGGGCATGCATATCTCTGGAAGTTTGTCTTGTTGGTACTGGCTAGTGTCCAGCATCTACCCAAGTCTCTCTGTTACAGTTGCACCCGTCCCCGAGCGAAGTGCAATGATCCAGCTGCTCGATCGGCATCGGAGAAAAATGCTCCGCACGAATTTATTGCGAGAGGTCGGCAGCACGCGGTTCGTTGCTTGTAAACGCAAAGGCAGTTCAATCTTCAAACTCGCTACCCTGAACTCTGATAGTTACCTCCGCGGCTCCACCGAAACCTAGGTCGAAACTCTGATATATAGCACACGTCGTGGTCGGAAAATCATTTGTGCTCCCGAGATCCAATGATCCCACGATTTTATAAAATTAAAAAATTTCAAAAAAATCTGAATTTTTTCCAAATGTTGTCAATGATATATACTATAAGCGTGAAAAATTACAGTGCGAAAAGTTTTGTCTTATGGGCTACGCAAAAAAAAGAAATTTGGAGATTTGAAACTATACATTGTTCACTATACTTAGATCTGTACATTTGCCATTTTTGTGTAGCACAAAACGCAAAATACTTTATATTGAGATTTTTCACGCTTATAGGGTACTTCATTGAGAACATGCATGATTTTTTCAGATTAGTTTGAATCTTTTAAATACAATTTTTTTATTTTTTGAAAATAATGAGATTACTAGAGCTCGGGAGCACGAAATATCCAGTCGCGTCATGGTGCTCATCCAGTGGATGATCCACCTCCGTCCGGGCTGATCCCTGGTGTGGATGTGAAGAACTCGTGACGACGCCTAAGACGAGTAAGGGCCGGATCCGAAGACTAAACTGTCATCCATGTGGGGTAAAAATATCCCTCACCATATGCTCCAACAATGTACAAACCTCCATAAACACACTCCATATCACATATGCAGAAGACACTTGTACACGCCTGCCATTCCCTAGTAATGGTGCACACTCTTTCCATGTGGACGATGGGTAGAACTGAAACTCAACGAATCCTTCTCCAAGCCCGGCATTCTCATCCTTTTGCGATGCATATATTGCACTTGTACTTTTTTTAGAGAAATATGTGACATATAGATATATTCTCAATCTATTGCTTAGGGCTAGGCATCCTCCTCTAAGAAAAAAATATTTCTCAATCTTTTGATGTATAGGCCTTTTGGCCTATGTTGCTGGCTAAAGCCCATGTTGCACTCGGGCTGTGGTGACCGGCAAAAGCCAGAAACTTGAACACGGCTGTGCAGCGTGAGCAGTCTCACTGCTAGCCAAGTAACCAATCGAACGACGACGACAGGTTATCACAACTACTAAAAACAATGTTACCGTTCATTGAATCCCATGTGGATCCAAGTTTGACCCGTTCGTCAACTTGCGGCGATCATATATAGTACTACTTTCTCCGTTTTTTAATATAAGATGTTTTAGGGGTTGTACATGTTGTCTACATACATGATAAAGTTGGTGGACACACATACTAAAACATGTCTACATACATTGACACACATTTGAATGTGGACAAATGTTAAAACATCTTATATTAAAAAACGGAGGAAGTACTACTCTAGTCTCCGTTGGACCACCGGCTGGTCGGCTGCTGCATCCAGACGAGTCGTCTCATGCACTTCCCAGCGCAGCACAGTGTACGTGCGCGCGCTAGCTCTCCTGAGGGCATGCATGATGAGCAAACCATCAAGGTGAGCTAGGTGGAGGTTGGTGCATCAATTCGGGCACGGACTCGTCTGGACGCCGACGTGATCTGGCCCTGGAAAACAAAGCCGGCCGCCATCCCTCTCCGCGAATCCGTATCCATCCATCCGCGATCCGGCGAGAAAACTGGTGGCGCCGAAGCCCTCCGGATAAAGGCGCGCGAGTGAGGGCGACGGCGCCGATCGGGACGGCGGGCGCGCGCGGGGACAAGGCGAGAGCATTAAGCCTGACAGCGTGCATGAATGAACAGGGGACCCGTTCCTGGCGGAGCCCCGGGCGGGGGGTCCGTCCGTGGGACGGAGGCGTCCCGGTGAGCTGAACTGACCGAGCTGGGCGCCCGCCATTATTAGCGTCTGACCTGCAGCGAAGCCGGGGCTGGGTGGTCCGCGCGCGCGGGGGCGACAGGGACGTGCGCGTGTGCGTGTCCGGCACGCCCATCTCGCGTAGCTCTCCCGGCGGGCGACCGGGGCACGGCACGGTACGGCAGAGCGCGCGCTCGTACCGGATCCGATCCGATCGGAGGAGGAAGAAGCAAGCAAGCGGCCATGCCCATCGGTTAAATGTCGGCAGATTACTCACTTCACCCCAGCTCAACACGTATCATATCATGCGGGATAATATATGCTCCGGGATCCCGCCAAAACGGGGATAGTATACGTACGGCGTGCACCCCTAGCTTGGCCCAAGGCGGTACGGGGGCGTCGACCATGTAGAAGCTACGTACAACTCGTCCACTCCGGCCGGTTTGCGCCATGCATCAGTATAGCTAGTTCCATGAGAGCAGACTCTGCAAGTGGTGGTGGGCGTCTCATCTCAATTCTCAACCAACCTAGCTATCTACGTGAGGCAGTTGCCCAAAATGGTCCATGCGTAGGATACCTGAGTGGTTGCTTTACCAAGTACTAGCGCGCAACATGGTGGGACCGATGGAGCTTAAATATATGTCGGAGATCGATCAGTACTCTCGTGGTCCAAGCCCTAGAGCGTCAAATGTGCCCTGCTGAATCACGGAACTAAACTGAAGTTCCATGCATGATAGTGGAGCTAACTGCAGACTGCCTCCTGTAACAATTCAGAGAAAAAATGCAGAAGAAACAAATGTAGCAATTTCCTATCTCTGGGTACTTATAGCTACAACAACTAAAATAGGCAGGAGTAATAATGTTTCTGAGCGAAGTGAACGGCTTCTCAAGAGGTGGTAATGGGAGCAACGTCTCGATCAAGCTAGGCGAATTATGACGCAACAAGACCACATGCAGGGTGCTTGTGTCTAATGGATGTACTACTACTGTCGAGTAACCATCGTAGGATCAACGACCTTAAATGACGGAGATTTGCAGCTTGGTGCAATGGACCATGCACCATTAAGCCTCTGTTTTTCGGTTGTTTGGGCCGTTTCATCTGGTTGGAGAAACAGGTTCCATGATTGTCTTGTTAGGCCGAACCTCCTCACAAAGTCGAGAGAAACAATTCGTGCAACACGTACGTACGCGATCGGTCGATGGCGATCGAGCTAATATACCTGCATGCAGGGGAACTGTGGTGTTCTCCATTTCTCCTACGATCTCCATCCATGCATTTCCTAGCAAAATGTTCGCCCGTGTCGGCGCAGAACCATGAAATGTAAGTGGTCTCATGCTCTCATGAACATTTGGAAACTCGTACTAACAAATTGCAGACGCGATCTCCAGACTGATCACCGCGAAGATCTTCTTGACATCATTTTCCTCCCCGCAAACAAGATTTTTATCAGGCCTCCTAGATTACACATGCCGTATGCAGCCAGAAAACGAACTAAGCAGCACAAAATACCTGTGTAATCCAAGTACTAGCTAGGCGAGCTAATGATGTCCATGTCTAGCTACCGATTTTTTTTTTTAGTGGACTAGCTACCGATTGTTCATTGCACACAGTCACTCGTACATTTCCTTGCAAAATAGACAGATTGCTACCAAGATGCAAACATAACGCTTAATTAAGCGTCCTCTCCAATTCGCAAGCGCCATCAATATATCGGTACAGTTTCCACGACATTTATCTTTGAGTTCAGTATGAACAGTAGTAGCCAGCTGGGCAGTGGCCACCCCCATTTACCCATCAACGGGGTTCAGCTTCAGCATGTACGATTACGAACGTGATGTCCTTGTCGATCTAGACGTCGGCGGTGGCACCGATGGATCGATATCGATTTGGGCTCGTACGCGTGTACGCAGTCAGGCTCTGCTCTGTTGCCATCGGCCGTCTCCCGATCGCTCGGTTACGGCGAACCGACTGAGCGCGTGACCAATCGTAAGCGTTTATGAGCTAGCGTTGGCGTCAGGGCTGACGACGTCTGACGGCGCGGAGGAGGCGATGAACCTGGGCGAGATTGAACTGAGGAATTAAAACCGGAAGGATCGATCTGAGTTGTTCGGGAACTGCAATAATAGATGGTGGATATATATGCAAGAGAAGTCGCGGTTGTGTTAATTGCGCCATATATGTCAATCGGAAAACAAGAAGAGTAGTAGATTATACCAATCAAAAAAAAGATAAATCGTCTATTTGTATCACATAAGAAGCAGTCAACATAATCTTATGTACTACAGCAATTAATGACAAGGAAAACAACGCGTGAAATTATCATGTATCGCGGTCGATCACCTTAACTGCCAGCGGAGCATCATTTATCCATCAGAGTACAAAATCTAGGTCAACATCCTGATAGCCAGTAGTCTACTGTGCAGTCTCACACTCTACAGTACTTCAGCTACTATCTGGTAAAATAAAACAGTGCTAACTCGTGCGAAACTAGACCAAGCATACAACAAACGCATTTGTCAACATTTGATTCCTCAAGGAAAAAAATCAAGGGACAGACGGAAGGCAGGAACATGCTAATAACAAAAAGACAATGAGTATGTTCTATATATGGCTATGTCTGTTCACCATTTTGAAATTTCAATGTAGGTTGACATCACCAACAGATCTTTTTTTTTTTGACGTATAACCGGTAGGAGCTCTACCATTTCATTTATAGGAGAAAGAACAGTTTACACAAATAAGCCAGGGCAGGGAACACACTCCCTCCCAGCACCGGTGTAAAGGGCTACTACTCCCAAAACACCTCACCAGCGAGGGAAACATCATCTCTAACAAGGCCAGAACCGCAACCGGCTGCAGAGATTTATTCTGGAAAGTCCGGCGGTTACGCTCATTCCACAGGTGCCAGGCCACGTACGCCGCGAACCCCATCTCCTTCTTCTTGAGAGCCTTGATTGGCTGGCTGCCGACCTTTCGCCACCATTCTTTCACAGAAAGGCAGCCCAGCGACACCGCCGCCACACGAGGCATGCTAGAAGCCGCAAGAGACCAAACCTCCTTGGCGAAGGGGCAGAGGAGCAGGATGTGAGCAGCGGACTCAAGCACCTGATCACAGAAACAACAAAGGGCTGAATGAGGCCATCCTCTTGCAGCAAGCCTGTCAGCCGTCCAATTTCTGTTTTGCAATAGCAGCCACAAATAGAATTTTAGCTTCTGCTCAATCTTGAGGCTCCAGACATTGCAAAGGGTTGGCTGATTGATTCTTCCCAAGAATTGCGCCTCGTAGGCACTCTTTGCTGAGTAGATTCCGCTGCCCGATCTAGTCCAGCGGATCGAGTCCTTGACATCAGTAAGCACCACATTCTGCACCTTATGCCAAAGGTTGACAAACTGCACCAACTGGACTTCAGAAAACATGCGCTGCAACCCAACCATCCACCTCCCTCTATCCAGTCCCTCACACACCGTCAGTTCTTTTCGCCAAGCAAGCGGGAAGAGAGCCGGTGCGAGCTCCAATGGTGAGCTGCCATCGAGCCAACGGGCCTCCCAGAACCCAGCAGTTTTGCCGTCCCCTAACGACACAACCGAACAGGCTGCAAACAGCCGTCGGTCCACGCTGTCGCACGGCATCCTGTAGCCCTTCCAAGGCCTGTCCACCTCGTCCCATTCGAACCAGAGCCACCTCAGCCTAAGGGCCCTGCTGTAAGCTGTCAAATCCTTGATCCCCAGTCCCCCCACGTGCTTAGGAGCACAAACCTGATTCCAGTTTACTAAGCACTTGCTTCCACTAGCCTCTTCATCGCCAGCCCACAAGAAACTCCTCCTGATCTTGTTTATTTTCTTAACAGCCCACTTATCCAGAGGGAAGCAAGTTAGAAAGTAGGTGAAAATGGCTGACAACGTTGAATTGATCAGGGTAAGCCTCCCCTTGCGATAAAAAATTTTCCCTTCCAAGGAGGGACCTTAGCAGCAGCCCTGTCAAGCAGAACTTGAACCTCAACTCTTCTCGGCTTCTTGAGACCTAAGGGCAGGCCTAAATATCTGCAAGGGAGCACCCCCACATCTCCTCCGAAATTGTCAAGCACACCATCATGAACAGGCAGGTTACAGCTCACCTTATAGGCTGTGCACTTCTGAAAATTTGCCTTGAGCCCCGAAACAAGACCAAACCTCACCAGGATGGCCTGCACACTATCCACCTCGTCGAGAATTGGGTTAAGGAAAAGTGCAGCGTCATCCGCATAAAGGCTAGCTCGAAACCTGGCGTTCTGAAGGGGTAAAGGGGAAAGGACTCCACTTTCAGTCGCGAGCTGGAAAATGCGCTGCAAAGGCTCGATCGCAAGCAGGAAGAGGAAGGGCGAAAGGGGGTCCCCCTGCCGCAGCCCACGGCGATGCAAAAAGGATCTGCCCGGGAGCCCATTAAGCAAAACTTTGGAAGAAGAAGTACCCAACAGCAGGGAGACCATGTCACGCCATCTCGGCCCAAACCCAAAAGCCTGCAAGACCTCTAGCAAATAACCCCAGTCAACCGAATCAAAGGCCTTGGCAATATCAAGCTTTAGGAAAATCAGAGGTTTTCTTTTTTTGTGAGCTTCGTTGATCACACTCCTGACATACTGAAAATTATCCTGAATACTCCTTCCTTTAATAAAGGCACTTTGACTCTGCGAAACTAGCTTAGGCAGCTCCGGTGCAAGGCGATTGGCCAACATCTTGCATAACAACTTTGCAGCACTGTGCATGAGGCTCACAGGTCGAAAATCCGCCGCGCAAGCAGCACCTGGCTTCTTAGGCAACAAAACAACATGAGCAGAATTAAGTAAATTCCAATGCCGACCCCTCAACGCGTGCAGCTGGTTAAAGGCATGCAGCAGATCAAGCTTGACAATTTCCCAGCACTTCTTGAAGAAACCCCCCACAAATCCATCCGGCCCAGGTGCTTTCTCAGAAGGTGAACCCAACACCGCCTCCTTCAGCTCAGCCATCGAGAAGACATCCTCCAGATGTTGCAGATTTACTGAAGGTAGCTGCAATGCAGCCCAATTTAACCCCATAGTCCTCTCCCCAGACGAACCAAGCAAGCTCTTGAAATGATCAAACAGAAGCTCTGCCTTCTTGTCATGGTCATTGACAACTCCCGAGGCACCTTGCAACGAGGGGATATGGTTCCTCCGCCTCCTTCCGCTTGCCCTCAGATGGAACAGACGTGTACATGCGTCTCCGGCCTTCACCCACGTCAAACGAGAACGTTGCCTCCATCTCGAGCGCTCCACAGCCGCAAGGCCAAGCAGCTTGGCTCTCATTGCTCTTCTCAGTGCCAGCTCCTCCTCTGACAGAGCACGCTGCTCCTGAGCCAAGTCCAGATGAAAAATGACATCGTTTGCCAAGGTAGAAAGAAATCTGGCCTCTCTTTTTTTTTTCTGTTCCAGGCTCGCAAAGCCTTGGCCGTCCTTGCCATCTTGATATGCAGGGCCTGAATGGGGTCAGAAGTGGCTACGCGCTTATCCCAAGCTTGCTTGACAACGTCCACGAACCCCTCCCTAGCCAACCAAGAGGACTCAAACCTGAAGCCCTTGAAGTGTTTGATCACCATGGGCTGCAACAACAGTGGACAATGGTCAGAGGTGGAAGACGAAGCTGGAGTTAGCTGGTAGTTGGGGTACTTCGCGTCCCACTCCGGCGTCACCAGAATTCTGTCAATCCTCGTCATAGTGGCATTGGCCCTCTCATTCGACCAAGTATAGCAGCGACCCACAAGAGGATAGTCGATGAGCTCAAGGTCGCTAATCACACTATTGAACCTGCCCATCATCTGCAAGTTGACATTCCCAGAACTCTTCTCATCCACACGGGTTATCAGGTTGAAGTCACCGACAAGCAGCCACTCCGGCCGGGCAAATTGTCTAATATGTCGCAGTTCTTGCATGAACAAAATCTTCTCAGCATCCTCCTGAGGCCCGTATGCACCAGATACTGACCAGCAAGCGCCATTTGATCTGTCAGTAACCAACCCCGAGATGGAGAAATCCCCGTCGGCCAAAGGAACATGCTCAATGCTGAAATCTTGAGAGCAAGCAATGAGGATGCCACCTCTTGTCCCCACCGCCGGCTTGTAAATGTAATTATCACCAAAACTGGGACCGAGAGTCTCTACAACAATGGCGCGGCTAATCTGCTCCAGCTTCACCTCCTGGAAACACACGAAATTGCACTTCAAACCTGACAAGAAAATCTGCACCGCCCTGCGCTTTGCTGGGTTGTTCAGACCTCTGACATTCCAGTTTAAGATGAAGAACTCCATAAAGGAAACCAAAAGAGCTCGAGAACACGGGCCATAGCACCCCCTGTAAACCTCCTTAAAAACTGACACAATGGTTGTGTACAAACTGCAGCAACCAGAAGCTCCGCGAAATCCACCAAAGGGACATACTGCCACACAGACAACAACACCACGAACACCAAAACCATGGAGACAACTAACATTGGGAAACAAAGGGGATACCCGGGTGCAAGGATAGCACCAACATCAGACAGCCACCACGGCTGCCCCAGCATTCAGATGCTTCTTCTTCTTGTTCTTCTTGAACGGGCTTGTGGCATCCATGAGCGAGGAGACCGCCGTCATGAAGACCGGCGGGAGCGTATCCTTGTAAATCTCCTGGTACTTGGACAAATCGCCCTTCGATTCCGGCTCCTCTTCCCCTTTCATCCCACACTTTTTCAGCAGCACATGGGCAACCTTCTCCATCGTGGAGAGCCCACTGGTAGGCAGCTCCGCCAGCCGCGAGCTGGCCCGCGAAGGCACCAGAGCGCGTGAGAGCTTCCTGCCAGGCGGCGGAGGCGGCGGAGGTGGTGGGTTGGGGTCGGCAGCAAGGCAGGCTTGATCTGAACGGAGACAGAGTCGAGGAAACCCCTGAGCTCAGCACCAACCTCCACCAGCGACGCCTGGGCCTCCCTCGTCTCGTCGCTCGCCGCGGAATCCTCCAAGAAGGGCCCAACAGCCCCAGCCTTTGACAAAGCGGCGCCATCTACAGACTGGCCGGGCGCCAAGCCGGGCCCAACCTCAGAAGAGGCCTCGAGGCCCAACTCCAACTCAGCCACAGGAGGCCCAACAGCTTCCGCTCCAGCCCGAGGCAGCACTGGCACCACGCACCCACGTCCCACCTCCAGCAGGTCCACTAGCTCGTCAGCGGTAAATTTCAAAATTTCTCTCCCAACCGGTGGTGAGACCACATCCGCGGTCGGCACTCCAGAACGAGGTCAACCTGCGTTGCCTGAGCCTGAGCTGCCTGAACCGCCTTTTCACTAGAAGGGCAAACTGACGCTGCTGCAAGATTTTCAGCCCCACTGGAACATTCCTCAAACGGAGGAGCAACCTCCGAGGCCAGCACACCACCCGAGGAGACCTCGGTCTGGACAGCCGCGAAACCAGGATCTCCACCGCTAGCTGTCGACGCCTGAATGGTGCCAGGTTGACCCGGCCCCACCTTCACTCGCCACCACGAACCACCACGCCGGCCACCTCCGCCGCCGCCGCCGCCACCAGCGGCAAGCCCTGGAACGGCCGCCGCAACAGAGACGCCGCCGCGAGGACCGCGGCCAACGCCCCTTCCACCAGTCCTTCTCGCACCAGAAACCCCACCCGCACCAGCGCCGCCTCCACGGCCGCCTCCGCCACTTCCCCCACCAATGCCCGCACCAGTGCGGCGAGCGACAGGCCGGGGCAGAGCCGAGGTCGAAGCCCGAGCCGTCTCCTCCGCAAGCCTTTGCAACCGCACCACGGCCGGAGGCAAAGGAGGGCGAGGCGGCAGCTGCGACGACCGGGCGGCGGTACACGGCCCTCCTTGCCCACGCACCACCTCGCCTTATGACCAAGCTCGCCGCACAGCAGGCACTTGGGAAGGCTGCGGCACTCCACTATCCTGTGCTCGGGGGAGAAGCACTTGAAGCATTTGCCCTTGGCGCGCTTAAAAAGGAGCTCCTTGTACCTTGAACTCTGCCGGGAATTGAAGGCAGTGGAGTCCACGTCCATGCCGATCCTCCGCGCTGCAAACTCCTGCAGGCTCCGAACAGCAGGTGGCAGCACTGGCCGGGGCAGAGCCGAGGTCGAAGCCCGAGCCGTCTCCTCCGCAAGCCTTTGCAACCGCACCACGGCCGGAGGCAAAGGAGGGCGAGGCGGCAGCTGCGACGACCGAGGAGGCGGTACACGGCCCTCCTTGCCCACGCACCACCTCGCCTTATGACCAAGCTCGCCGCACAGCAGGCACTTGGGAAGGCTGTGGCACTCCACAATCCTGTGCTCGGGGGAGAAGCACTTGAAGCATTTGCCCTTGGCGCGCTTAAAAAGGAGCTCCTTGTACCTTGAACTCTGCCGGGAATTGAAGGCAGCCTTCCTCTCCGCAGCAGCACGCTTCCTGTTCACCACCTCAATCCATGGACCATCAGAGCCATCCTGCCCCCAACCACCTCTGGAGCACCAGGGACAGTAATGGCGGATCTGAGACGCGGACGCGAAACCTCGCTTCCTGCTGCAGACGAGGGTGTGACCAGAGCCCCTAGGTAGGACGAGCGTGACAGACGCCCCTCGGCACCCTCCGCCGGCGCCGCACCAGAGCAGCTGGCAGCCATCGGACGGCCGGACAGCCGCCGGGGAACCAGGGACGCGCGTAAGCTCTCCTCTCTCCTCCCCTCACCTCGTAGCTCCACTAGGTTCAGACATGCTGTCACATCACCAACAGATCGATATATAGCATGCGCTTAGTCAGATAACCAATCATTTAATGCTCTGCAATTCTATGGATCCGGGAGAAAACAAGAACAATCCGGTTTTGCGTGTATGTCGGCTAGCGCTGATCCTGTGAGCAGAAACGCCTCCCCCGCGTGGATGCCTATGAAGGGGTGACTAGCTGGCAGCTACTCCTCAGCCTGGCAAGGCGTGAAGCTCTTCGCACGATATGCCCACCTAGACTTTGTTCATGAAGAATATTTAGCCAAAACGCACACTGCTAAGATGCTGCATGCATATGCACTACACGAAAATTAACGCTGCAGTCGATGTGCAATTGGTCTCAGTCCCTTGTGTAGCAGTAGAGATCTCTATGGCCACATCAGAATTAGTCGAGCACCCCCTTCATTTCTAGAGGAGAACATAAATCTCTTTGGGCCTTCGCCTCTGAAGATGCACACAGTTCAATGTAATGCATCGTGTCAAACACTGAAACTCCATGTGGGAATATGAATCTTCTGGTAATTTTCTCTAATTAACTTGCTGCCGCGTGCCTCCTTGGATCATCAAATGGTCATTTTATCATCAAATGTTCCCTGTAATACATGAAGAGTAATCGACGGTACGTCAGGTGCACTTTCCGGCTGGAAACATGTTCTGCAAGATACTTAAGTTCATGGAGGAATGCATGATTTGACAATCTTTTATACTCATAAATCTTGGATACACCGTTACGCATGATTAAATCTAACATGGGATGATGTGACTGATCTGAATATAAAATTGTCTCAAATGCTAAAACAGTCCATGAAGAATACTGCTCAACAGCTTGTATACAGTGTCTGAAGTTGTATATATATATGTGTGTGTGATAGAGCTTTTTATGTATTTATATTTTAGGGAGGAACTGATTGTTCTTTTAGTACTAAAAGATATGATGAAATACATAATAAAAATGTGTAATATATTCAACGTTAATTAATTTAGGATGTTTATGGTGAATTCTGCGTGATAAGTGACTACCCATACTAGCAAGTTGCCCCTCCCTTATCGATTTTGCTTTCAAATTAAATTTGTAAAACAAATGTTTTGCTTACATGTTGCACCGATTATCTGCTTATGCGACTAATCTCGAAAACTTCCATTATTTGCTAGGATCTAGCAGGAACATTATCAAGCGCCAATCAGGTTTTCCGCTACTAGTGCTAATAGCTATCCAAAGCTTTCACCACAGCTATATCACGGCCCCACTGCACCAGAATTGGCTTGACCTTCTATAAATACTAGAATGATACCCCACGCGTTGCAGCGGGAATCCCTTTCTAAATTATTGTGTAAACAAAAATGTATAATAGGTACGGTATAATAAGTTTCCTAAATAATATGCAAAATTAAACTTGTCATAGTTGAGATACTAAATTTAATCGACACGAAATGAGTGTGTATTATAAATTATTGATGTGGATAATTAGATGGTTAAAGAAATGGATAACGTGGAGTTTTCATGTAAAGATTAATTAATATTAATGAAGATGACATGGACAATTGATTGGCTAAGAAAGTGGATGATGTGGATAGCTTGCATGTAGAGATAGAAAAATATTAATTACACTTAGTGGGGTTTTGCTTTATAAGAAGTATAGATAAGTCGCTAACGAACTAATACAGAATTGTTAAGTAGTTAAATAAATCTAAATGTATAGTAGGTACACGATGGCAAACATGCGAAGACAAGATCATGTGCCTCCCAATAACATGAGATAGTACATGACAAATTAATACGATCGGAGCATATTAACATACAAGCACTAAACAATATTGCTTTTTTTAGAAGACAATGTCCTTCCTTAGGATAGCAGAATTATATCTATTGTAGCTCCCGCAACTCATCATTGCAGTAAGAGCAACTCCGTATAAGAACAAGATTCAGATCTTCCCTACACTTATTTTACTTGTACAATTTTGTATTGATCCTTCCACGGTCGTGTTATGGTTCAGGGTAAGTTAAAGCCTACTATGTGCATAAATACTCAGGACTAGTTTGATCCACTTATGCTTATTGTTGATTGAGGGGGTTAACCAACATGTTGTCATAGGCTCATAGCTAACTAAGTGCTATGCTCCAAACTGTCAAACATCTCTCCAGTTGGTGGGGGGGGGGGGGATGCATACATGTAAACAAGCTATAGGCTCCAAATCTTATGAAATCGGTTGCCTATCATCATCAATGTGTGGTCCTCTACATGGCCCTGTCATGTACAGATTTTATGGGACCTCCTATCTTGTTTCAATCAAAATAAAATAAAAATATGTGAAAATACGCAAGCATTAGAAACCTGCTGTAGCTAGAAACTTGCATCTACTCTACATGGCCCTGTCATGTACAGTTTGTTTTCCTCTCCTTGCTTTGTTGTCATAGTTTTGTCTGTTTATCCCCCAATTTGCATCTACTCTCTAGAAACCTGCTGTAGCTCGGTTGTCATCTTGCTCTGTGCAAGATGATTGAATGAGATCTAAGCAACTTGAGTAATTTTTTGTTGCGCACCGTCAGCTTATAATGGTTGCAATAAATCATCCTATTATGCATAGATAGGGAATCATCCATGTCCAAACAATAAACTACAACGTTGTCATGCGAGTGGTGCCAACGGTGAACAGGTGCAAGCATGCAAGAGGGATTTAAACCAAATTTGGCTGTGCTACTGGGGGCTCCTCACCAGTACATATATGGGCAAAGGGAAAGAATGGATTAAAAGTTACTGCTGAAAAGGACAGAAGAGCGTTGCAGACACCAATCTCTTCAGATTCTTCAGTCTGCAGCCAAAGGTTAAAAAAAATAGCAGAGCCCCAGGAACAAGCAGGCACCTTTGATCAGAGACAAAAGTAAGTGGAGACCTTTTTCCCGATCTAGGAGTATTCTACTGGGGGAGAATACTTTATTTGTGTACATGTACATATGTTTTCTCTCCTGATTTTAGTGTTATACGCTAGGTACATGTGTATAGTGATGAGAATGAGATAGACCTGCACTGCAGATTACGCAGTACAAAAAACAAAATGAAGCATTGTTCATAACAGAACCGTAAGATAGATAAAGATTACAGAGTTGGACAAGTATTTATGAGAGCGCGTCAGCTGTGCAAGTTAATGTGTGCACGCCAACTAATCAGCATCCTTTCCCAACTGAACAGATCAACCCACAGGAACAGAGAATGCTACAGAGAGAAATTAGAAAGACGGAGAAACCATACCTTCGACCCCTATCATTTTCGACTGAGAGAAAGAGAGAGCTCTTGTTAGATCACACGTATACATAGTAGCAGAAGACATATAGCTAGCTTAGCTATGTATAAAAGAAGCCCATATACTGCCATCGACCGGAGGACCATCTCCCACACGAATGTTCTGTGCTGTCTCCACTTCTCCTCCCTTCCCTGCTCAAAGCAAGCTAAGGTCGATCGGAGAGCTTCTTCCAGGAAGCTAGCTCGGCCGAGGATATACATACCACCAAAGCTAATTGATCAATCATCTTTCTGCTGCTACCACTAGTCAAGACACAGGTAGCTCTATATCTATCCACAGCTACTAGAGTACAGTAGTATGTAGTAGCAGTCTAGCACTTGAGTTCAAATCTCCCATATACGCAGCTACATCTCCTGCCTTTCTCTTCTTCATCTTCGTCTTTGCATGCATACGGTAGCCAGCTTAGTTGGGTTCATGGAGAAAAACTTGCCGTGACCAATTGCTTCTTGCTTGCTCAGACCGTTCTTTGTCTGATTCCTTCCACAGGTTCAACCGTGCGGCGTCTCGACCGCTGTTGACAGTGCGCTAGGCTGCTAACTCCCTGATCGAGGAGTGCCTGGCCGCTGAACTGGATCGACCTTTCAAGCTCAGCTCGATCTCCATCAGAGAAGCTGCTGCCCCGTTGCTGTTCTACCCCTTGAAGGCTCGAAATCAATCACATCCAACCATCTGATTTCATCTGACAGGTATGATGAGCAGCATAGAACCTGTACACCTACTAATTACTACTGTACATAGTTAGAGAATGTGATTTCATGCAACGCTCAGTGTCCCGTTGCAGTAGTAACATATAGCCTACTTTTCACATGGTAATTAGCGAAAAGAGATGTGTGCATGCATATATGTGATTATTGAGCTAGGTAGAAGTCATAGAGTAGAAATGGCGGCGTAATTATGTGGTCCGGGACATCTCGGATTTCTCCCTCGCCGGACGTCCTTGTCCGTCCATCAATTCCTCACCCGCGTGACACTGACGTCGCCACCGCGCGGTCCACTCCATTCCATTACATGCCTCAATTTTGATTCCCTCCTCAGTCACCGGCCGCTCCGTCGTATTCGTATCATCAGGGCCGGGCCGACAAAATCCAGGGCCCTGTGCCAACCTCTAAAATGGGGCCCTATAAGTGGATTCATTCTCAGCGCGATCAATCCTTACTTGTCATTAGCGAATTTCAAGCCAAATTTTCCAAATTAAAAAGCTTTCGTTGTTAAGCTCAGTTGACCATTTAGCAAAATCAAGTTTCAGATGAAAAACCACACGCTTTTACATCAAAATTTGCACGTAGATTTAAGTAAGTGGGTACCTCTACGTGGATGAGCCAGAGATCCACTCCCACTCCCAGATTCTAACCTGGCGCGCTGGCGTCCAAGCACACTGCATGGAAGGGGCGGGCACACGTTGTATCAAGGGTATTCAGCTGAATACCCATATTTTTTTTGCAAATTTTCTGAATACCCATATTTTTTTGCAAATTTTTCATTACCATAATTTCTAGTCTGATTCCTATGAAAAGATCACATGCAAATTCTGATATAACCAGTCATCACTCATCAGTGCTCTTGGTTTGAACAAGTGCATGCAATCTGCTGGTCATGGGATCGAATTCTACAACGTTCACTATTTTCAGCTGTGTTTTCATGTTTTTCTATTTTGAATATCCATTGTTGCAATCCTGGGCCCGCCACAATCCACATCAGAAACACACGATTACACATAAGGAATTCCAAATTTTAAATCAATCACCACTTCACTAGTTGAGCAGTATCGCAGTGACCGAAGTGTCCTACAGACCTACACCAAGTGCAAACAGAAGGGGAGGGAAACTGAGAGAACAGGACTCACACGCACCTTCACTTTTCTCCTCGGCGCGGCGGAGAATGTTCAGGCCGAGGCGGGCGCGGCGAAGGGTGAAAGCATGAGTCGGCCGGCGGCAGAAGACGAACTGTCGCCTATCCTGGCGCTCGACGGGAGTCTCTACGGTTCTCTTCCAAGCCGCGTCGCTAGGCCTCGAGGGCTTTTGCCTAATCCATCGATAGAGTCCGTTCGGGAGCCAGCGGCCCAGGTGAGGCCTGGCCGATTCTGATGTTTGACTTCCCAGCGAAAGTGCAAGAAATAATGATGGGATGCTAGGATTATAGACCTATTAGGCATAACGAATAACGAAAATTTGGGCCCCCCAAAATTCGGGGCCCTGTGCGGCCGGCACGTTTGGCACAACAGTAGGCCCGGGCCTGCGTATCATATCACTACCTTTTACGGCCGAGATTAACATTCCCTGCTTTCTTTTTACGTGCAGCCATCCCAAAATCCCTGCGCCGGACGCTGGTCGGTTTCCTTAATCAGCTCTCGCGGTGGTGGCGGCGATGGACACTTTCGGCTGGGCTGGGGCTGGACAGCACGACGACATCTACCAGTCGCGTCTTGTGAGCCAGCTGAGCTGCGGCCGCTTCGAGCTGGACGACGCTTTCCTCGGCCAGCTCCAGTGCGACGTCGGCGGGGGCGCGTGCCAGGCCCAGCTGAGCTCGAGCTACGGTGCCCTCGGAGGCGCTGCGGCGGACTCGGCCACTGCGAGCGACCCCATGGGATTCTTTGGTTCGGGGTCGACGTGTTCTCGTCCGTCGTGGATGGCGCCGGCACGCACGACGGCCTGCTTGACGCGGCACTCTCCTTCTCCAGGGTGCTCGCGTGCGGCGGCGAAGTCGACCCTGGGGCAGTCTCGAACGGTGCCATGCTCTCCGGCTACAGCGGCACCACCGTCTGCAACATATCCTCCGGAGAGTCCAACAACTACAGCGGCGGCGGCCACGATTCAGAGGTAGCGTCGCCGACGTCCATTATATCGCTTCCCAAGACGACGTCGGCACAGGCGCTCCCTGCGAACCGGAAGCTACCCGCCGACGACTGCACCACAATAACAACTGCACCGCTGCTCCCACGCGCCGGCGAAAAGCGGAAGGCGCCCACCACGACAACAACAAGCATCACCTTCGGCCACGTCGACACCAGCGCCGGCGGGTACGAGCCGGACATGGAGGCGATGGCACAGGTGAAGGAGATGATCTACCGCGCGGCGGCAATGCGCCCGGTGAACCTCGTCAAGGAGGCCCCCGCGGTGGGAAGCAGCGGCAAACCCCGGCGCAAGAACGTGCGCATCTCGAGCGACCCGCAGACGGTCGCGGCCCGGCTGCGGCGGGAGCGCGTCAGCGACCGCCTCCGCGTGCTGCAGAAGCTCGTCCCCGGCGGCAGCAAGATGGACACGGCGTCCATGCTGGACGAGGTCGCCAGCTACCTCAAGTTCCTCAAGTCCCAGATCCAGTCGCTGGAAACCCTAGGAACCACCAACAGCACCACCGGCAACGCCGCCGTCCCCGCCAGCACGACCAGGTTACAACAGCATTATTACGGAAACAGCCCTGCGCCGTTTCTTGGATTTGCGAGAAATAACAACAACAATTCCGGCTTCGGAAATACCAATGGAAATGCAACAAGACTGTTGTAGTACTGTTTCTAGTATGAGTTGATCGTCTATACATGTTGCTATTTCCTACTGTTTCAGGTCGTCGTGTCAAGAGTACGTGCGTGCTTAGTTAGTACTCCGTACAGTACAGTATATACAACATATATATTAGTAAGGTTTTAGTGTAGTAATTGGACCCGCTGCATCGTCGAAGCAATTCAGCTGCAGCGTGAGATAAAATATTGAGAGATTCAATTGTACTCCCTTCGTTTCTAAATATATGTTTTTTTTAGTTTTTTAGCCTTTTCCTGATTCGTATATCTAAACTTATTTTAATGTGTAGTTTACTCATTGTGCTCCGTATTTAGTCCATATTAAAATATCTATAACAACTTATATTATATAACAGAGGGAGTAGCTATGAAGATAAGATTGTCTTTTTGTCAAATAAGAAGATGGACACGCATGTGAAAATTACAGTCACTTTTTTCTATGGAACATCAGATCTTCAACCAACGGTGCGTATGTCGTCTTCGTTATCTTGA
The DNA here is from genome assembly GCA_947311845.1 of Poa pratensis. NCBI lineage: Eukaryota > Viridiplantae > Streptophyta > Magnoliopsida > Poales > Poaceae > Poa > Poa pratensis. The sequence continues at coordinate 41,080,934 of CAMZMU010000042.1, forward strand.
CCTTCCCCATTCTCACCCATTACCCATCTTGGTGCCGCCGCCTCCTCTCTTTCTCCCCCATCACTGGTGCTCTCCGGCTACCACCGCATGCATGAACCGCTGGCTAACTTGCCCACTGGTTGTATTCGTCACCGCCCGAGCCTTCCCCTAGGTATGTTCCTCATCTCCGTTGGTGCTGGCTCCTCTACGTCGAGCTAGCGCCTTCTTCGGCTCAGTCCAGACTCACCCTTGCCGCTGTGGTCGACCGCGTGCCTGCTCGGCTCAATGTGGATGAGACTTGGGAGAGAGAGGGGAGTAGCACGGACACACTGAGCAGGATCAGATCTTGGAATTTGCAAAAATTCAAGTTGATTGTGACGTAGAGACTGCTAATATAGAGGGTAACATATACATGCATCCATGTCGTTTTTATCATGAAACCAAAAGTTCACAATAGTTTTAATAGCAAACGGCAGCTAACAAAAGTTGTGTGAGGGCCCCTTTGATTTAAAGGATTTCCATACAAACTATGATGGATTGAATTGCTTAGGAAATTTCCTATGGTGTTTTGATCCGTAGGATTGAATCTCATATGGATATTTTGTAAGGAATCCTTTATAGTATATTTTACAGAAAATCTAACATTCACTCAAAACGTTTTTGTGAGAATTTTTGTTTTTCCTGTGATGAAATCAAACAAAATTGGGTACATATAGCATCTGATATAATTAAAATGGGCATGACATTATAATTCTGTGTTTTTTTCCTATTGCTGCCTTTTTGAAATCCCGCTAATCAAAAAGCCCTGAAGGTAGCGTAACAGGATAACTGTCCATTACAATCCAAGATTATGTTTTCTCATGCCAAAACTAAATCCTCGATGCAAGTCGATATCTTCTGCCCATCATCATTTGATAGCTGCGCATGCATCATGCATGCGTCACTCACAAAACTGCATAGCTACCGTAGCTGCGAGTGTGAATCCTTGGGTTTCATGCATATTTGCGTATGTATCCACAAACGCAATGAAATCTCGATTCCAAGTGCAAAAGGAGGTACCCCAGGGAGAAAGATACATATAGATATACCCCCTCTGTTCGGAAAACGATGTCTTAGATATATCTAGATTTGGATGTATGTGTAGATTTGGATGTATGTGTACACTAAAACATGTCTACATACATCCAAATTTAGATATATCTAAGACATCCTTTTTCGAACGGAGGGAGTACTATATATTGTATTAAAGTCTCCAGCTTTTTTGTAATCAAAGATGATCGGTCTAGATGCTATATCTATCTCCCTATCTAATCTAGCTATGAATATATAGGTCGTCTTTTTATCTTACTAGTTGCTTTGCACGTGCAACGCACGTCCCAAAAATATAAATAACATGCGTCAGATATTCAAAAAATATAAGTTATGTTTATTGGATATTGCATGGAAGCAAACAATGGTTCTAATATAATTCACTTACCTCAATTTTCAAACAACGGGATATCGTTGCTTTCAGTTCTTTTGCTTACTTCTAGTTTCACTAATAAGATAAATTTGACAAAATATATGGAACATCACTAACAAAAAGTCTTGTTCAATCGTCAAAGTATTGGCTGGCAAGGAAAATCTAATGTGATGCAGATCTCTAGATTATTCATTACTCAAACATAGATAATAATTGTGCTGATTATAACGATCCATTAAAAAGTTTTACCAATATTGTACAGTACATAAAAGTCATTTCTTGGAACAAAATCAAGAAACGGCATCCGAAGGAAAAAATTCCAATAGAATTTGAATCCTACACAAATCCTTTAGAAATCAAACAATAAAAGGAGCCTAAAGATTCCTGCCCAAGGATTCGATTTGGTGCTGCTAGCTGTGTCAAGACATCTGCAGTCCGGTCAGCGCGGCGTGTCCAGTAGTGTGGTGCATGCCAACATGGGGCATGTCGTATCACATCAACGCAGCCTGCGTTTGCTTTAAACCTGACCAGTGACCAGCAACGTACGCCACCATTAACTCTCTGGTTTACCTTGCCATTCATGGCGCACCACCAACCTGCTCGTTTCCTTCGAGTGATCCATGTCCTTAAAACCACTGCGGCTCCCCAGCTTTGCTCACACCACTACCTACTCCACCACCTCGTCCAGCGTCAAGCAAGATGCTTCCCGCCCGCGCCACCAGCGCTTTGCTGCCGGAGTGCGCGACGGCGCTGGAGATCCCCACCGACCGCCCGGCCTTCGTCGACACCTTCGCCGGCTTCGGGGTCCGTCCGGCCGCCACCGCCGTACGCCTGGCCGTCCCGCCGTCGGAGAGGCGCAGGGAACGCCCAAAGTGCGAGTACGTGACGATACGCTTGAGCGCGGAGCAGTCGCTCTACGCGAAGCGCTTCGCGTACGCGTACATCACCCCGCCCCGCGCGGACCCGTGCCCCTTCGTCCGCCGCGTCTTCCGCACTCTGGCCCTCGACCTGCCGCAGACGTTTGAGGTCTTCGCCAACACCGGCGGCTACGGCGACGCCGCGGTGCGCTTCCGCACGCCCGCGGAACGCGAGGCGGCCATGCGCAGGCAGCCCTTCGAGCTGGACGGCGTCACGGTGAAGCTGCTGCGGGATGACGAGATCGTCCCCAACGACCCCGTCGCCCCGCCGGACCGCATGGTCCACGTCGCCCTGCACGACTACCCCATCGAGCTGCGCCGCACGGCCGAGGACATCGAGGACATCTGCCGCCGCTTCGGGTTCCTGCGCGAGGTCGACCCGGCCTGCTTCGCCGCGCCCGACCTCGCCACGGTCCGCGCCGTCTTTGAGCTCGAGCAGCCACGTGAAATCCCCCGCGAGCTCCGCATCGGCTACACTGGTGGCTTCACCAGCGTCGTCCCCGTCCAGATCGTCAGGGTCTGGGAGTGCGCACACTCTTCTTTTCTTTTTAGCTTCTTTTTAGCGGTGGCAATCCTTTATAATTAACCTCAAAACGAAAAGGCGGTGGCAATTTGGTTGTATTATGTGATTGGTGGGAGGGCAAAACTGTCCAAAACGGACAATGTTGAGTTGTTAAACATTGGGACGATCTGTACCGTTTGATCGGATATTGAACGGTCCACATTTAAAGACACAGCTCAACATAAGTTTGCTCTTTTAATAGTAGTATAGATTATCTGAATCGTGTATGCTGGTAGCTGGTCCAGGCTTTTTGCATTGCATGCTGATGATAAAAAGCGTGGGAATGAATCGGGATTAAGTTAACACGGAAAAAGGTCCTTTTTGCTGCTGGCCTCCTCCTTCCTCCATGCATGCAAATAGATTTACCGTTGACCATGCAAAGCGAGCAGGGTGAAAACCTAGACGCAGTGCCACTATCCACTACGGTACATAGGCTTCGTCTTCAGGAGCAGTACTACCACGGAAAGGTGGCACAAATGATTTAGAGCTAAGCCCAAAAGGTCGGTTGCGCAGCGGATAACGCACGCAAGGCAAATCCTGGGCCGTCTGTTTCCTCGTGAGGTACTGCGAGGATTTGCCCAGCCGTCAACGGCAAATACTGGGCGCTCCCCACACCGAAACCGACGGTTCAAGTTTGGCGCTGCGTGTGCTATTCGCTGCGCAAAATTCGGACAAATACAGTTTTGATCTGGATGTCCCCAAATATTATCCTTGTTGAGCGTGGGCGAGTGCGCCCAACGGCATCTCCAAACTTTTTTATTTTTTAAAAAATACTTAAATTTAAACAAAAGGTCTCAAGGTCACCGGACTCGGTGGATATGTCCTCACAATCAACGTCGTTGTCGTTCTCCTGGGCTTGACGGTTGTCTATTGCGACATGAGCATGGCCACAGTTGTGCCCGACCATTCCACTCCTAGGCTACCTTCTAGGGCTTCGGTTTAGGTTGGCGCATGGCTAACCCTCGCTGTTATGGCTGTTTGCCGCTCCGCCCGATTGTCCCACCAGCATTCTGGCGGAACGTGGCCTTGGTAGACGAAATTGCGGACTGGTACTCTTGCGTGTACTAGGCATCCCACCAAGTCAGACTCTAGCGCTGACTTTGGGAGTCGTTATTCTATTGCATTCTTGTTCGTCCGGCGTCCCACGACTTCGGCGTGACGGGCGACACCCTTGAGCGGTGGCGGCACGGGGACCCGCCGTGGCTGTTGACCCTTCCGCTTGGGAGCCGGTGGACATCTGCGCCAGCTATAGCCGGTTATGCGCGCCCCGGTCGTTACGTGCCATGATAGTGGTGGTTTGTGAGAGTGGTGGCACATGGGAACTAAGGCACCGACGAGGAGAGATAGGGCTAGATAAAGGCCCCCTTCTTTTCAGCTTATTTTCTAGATTCTCCCAGAAGCTACCCTCCATCAGCTTCTCCAAGAATCTCGTTTTTTAAATTTTTTTAAACTTCTAAATAAGTATTGATTCTGGGAGAAGCTGAGGGAGGGTAGCTTCTGGGAGAATCTGGAAAATAAGCTGAAAAGAAGGAGGCCAAAATCGGGCGGTGGCGGTAATGGGCGGGGTGGCACATTATCATAGTTTGACCGGGCACCACAGTGCTGATAGGCAAGGCCCACCAATGATGGGTGGACCATGACCAACGTGGCGGACGTGTTTGAGCATTTTCTTTTCAAGGGTAACTTTGCGGCGGGCAGTGGATGGTTTTACGAATATGTGCATAGCTCTCCCCATCCAAACCTACCCCATTGATATCCCCCTAGCTTGGTCTCCCCCTCCGAGATACTCCATGAATCCATGGGCATGTTTGGATTGAATTATTTTCATAAAAATATTGAAGGAGTCCAATTCATACGGAACAGTATTTTTTCCTATGTAATCTCTTTGGATCAAATGAATGAATGAATGACACCTCGAAAATTCTTATAGATTGCATTTCTACACCCCAATCCCATATGAATTTCAACATCCACTCTAACCTCTCTTTTACACCACTAATTCGCATAGGATCAAGACACTTTTCATGTGTTTTTCCTGTATTCCATGCAAATGACCATCTCTGCAGTTTTCCAATCCTTTGTTTGCACCTACAATTTTATCAAATTACTGTGTTTTTCCAATTTACGTGTTTTCTAATCCTGTGATGAGAGCGAGAGAGAGAAGGGGTGCGGCTTTTGCAGGGCGCGCTTTTCTGCCCGGGGACGCAGTGCAGTGGCAGAGCCGCAGGAATGGCATCGGTGCTGCCGTGCTGGGCCTGGGCGTTGTGGTTTGGTTTGGCTGCTGCAGCGTACGTTGCCAAAAGACATTCTCTTTGGGGCTGCCCGCCATGTGTTGCCCCTCTCTGACGATCCACCGCCCGGATTCCCGTCGAAAACCGAAGCGTGCGCCTTGAGAAGACCACCCCTAGAAAAGAAGCATCATCCAATCAACCCGAGTCATTGATCGGCACATGCACGCACGCACACATGCTGACGCCAACCCTCCCCGTCTGCTGCAAGATTTCAGGAAGCGCTTTGCAAGCACGCCCGTCAGAACGTTGCAGCTCGCGCTAGTTGCTGCGAGCCAAGCTAGAGGCTTTTCGGTGTAAGAGCATCTCTACCGGAGGCCTCCAAATTCGTGTCCGGCACCCCCCAATGGAGGCCCAATTGGAGGTTGCCGGACATGTGTCCGCCCATGTTTTGGACCCCGCCCACAGCGGCGCACCCCAAAGGCCCGCCCTCCAAATGGCCCTAGTTTTGAGCAATAGATCGAACACCTTGCGGGCGCACGAACCGCCGCCGGTTCACCTTCGCGTCGCTTTGGAACATGGCGGTTTGGTGTGGACGTGCAACCGCCGGCGCGTCGCTTCGGGGTTGCGTTCACGCGGTTTCGCAGCGATATATCCACGCCGTCACAATCTCTCCACGCACCACCGCCCAAAACTCGCTCGCCATGTCGTCGCCTGAGAAGGAGCCCGTGGTGGCCGATCAGGAGCAGGACAAGGAGGCCATGGACGTCGAGGCCGATCAGGAGCAGGACAAGGAGGTCGTGGACGTCGAGGCCGATCAGGAGTAGGACGCCGTGGCCGATCAGAAGCAGGACGCCGTGGCCGATCAGGAGCAGGAGGCCGAGCCCGCAACTCCATCACCGGCACGCCCTGCGTACTCACCGTGGGAGCCTTGGTCCCCGTGGCCATCCCGTGCGGCTGGTGCACATGCAGAACCGGCCTCCCCCCAGGCAGCGGTGGCACCGGAGTGGGAGCAGGGACCTCCAGACGCGGCGCCGGCGGACGACGAGCCACGAACACCGCCGCCCAATGCCGACTCCGATGACGAGAAGTAGTTTTCGGAATTTCTAGTTGTAATGATATGCAAATAAGTAGTTTCATGCATTAATAAAAGTGTCGAACTCGTCCGACAATCAAACTGTTCAGCCGCGCCGGATTTGAAGTACCAAATCACGGCCATGACATAGTTTCGACCGCGCTAGAGAACAAGTCTCCAACGCCGGCCATCAAAAAAGGGTCGACCGCGCCGAAGAACTAGTCTCCAATGCCGGCCATCAAAAGGGCGCCCCCCCCCCCCGACGCAATGGTGCATGCCGATCACGCGATCACGCGTCGGCTTCCTCCTCCTCGCCTTCCTCTTCGGACTGATCGAGCACCGCCGCTTCGGCCGCCGTCTTCTTAGCCTGAATGCGCCTCCGTTCGGCCACGAAGTAGGCCTTCTGGTTGGGGCTCATGTCGCTCGTGTTGGTGGCCATGAACAGACGCTCCTCCTTCTTCTCCTGGGCCTTGAGCTTGTTCTTTTGCATCTTGAAGTAGAGCACCCACTTCTTGTCGGACGCTTCTTGCATCTTCTTCTTCTCGGCAGTCGACTCGGCAACGAAGATCTTCAACATCTCTTGGATGCTGCCCGACGCCGCCGGCTTCTTGCCAGCCCTGGCCGCCGCCTTGCACGCCTTGACTCAGATCGAGGGCGTCGGGGGGGGGAATCCGCGACTGCTGCGTCTGGTAGCCGGAGGTGTCGTCGAAGAAGCCCGGGGCAGACGACGACCCGCAAAAGACGCCGGCGCCCCCCGGGCTTGAGCTGCTTTGGCTCATGGCGATCAACATCTCGGCTGTCTCACCAACCGCCTTGTCCTTCGCCTTCAGTCGCCTCATCTGCCGAAGGTGGGAGGCGGCAGAGCGCAGGACGCCCTGGCTCAGCGGCACCTTTTTAAGCGGCACCGAATATTCCTGCGGCTCCCGCTTCATCGGCTGCGACGACGCCGGCGGCTTGCGACCCCCCTTGGGTTTCGCGAGGCCGACGGGCTTTGGCGGCATGGTGGCGGAAGGCGAGGAGCTCGCGGCGGCGGCGGCGCAAGGGTTTTGGAAATGGAGGGAAGATTGGGAATTTTGGCGCCGAGGGCGGCCATGTAGACGAAGGGGAATTTGAGCGCCGCACTGTCTCTATGACGGGCGGGCCTCCCCTGTCAGACGCATGTCCGCCCCCATGTCCGGCACCCCCGAGAGGGCCTCGAAATTTGGAGGCCTCTTCGGGGGTGCCGGACATGTTTTTGCTCGGGGTGACCCTTTGGGGGGTGCCGCTGGTGGCGTTTTCGGCCGTCCGGACCCCCAATGGGCCTTTAGGGGGTCACTTGGAGGCCCCCGGTGGAGATGCTCTAACGTACCGGGCACAGATCGGTGGTTTCGTACGTCATTCGATAGGCTGACATGAGAAATGATGATGGTTACCGTCGTTGGCACCCATAATTGATCTACCGAGAACACGACACGATGACGACACCGAGATTTGTTAACGCAGTTCGGCGAACTCGTCTACATCTGCGGGGCATGACTACGGGCGCACCTCCCCATTGATGCCGCAACCCTGGCCGCCCTAGGCGCCGGCACAAGCCGTCGGCTCCCCCTGCGTGCATATTGCTATCAAGTCGTCATAGGTAACACATGTGGTGCTCCACTTATTATATGGGAGGCCCAGGCTACAAGAGTTCGACTCTGATACTACTCGTATCCTATCCACACCTAATACAACTCTAAGTCCAAACATAACCCAACACGTACATATTATTTGACACAAACACAACAAACTCCACCTTGGCAAATATTCTCCACCACCTTAAATTCGTCAATGCGTCAAACCTCCATGTACTCCAGACTTGGTTGTCTTCATGAGCTCCACTACTACTCTCAGACTCCACGTGACTCCACCTGCAACTGTAGTCCCTCCTTCCCGTTCAGCAATGTCACACACAGACCACTGGTCTGCGTGAATGTGCTTCAGCTTGAAGGAATTTCACCGTCGCCTTTTAGTCAACCTGAGTCAAAATCACAGTCATCTCATATTTCCCTGGTTAGTCTTCTACATGTCCCACAGCTATAGCACTCCGCCTCCTTCTGCATCTTGTCACCCGCACTTTGCCATGTGCGCTAAACATCACAGAATATATGGCCATGTACTCTCCAAGCTTCCGACATTTTAGACTTTCCAACACTTTCTCAGATTCCCTATGGCAGATTCTTGTCTATCACCTGACGCGTCAATGGCCATAGACCCAGTCACCAACTTGAATCCGATACTCGCCAACACTGCTTCAGCACCCCTGCACACCTATCTGACCACATGTTCGACCGCCTGTGCCCTGGTCTGTCGCCGTGTCCCGTGCTTACCGCATGCCTCGCCGCTATTACCGCGTCGAGCATCCACAATCTTGGCCAAGATCTCCTGGGTCGCGCACCCACACCATCTCAGACCCCATTGCAGACAACCACCAGTCATACCCGACCAGTGCCGAGTTCCACGTATCTCTTGAAGCCTGACGTCCAGTCCGACCAACGTGCTTCTCGCCTTCCCGCTGACTAGGCTTTGATTCTCCAGATCCTTACACCGTAGCCCCTCCATCAGCCGAGTGAAATCTCCGCTAGAAACTCCAGCTCCACCTTCGACATGACTCCTTGGTAGATGATCAAAATCCACCCCACGCCCCGTCGATCTCAAGATATCACGTGTGCACCATCTTGAATCAACCTCGCGTCATCGCATGTCGAAGCACGCATAACCATGCGTCGCGTGTTACCACGCCACAGAATTCGGACAGCATCAGCCCTCTCGTTGTCGCCGATCTTCACCGTCTTCTGTCCGACCAACATCCTGTCGAGTCCGACCCAATCGAACGTGTCCGACTGCACGACATGCTCCAGGCTCCACGAGGCTTATACACACGTCGCCCCCTCGCCGCTTGCAGTCCATCTTGATTAACTTGACACATACTGCCAATTTCTGTCAATCTTCCCGTGAACCTGCGACTCCGCGTCTTTCTTCCGTATTGTGTTACGCAACCATCCCATACACAATCGATGTATCGAGCAAAAGAAAACAAAAACTAGTATCCTCGCTGCCTTCCACGTACACCTAGCAAAGGATTGCAACTTGCAAAAGAGTTTGAATCTCACATGCACCAGCACCCTCCCGTGCGCCACTCCAAAAGATCCTGGATAAATCCTTTTTTTCCTTCCTTGCTCCCGATGGAAACACCACAATACATGACGCTTTTGATTCCAAACAAATCTCACGGCTGACCCGATCGATCATTGCGTGCTGTCCCGCGTACGCCTGTGTCGCTAGCTCTCCTGTGCTGCATACCCGAGCGCCAGTGCCCTGCACGGCCAGCCTCGTCCGAGTCGACCTCCGGCTGCCGGCCTTGGGCCGTGTACGCGCCATGGGCTACTGCTGATTCCGGAGCCTGCGAAGTTGCCTTCCGTGTAGTGATCACCGATCCGAACTTGATCGTTCTGCAACGCCCGCCACCGCACACTGCCGCCGCCACTTCCAATCGATCCGATCTCTGTTCTTACAATGCATCTTCGATTCCAGACGTATCCCGATCTAGTTTTTACCACACATCGCCATGATTAGCTTTCGCGCGGACAACTCCTGATCATAACGTCATATCTCCATCCTCTAGATCAACAATCCGCAACCTTCAACCTTGCTCTGATACCAATTGTTACCGTCGTTGGCGCATAATTGATCTACCGAGAACACGAAGCAATCACAGCACGATGACACCGACATTTGTTAACGCAGTTCGGCGAACTCGGCTACATATGCGGGGCATAACTACGGGCACACCTCCCCATTGATACCGCAACCCTGGCCGCCCTAGGCGCCGGCACAAGACGCCGGCTCCCCCTGCGTGCATGTTGCTATCAAGTTGTCATAGGTTACACATGTGGTGCTCCCCTCATTATATGGGAGGCCCAGTCTACAAGAGTTCGACTCTGATACTACTCGTATCCTATCCACACCTAATACAACTCTAAGTCCAAACGTAACCCAACACGTACATAATATTTGACACAAACACAACAATGATGATCGAAAGTGTTGACTATGGACAGGAATGGAATAGTACTATGGCGATATGTATCGAGCTAGTAGCCTAGCACTCGCTAGCGTACGTAGTTGATGGCGGCTACTGACTAGCTTTGCCGTTTGATCGATGATGCTTTTATATCGTCGATGATTGGCAATTGGCGCTCGTACATCTTAGAGCATCTCCAGTCGGAGCCCCAAAATCGGCCTCCAAACTGTACGCGGACACGTCCGAGGACAGTGACCGGACAGCCCCCAAATATGGTGCTCTACAACCACAATGTTCAAATCTTCACACCAAAAAACATGCATGCCATGCAACGTAGATCATAGGGATAGATAGTTCAAAGATCATACGAATAAAACATAATTCGAACATCCACGGTCATAGTTCAACACAAAAATTAAACGGACAGAGTTCAGGGCATCATCACACACAGATGCACATTCGTCGGAGAGACCAGAGGTTCTCAGAGATTGGGCGGAATTGGGCCCATGTTCGCCGCTGCCGCTTCCTCCTCTACACGGGCCCTTGCTCGAGCTCGGCGTGCCTTGCGAACCCCAGTTTGAAGCTCCTTTTGCTGTCGTCTCTCCATTGCCCCACGTTCCCTTTGGCGAGAACGGTGTTCCATCCGATCCTGGCTCTCCACTTGGCGCACCATGTCCCTCTTCTCGGCGTCCGACGTGTAGTCCACGAAAGGACTATTCTTCAGTATGTCCCAACAATGGCCGAGATTCCACTCCCTAGTCGCCGGCCTCCCCGCAAGCGCATTGTACAGTGGGATGGCATCCTCCATCTATGCAAATTGAATCAATATCTAATCAACGAAATGAAGCAAGTAGGATACGACATTGTTGATGAACCACATGAAACTTACGCAACCCATTTGGGCATAGCATCCGGAAAACTTGTTAATCTCGGCGACGATGCAATTGCCACCTATGGCGGAGAGAGCCCTCATTGCGGACAACGTCCGACTGGGCATTGAACAGTTGAGAGATCCGGCCCCAGAATGAAGCTTGGTTGTAGCATCCATTTTGAGCATCGGCCGGGTGGACAACCACACATTGCACATCACCTCATCGTCACTAACCGAGTATATATTCCCTCTAGGAACGACCTACGGGTTCAACAATTTTGTACATTAACAAAGTCCTACATACGCATACTACTTCTTCCTAAATCCTACAATGGTGGAAGGTAGGAACATACCCACGGATGAGCCGCCACTGGTGCGGTCGAGCCGGCTCCGGAAACGGCCTCACAACCGGAGCAAAGAGCCGCCGCCACCGATCTAGCTGACGGCGGCGCCCTGGGGTAGCTGCCCATCACCTCCTCCTCCTCCTCCTCCACGAACGCATCCCAGTACATCTCAGTCCCGGAGACCACAGATCCGCTGCCGGATTTGGCCATCTGTGAAGCTCTACGGGCGGAGAAGAGTGACAGTGGATTGGACTGGAAAGGGGATCGGAGGAGAGTGAGAGCTAGGGTTCCATCCGGGGTGGGGATTGAGTGGATATATGTGGGGTTGTGATACGTCTCAAACGTATCTATAATTTCTGATGTTCCATGTTGATATTATACCATTTGTTACATGTTTTATATACACTTCATAGCATTTTTATGCATTTTCTGGGACTAACCTATTAACAAGATGCCACAGTGCCAGTTCCTATTTTCTGTTGTTTTTGTATTCCAGAAAACCTAGTCTGGAAATATTCTCGGAATTGGACGAAACTTGGACAGAACCTCCTATTTTTCCAACACGAACACAGAGTTCAGAGGAGAGACGGAGGGGAGCCACGTGGCAGCCACACCATGGGGCCACGCGGGCCCCCCTGCCGCGCCGTGGGGTGGTGTGGGGCCCATGTTGGTCGCCAGCCGCCGCCCTTTCGCCTATTTATTCCTCCCGACGCGAAAACCCTAAATACCCGAGCCATTATCTATGAAAAGTTCCAGAGACGCCGCCGCCGTCAACCCTAGCTCGGGAGGGTTCAGAAGCTCTTCCCGGCACCCTGCCGGAGAGGGGAATCATCACCGGAGGGCTCTACATCACCATGCCTGCCTCCGGAGTGATGCGTGAGTAGTTCATCCTTGGACTACGGGTCCATGGCAGTAGCTAGATGGTTGTCTCTCCACTTTATGATGTCATGTTTAGATCTTGTGAGCTGCCTATCATGATCAAAATCATCTTATTGTAATGCTACATGTTGTGTTTGCTGGGATCCGATGAATATTGAATACTATGTCAAGTTGATTATCAATCTATCTTATATGTTATTTATGATCTTGCATGCTTTCCTTTACTAGTAGATGCTTTGGCCAAGTACATGCTTGTAACTCCAAGAGTGAGTATTTATGCTAGATAGTGGGGTCATGCCTCCGGTAATCTGGGAGAGTGACAATAACTTCTAAGATTGTGGATGTGCTGTTGCCACTAGGGATAAAATAACCGATGCTTAGCTTAAGGGTGCGCCGTTAGGTCTAATGCATTTGTTTACATTACGCACATTACTTAATGCAATTATCCGTTGCTTGCAACTTAATACCAACGGGGAACTCAGATGACAACCTGGCGATGGATTATTAGTCATAGACGATGTTGGATAACGGTCTATGTATTTTGTCGTAATGCCCACATGAATATCATAGTAATCATCATGTCATATATATGCATTGTCATGCGCTCAATATTTTGTCAATTGTCCAGCTGTAATTTGTTCACCCAGCATGTTAGTTATCTTTTATGGAGAGACACCACTAGTGAACTGTGGACCCCGGTCCATTCTTTTACACTGATAATACAACCAACTGCAAACATTGTTCCTTTTCATTCTCTGCAATTTACTACTGTTTTCCACACCATACATTTAATCCTTTGTATTCAGCAAGCCGGTGAGATTGACAACCTCACTGTTTCGTTGGGGCAAAGTAGTTTGATTGTATTGTGTGCAGGTTCCACGTCGGTCGCCGGATTCCCTGGTGTTGCGTCGTGCCATATTCCGCCACCAACAACCTTCAGAAGTGATTTATTGCTCCTACTGGTTCGATTAAACCTTGGTTTCATACTGAAGGAAACTGCTGCTACACTGCTTCATACCTTCCTCTTGGGGTCTCCCAACGAACGTGTGATCCACGCTATCAAGCTCTTTTTCTGGCGCCGTTGCCGGGGAGCAAGAGGATTTCTGCAAGGGGAGTTTCACACTTCCAATCTCTTTACTTTGTTATTGCCTTGCTTAGTTTATTTTTATCTAGTCTTGTTTGCTTTATTTATCAAAAACATAAAAAGATTAGTTTTCTGCATCTAGTTTATTTCGGTTTGTTATTATGTCTAGTTGTTTACTTGATATCAATGGCTTCTTTCTTTGAAACAAAATCTTGTTGGCTAAGTGGGTTCACGGAGGAACAACAAAATTATTATAAGGAATACCGCTTTTCTAAAAAAGGGAAATATTTATGGGAACAAATAAGTAGATTGAGTTATTTTGCTAAAAACTTGTGCTCTACTTATGATGAATCCTACTGCTTTACTGAATCGTTTTGCTTTAGAAGGCATAAACACCTCCCTTTCCAATGTGATTATAATGATAATGAAACCTTGGCTGCTTATGCTAAGGGAAACTATGACTTTGATAATCTTGAACAAATTGAAGAATTTGTTGTTTTTAAGGGTGCCTATGATATTGCTGGTTATATTCACGATGATGATTCTCCTTATAGATCTGATACTTTTGCTATGCTTGGATATTGCCTTGAGTATTATAATGATAATCCTTATATTACTGAATTTCTTGAGAAAAGACATCCTCAAAAGGAAGAGACCAATGTCTTGCAGGAACCTGTAGAAGAAGAAACTACTGCTGAAGCTGAAAGCTCATTGGATGAAAAAGAGGAGGAGAGTGATGAACAAAAGAAGGAAGAATGGATTAGCTACCCATGCCTACCTTCTAATGAGAGTAACTCTTTACCTCTTACATTATTTGATCACCCTCCATCCTTATCAAAGGAGGATGAATGTTATGTTCCTGTGGATTCTCTTGAAATATTCCCTATGAGTAAAACTTGTGGAAATGAGTATGCTACTGTTATTTATGATAATCCATGCTATTTTGATAAATCTTATGATAATCCTTTATTTGTGCGTAATTTCGAAATGCATGGTAATGAGAAAGTTTGTTTAGAAAATGTTTATGATAAAGCTCTAGATGATGGTCCTATGTTGCTTGATAATATTATGTATTCTACTAATGAAAATGGGATTGGAGAGATCTTGACTTTATCTAGGTGGAGTCCCATACCTCTTGAGAATGATCAATCATTTTTATAAAATGGTTAAAAGTGGGTTTGAAAGTTTTAATCCCATTATTTTTTAGCTTGATAAAAATTATGTGTTTGTAGATCATGAAAAGCATGCTTTATGTGATAATTATATTGTTGAGTTTGTTCATGATGCTACTGAAAATTATTATGAGAGAGGAAAATATGGTTGTAGAAATTTTCATGGTACTAAATCACCTCTCTATATGCTGAAAGTTTTGAAGTTGCACTTGATTTGCCTTCCTATGCTAGTGTAACAGCCCACTTTTGGTAATGCAATTATGGACCAAATTTTCACTTTTTGCTTCATACATGCATCATTGCATCATAGCATCCTTGTTATTTGCTAAACAACACACACGAAATGGGTTGGGCAACTTTGAGAAACACAACGATGAACTTGTTTCAACAACATCCCCAAACAATGTGGCACTCAATCTTGCAAACCAAAATACTTTGACATGTTATATCTGTCAAGGAAGTTCCAAGGGTTCCCAAATAATATTTTGGACTTGGTGAATAATTCAAAAGGTTTAACAATTTGAATTACCCCAAAAATTGCCTACAACAACCATATGAACAAAAATGTTGCAAAACTTTTTATTTGGACAAACCAATTTTTGTGGAGCAACTAAATGACAGGGGAGGCTATCCAAATTATTTCATAATTTTTTGGATAAGTTTAAATGCCCTAATTAATTCAAAACATGTGCTGGTTCTAATTCTAAAACAGAAAAGGGCCTATTTGTAATAGCCCCAGGGACCTGTCCGTGATGAACTCGAAACTCCCAGGGACCTATTTGTAAAACGCGGTCTTCTTCCTCCTTGACTCTGTAGCGACCGCACGAGCTTCCCAGCTCGGGCCGCACGCACCAGGTCGCCGAGCCCCCTCCCTCAGCCTCTTCCTGCGAAGAAGAGCCGCACCCGAGTCCACTGCTCCTCCCACGACCCGTTCTCCCCATCCCCTGCTCCCCATTCCCTTCCCCCGAGCCGCACCATGGCTGAGCCGCCGCTCGCGTTCGCCGTCGAATCGCCGCCGTCGTAGTCCACCTCGAGACCCGCCGTCTGGGGCAAAAGCTCCGCCTCGCCGTACTGCTCACCCCTGCCCAAGGAATCGACGCGGGGCCGCCGCTGCTGTCGCCGCCGTCCACTTTTTCGCCGCTGCTATCCGAGCTCGCCGCCGAGCTTCGACGGACGCGTTCGTCGCCTCCAGCCCACCCCGCGCCTCGCCGTTGCTTCGAGCGTGTCCGTGGTGAGCCCCCGAACCACCCCGTGCCCTTCCCCTCCTCTTTCCCTCGCCGTAGCCGCGTGCTCACGCCAGAGTTCGTCGCCGTAGTCGCCGTTCGTCGCCCGCTCGCTGCCCGGCCTTGGGGCCGGCCTAAACCGGCCAGGAGGCCGTTCGCCTCGGCCACGGCCCGGCCTACCAGCCGGCCCAAACCGGTGGGGAGGCCGGTGCTTTCTGTTAGCAGGCCGGCCTGCCAGCCGGCCCAGACCGGCCAGGAGGCCGGTGGGCTCTGTAACTGCTGGCCGTTTCTTTTTTTTTAGGATTTCTGTTTTTCTGTTTGCTCTCCCGTCTGCGCGTGAGTTCCCGCTACTCTCTCGCGCAACTCCGGACATCGAACCACGTTGAATCACACGCTCCCTCCCTCTCTCCCGAGTTCGAGGAATCGATTCGACAAATTTAAATAAATTAAAAGCACATAACTAAAAGAGAGAAGTTAACAAAAATAATAACTTTTTATCGGGGTATCCGAAAAGTATGTGTGAGAGACCAAAATGTTCAGAAAAGCATGAACTACCTAAAACCCTCATCATCATGCATAATTGCTCACCTTTCTAATAATGTACTTATAGTAGTATCGGAATCACTAAGTTAAATATGGGGGAATTTCTTTCTTTAGTCGGAGTAATCCTTCCACCCCCATTTAATATTGCTAGATAGCTCATGACAAGTTCCGTGCATCTTAAATTGTCATACCATCATGTGTTTGCGCATTGCATTTGTGAAGCATGTGTGGTGATTGATTTGTCTCTTCCCGTGTTTTGTGCACCGGTAGATCAAGGAGGTGAAGTGCCACCCCCGTCTCGTGACGATCCGTACTACCAGCCGTATCAACAAGGCAAGCGTAATCCCCCCCTCTGAGCATATCTTATCCTATTTTCCGCAATTATTTTCTCCACTATAATATTGCATGCGGTTCTAAATGTCTTTTGCCTGGATTAGAGTATCCTACTAGTTGCATTAGAATCCTGTGCCAATACCTGTTTTACCTTCCTATCACCATAGGTTTGTATTGTTGGCCATGGAATACTTACTATGCGATGCAAGTGCTTAGCCATGCTTAGTTAAATGCCTAGTGGTACTATGGTGGTACATGCTGGAAACAGGTGTTGACTTGTGACAGCGATGTTGATGGTGGAGAATGGTCGTGATGGATAAGAAAATGCTAAAAGGTGGGGATGAGAGGCCGCATGGGATGTGGTGGGTTGTCTCGTTCTCACCGCCTAGGTGCGAGTTCTGGACCTCTTGAACCAAGTTGAGCGTGCAACCATGCGTGGGCTATATGGAACCCCCATCGACCGACTAACTTGTGGCGGACTAGCCGAGGGTCCTCTAGTTTGGCTTTCCATTTGCGCGTGCGTTGAAGATGGTGGCCAAGACTGGGATGAGGATGTGGTGTTTAGGAAAATGAGTGGCCACGGGACAGGGGATTGGAGGAGTCACCAAACCTGTTCCGTCCCCACTGATGATCCTTGGATAGTCTTAAGCAAGGTAAAGGTTGTAGCCGTTTCACACTCAGCCGGCTTTCCCCGGAAGAGAGCTAATGTCTGGCAATGAGTCTGGCGGTACGCGTGGTGAAGGAACTGGGGCCCCTCGGGACTCCGGGGACTTCTACTTTGTACACCCCTGCAGGGATAAATCTTTTCGAAAAACCGTGTCCACGGTTATGGACGACTTGGGAATGGACGCTGATCATAGAATAACTTTAACGGAATGATTAAAAACTGAGTACTAGAGGTACTACTTCACGAATGCAAGGTTGACTTCCTCGAGGGTGATTCGGGGAGGTGCCTTTGATGAACAGGTACAATGGTGGTGATGATGGTTGATGATGAGTAAGTGATCAAAGGAAAAAGAGAGTTACTTCTTACCCCTCTTCCAAAATATTCTGATTAGTCGATGCCATGGAGTTGTGTTTTATAAATAAAATCAGCTTTATGCAAAACAGCCATAAAACCTTTGAAAGCCAATCATAGAGCATATATTAGCTCTTAATCTTGCGAGTTCGTCGAACTCAACGTCGTTTGCTTATTTTCAGGAGAGGACTTCACCGCCCTCGAAGGTGTGTTCGTTGTGGACGTCGACGAGTAGTCTGGGGTTCCCAGGTGGCAGCTTGGGACATCCTGGAACAGCTGGCGCTGGATGTTTTTTTGCAGGCCTCTTAGGCCATAATTTGGTTCTTGTTGTTTAGAACAACACTTCGCTTCCGCATGTTGTATTGTTGGGTCTGTGACCTCTGATTGTCATTTGCTATCTTTCTCTATTATAAGAGTTGAACTATAATGATTTGGTGTCGTAGAGTCTGTGATGTGCCAGTTGTTCCACAAGTCTTGATCTCTCTATTATGCTTTGATAGTGTGTCTGGGGTTAACGGATAACCGGAGACACAGTATCACTGTATAGTAGTCGGGTCGGGGCGCCACAAGTTGGTATCAGAGCAGGACTGCCTGTAGGAAACCCTTCTACTGGTCGACGTTGAGTCTAGTGTTTGTGAAAATTATTTTCAACCTAAAAATGAGTTGTGAAAACCATCCTAGGATTCTTTTTACTCCTTACCTGGTTACACTCTAATCTCGGAGCAATCTTATCTCGATTTGAGTTTAAAAGTTTTTCCTTCTCATCTGTTACTTCAAAATGATTAGGAATCTCGGGGTTGGACTTCTCACCTGTTACCTGAGTGTTATGTGCCCAGTTGCTCCCGCCGCACTACAATCCGATGTCAGCTCAGATGTTTGAACCCTGTTATCCGTACCTAGTCTAATCTTTGCTCCTTTCTTCGGGTTTTAGCCCAGGACTTGAACAAAAGGTCCCGGATTGTGCCAACTAGTTCTTGCTAGTAGCACATGAAGCTGATCTTTAACCCAAGTCCTTCTATGTGGTCAGTAAGGTAATGTTTAAACATTTCTTGTACCTCTGATGGCTATGTAACTTCAGCTCTTCTTTAGCCTTGCTCTAGGTTCTGTCTTGGAACCAACGGGTTACGGCCAAGATTCCATTATCGAGTCTCCCAACTATGTTCGTGACTCCGCTGCATCTCTCCTTTTGGGCATGGTTATCACAATTGAGTAATGACCGGTGCATCCTCAACATCTTAGGATTTCTCCTGAGCAAGTTTCTTACTCTGATCTGCTTTCCGACCTTTGTCTGTCTTTTGGCAGTAACGTTCTCACCGTGCATTGGAGTGTTCCGATGCTAGTCACTCTCTTGATCCGACAAAATTCTTTCCCCTTCGTCTTGTTAGAAGGAATGAGCTCCCGTATCCTGTCCACTCCTCGGCTCAAGTCAAAGTAATGAAATCTACCGAATACGGGCTTTGTCTAATTTTTGTTCTGCTCCATCTTAGAGTGTCACACTCTTTTATATCAAAGTATCGTGCTTAACATCATGATCCTCTTGATGAAGTGATGCTCGCACACTGTGTTACTCTCCGCGTTCCGAGTGACTTGTTACTCGAGAATGATAAGTAGTGAGCAATGATGTGGCTATCGGATATTCTCAGCAGTTCTTACTGCGCTGAAATCCAAGGACATTCCTTGTCCTCCTCAGCATGATTGGTTAACCGATCAAGAAGTTGAGTTTGACAGTGCTACCAAGTCCGTTGGCTTTGATGCACTCCCTCGGTCAAAGAGCTAGGTTCACGCCGAAGCTCCCTAGACCACATCATTGTACCTTGTACGGCATGATCCTCTCTCGAACTCAAGATCCACTGCCATGTCGTGATATCCTGTAGATGGATCGTGTTATCCTGTTGTTCCTTCCAGAAGTATCGCCAGGTTGTCGCCTGTCCAAACTCAACATCACGGACAACTCTTTTCTCCAAGAAAAATTGAGCTTATGACTAAGCTGGTTCTCGGAACAACTCCCTTCTCCAAGAAAATCATGCTGAATGTCCTGAATTATTCGGTTGAGCTTAAGCAACTTGGAGAGTTAGAAGACAAAAGCTCTATCCGATATAGTTCATTTCACAATGGGATGTCTAGTCTGTTCGTGTCGAAGCAAGGTGGTGTCTCCTTTGTGGATATGCCATCCTACAAAACTTTGATTTGAATTGGGCTATCGTCAAATCAAGCTCAGACTAACACATTCAGTAGGTTAAACTCAGAATAGAAAGATGTTAGTCTGACCAATACTAATGCCTCGTTCTGGTGAAATATGAGTCTACCGTCTTGGAGTATATGGATAAGTTTGTTGTTGAGCCCATCAACTACCTTCTTATCTTCTCCATGTTTGAGGAGACTTATATGGGATATTGGGCGTTAGCATTGGAAAATTGTTGGAACTAACTTTGTGTCTCCACAAGGTATGGGTCCTAGAAGTTAGAAGTGACTTTTCCTGGTTCACATGCAATTGCTGAAAGATGTCGCCGTGGGTCTGAGTGAATTGTCTGGTTTCCTCAGAATCATCTCAACTCGATCGTGAATGTGTAGAATATTCTCGGAATGGTATGTTGTCACCTCCTTTCCTTGAGAATTTCATCTATGCATCCAAGTCCCTGATGGAATTGTTCCAGAAAGAGAGGAAGTGTGAGAACTTCTTTGTCTTCTATGGTGCTTCCCATCAAGAACTCAATAGTGTCTCGTTGCAAGTAAACCAAGTAGGGCAGCTGTCTTCTGACAAGTTGCTAATACACGAGTTCCGCAATCTCGTTCCTCCTTTGGAGTTAGACCTTGTAGTCCAACTCCTGGGGGTCCTATCAATTGTACTTGTTGGTATGCACCGCAAAGCTTCCTATTCCTACCGATGCTAAGTCTGAAGTATCTCTACACTTCCCAGGTTTGACTCTCAATCAGAAACGATAGTTGGTGATCCTCAAGAAGCTTGCTTTCGATGCCGAGAAAATCAAGAAGTTTTCCCGATACTAACGTTCTCGGAGTTTATAAAGTTCTCTCGGTCCATCTTCCCGACCCTTCTCCGATGGTTCAAAATGTTCATCCGCGAGGAAGGTCCTACTCAAGCCGTCTGGTATAGGTTACCTCTTCATCTGTGCAATCCTGTTTGAACATTCTCCCTCAGAAATTCAAGGCTTTGTGCAAAATTCATATTCTCAATCTTAGAGAAACAGTTGCCTATCAACTGGAAACTTCTTGTCAATCTCCCGTCACACGCTTGTGTCTCCTAACTGTCAATCCAAGGGATGCTTGAAATCCCATCCTAAGTGCTACTAGGAGGTACTCGGTCGTGGTATCCTTACCAAGATCCATCCTTCCGGTGAGGTTTCCCTCTCCCCTATGGTGTACGTTGATAGTGACCTCGAAGCGAAGCCGATGAAGATCTTCATGATGCCTTTGGTTAACCTCTTCAAGAAGGAAGCCACCTGCAGCGAGAAGATCGTGTAGTACCGTCGCAATCTTTCCCTCTTTCCTACGCTTAGAATCTCGGGACGAGATTCCTGTAAGGAGGGTAGAGTTGTAACAGCCCACTTTTGGTAATGCAATTATGGACCAAATTTTCACTTTTTGCTTCATACATGCATCATTGCATCATAGCATCCTTGTTATTTGCTAAACAACACACACGAAATGGGTTGGGCAACTTTGAGAAACACAACGATGAACTTGTTTCAACAACATCCCCAAACAATGTGGCACTCAATCTTGCAAACCAAAATACTTTGACATGTTATATCTGTCAAGGAAGTTCCAAGGGTTCCCAAATAATATTTTGGACTTGGTGAATAATTCAAAAGGTTTAACAATTTGAATTACCCCAAAAATTGCCTACAACAACCATATGAACAAAAATGTTGCAAAACTTTTTATTTGGACAAACCAATTTTTGTGGAGCAACTAAATGACAAGGGGAGGCTACCCAAATTATTTCATAATTTTTTGGATAAGTTTAAATGCCCTAATTAATTCAAAACATGTGCTGGTTCTAATTCTAAAACAGAAAAGGGCCTATTTGTAATAGCCCCAGGGACCTGTCCGTGATGAACTCGAAACTCCCAGGGACCTATTTGTAAAACGCGGTCTTCTTCCTCCTTGACTCTGTAGCGACCGCACGAGCTTCCCAGCTCGGGCCGCACGCACCAGGTCGCCGAGCCCCCTCCCTCAGCCTCTTCCTGCGAAGAAGAGCCGCACCCGAGTCCACTGCTCCTCCCACGACCCGTTCTCCCCATCCCCTGCTCCCCATTCCCTTCCCCCGAGACGCACCATGGCCGAGCCGCCGCTCGCGTTCGCCGTCGAATCGCCGCCGTTGTAGTCCACCTCGAGACCCGCCGTCTGGGGCAAAAGCTCCGCCTCGCCGTGCTGCTCACCCCTGCCCAAGGAATCGACGCGGGGCCGCCGCTGCTGTCGCCGCCGTCCACTTTTTCGCCGCTGCTATCCGAGCTCGCCGCCGAGCTTCGACGGACGCGTTCGTCGCCTCCAGCCCACCCCGCGCCTCGCCGTTGCTTCGAGCGTGTCCGTGGTGAGCCCCCGAACCACCCCGTGCCCTTCCCCTCCTCTTTCCTCGCCGTAGCCGCGTGCTCACGCCAGAGTTCGTCGCCGTAGTCGCCGTTCGTCGCCCGCTCGCTGCCCGCCTTGGGGCCGGCCTAAACCGGCCAGGAGGCCGTTCGCCTCGGGCCACGGCCCGGCCTACCAGCCGGCCCAAACCGGTGGGGAGGCCGGTGCTTTCTGTTAGCAGGCCGGCCTGCCAGCCGGCCCAGACCGGCCAGGAGGCCGGTGGGCTCTGTAACTGCTGGCCGTTTCTTTTTTTTTAGGATTTCTGTTTTTCTGTTTGCTCTCCCGTCTGCGCGTGAGTTCCCGCTACTCTCTCGCGCAACTCCGGACATCGAACCACGTTGAATCACACGCTCCCTCCCTCTCTCCCGAGTTCGAGGAATCGATTCGACAAATTTAAATAAATTAAAAGCACATAACTAAAAGAGAGAAGTTAACAAAAATAATAACTTTTTATCGGGGTATCCGAAAAGTATGTGTGAGAGACCAAAATGTTCAGAAAAGCATGAACTACCTAAAACCCTCATCATCATGCATAATTGCTCACCTTTCTAATAATGTACTTATAGTAGTATCGGAATCACTAAGTTAAATATGGGGGAATTTCTTTCTTTAGTCGGAGTAATCCTTCCACCCCCATTTAATATTGCTAGATAGCTCATGACAAGTTCCGTGCATCTTAAATTGTCATACCATCATGTGTTTGCGCATTGCATTTGTGAAGCATGTGTGGTGATTGATTTGTCTCTTCCCGTGTTTTGCGCACCGGTAGATCAAGGAGGTGAAGTGCCACCCCCGTCTCGTGACGATCCGTACTACCAGCCGTATCAACAAGGCAAGCGTAATCCCCCCCTCTGAGCATATCTTATCCTATTTTCCGCAATTATTTTCTCCACTATAATATTGCATGCGGTTCTAAATGTCTTTTGCCTGGATTAGAGTATCCTACTAGTTGCATTAGAATCCTGTGCCAATACCTGTTTTACCTTCCTATCACCATAGGTTTGTATTGTTGGCCATGGAATACTTACTATGCGATGCAAGTGCTTAGCCATGCTTAGTTAAATGCCTAGTGGTACTATGGTGGTACATGCTGGAAACAGGTGTTGACTTGTGACAGCGATGTTGATGGTGGAGAATGGTCGTGATGGATAAGAAAATGCTAAAAGGTGGGGATGAGAGGCCGCATGGGATGTGGTGGGTTGTCTCGTTCTCACCGCCTAGGTGCGAGTTCTGGACCTCTTGAACCAAGTTGAGCGTGCAACCATGCGTGGGCTATATGGAACCCCCATCGACCGACTAACTTGTGGCGGACTAGCCGAGGGTCCTCTAGTTTGGCTTTCCATTTGCGCGTGCGTTGAAGATGGTGGCCAAGACTGGGATGAGGATGTGGTGTTTAGGAAAATGAGTGGCCACGGGACAGGGGATTGGAGGAGTCACCAAACCTGTTCCGTCCCCACTGATGATCCTTGGATAGTCTTAAGCAAGGTAAAGGTTGTAGCCGTTTCACACTCAGCCGGCTTTCCCCGGAAGAGAGCTAATGTCTGGCAATGAGTCTGGCGGTACGCGTGGTGAAGGAACTGGGGCCCCTCGGGACTCCGGGGACTTCTACTTTGTACACCCCTGCAGGGATAAATCTTTTCGAAAAACCGTGTCCACGGTTATGGACGACTTGGGAATGGACGCTCATCATAGAATAACTTTAACGGAATGATTAAAAACTGAGTACTAGAGGTACTACTTCACGAATGCAAGGTTGACTTCCTCGAGGGTGATTCGGGGAGGTGTCTTTGATGAACAGGTACAATGGTGGTGATGATGGTTGATGATGAGTAAGTGATCAAAGGAAAAAGAGAGTTACTTCTTACCCCTCTTCCAAAATATTCTGATTAGTCGATGCCATGGAGTTGTGTTTTATAAATAAAATCAGCTTTATGCAAAACAGCCATAAAACCTTTGAAAGCCAATCATGGAGCATATATTAGCTCTTAATCTTGCGAGTTCGTCGAACTCAACGTCGTTTGCTTATTTTCAGGAGAGGACTTCACCGCCCTCGAAGGTGTGTTCGTTGTGGACGTCGACGAGTAGTCTGGGGTTCCCAGGTGGCAGCTTGGGACATCCTGGAACAGCTGGCGCTGGATGTTTTTTTGCAGGCCTCTTAGGCCATAATTTGGTTCTTGTTGTTTAGAACAACACTTCGCTTCCGCATGTTGTATTGTTGGGTCTGTGACCTCTGATTGTCATTTGCTATCTTTCTCTATTATAAGAGTTGAACTATAATGATTTGGTGTCGTAGAGTCTGTGATGTGCCAGTTGTTCCACAAGTCTTGATCTCTCTATTATGCTTTGATAGTGTGTCTGGGGTTAACGGATAACCGGAGACACAGTATCACTGTATAGTAGTCGGGTCGGGGCGCCACAGCTAGTCACTTTGTGTTTCATTGGCTTGTTTTCTTATAAGGCTCCTATGCATAGGAAGAGTGTTAGATTTAAACATGTTTTATATATGCTTCTTGATGCTCTCTTTTATGTTTCAACTCTATCCTTATGTGAGCATCATTAAAATCTTCTAGCCTAGCTGAAAGGCGTTAAAGAAAAGCGCTTATGGGAGACAACCCATTATTTTATTTCTGCAATTTTTCTTTTCTTTTTGAGTCAAGGAGTTGTTTACTTCTGTAACAATTCCTTTGTATCTTTATTTTATCGCATTGTTGTGCCAAGTATTGCCTCTAATAGGAAGATGATGCTAGATTTGGATTTCTGCGCAGGAACAGATTTCTGCTGTTCACCGTTTTAATTCTGTAAAATCACAGAAAAATTATTTAAATCTGAAATTTTTGTGCGTGATCCTCAGATATGTACGCATCTTTCGTTAGTTTAAAGTTTTTCGATCTGAGCAACGTAAGTGCCTCGAAAAAATTCGTCTTTACGGACTGTTCTGTTTAGACAGATTCTGTCTTTTATTTTTCGCATTCTCTCTTTTACTAGTGTTGAGTGGAATTCTTTTTTAGGGTGAAGAGCTTCACATAACATCAGTGGCAGTAGTAATGTTAAAAGTAACGGTCATGTTTGTGTCCTTATAGAACATGTGAGTTTTTGATTGTGCACTAACCCTCTAATGAGAATTACTTTGAGTTTGGTGTGGCGGAAGTTTTCAAGGGTCAAGAGAGAAGGATGATATAATGTGATCAAGAAGAGTGAAGAGCTTAAGCTTGGGGATGCTCCCATGGATCACCCCAGCATATTTCAAGAAGACTCAAGCGTCTAAGCTTGGGGATGCCCAAGGCATCCCCTTCTTCATCAGCAACTTATCAGGTCATCTCTAGTGAAACTATATTTTAATTCTTTCACATCATATGTGCTTTACTTGGAGCGTCTGTGTGCTTTTATTTTCAGTATTTTATTTTTCTTATGGTCAACTTGATTGGACCCCAGCATTCTTGATTGGGAGAGAGACACGCTCCGCTTTTTCATATGAATACTCCTATTCTTCACTTATACTTGTTGAGTATTCTTATCTAGCTATTGCTATGCTTTTAGCTCCTGTTTTGCATGCATCTCTTATTCAGAGCTGTTAGTTCTTTTAAAGAAAGTACTCTCTTGCTTCACTTATAATTGTTTGGAGAGTTTATGTTGAAATAAATTGATTGGTGTTTGGTTGGAACAGAAAATGTTGCATGTGGTAGATGGTATAATGGAAAAAGCTTACATATTCTTGTAGATCACTGTATTGGATAATTTGATACTTGTCAATTGTTTTGAGTTATCAAGTAGTTCATGTTTAAGCTTTTGTATCATGTAGTTAAAACCTATTAATGAAGAACTACCGTAAAGCTCGTTGAAATTTGGTTTGCATGATTGGTATCTCTAAGGTCTAGATATTTTCTAGTAAAAGGGTTTGGTTAACAAGGAAGACAGTGTAGAGTCTTATAATGCTTGCAATATGTTTTCATATAAGTCTTGCTGTGTCGGTTGATATCCTGTGTTTGCTTCAAATAACCTTGCTAGCCTAAACTCTGTACTGAGAGGGAATGCTTCTCGTGCATCCAAAACCTTGAGCCAAAATCCATGCCATCTGTGTCCACCATAACTACCTATATGTGGTATTTCCTTGCCATTCCAAGTAAATTTTTCATGTGCTACCTTTAAACTATTCAAACTTTATTACTCCTATTTTGTGTCAATGTTTACCAAGCTCATGAGGACGGGGTGGATGTCTTTATGTCAACTGTCAAACAGACTTTACCACCGGACTAGCGGCATATACATCCGCTTATCCATTAATTTTGCAAAAAGAGCTGGCAAATGGGGTGCCCAGTCCCAATTAATTACAACTTTAACCGCTTAATTCTCTTCACATTTTTGCCCTGATTTATCAGTCAAGCAATGACAAACAGTGAAATATCTGCATGTGTAAACAAAAGAGAAAGAGGGATGATCTGCCTTGCTGGTAGAAATAACGTCCTTCATGGGAGCCGCTCTTAAAAGTCTGGTTGGCAGGGGTCATATTGTACTTTCCATTTTCTGATTCGTTGACAATTAACAAACACCTCTCAAAACTTATTTTTACTCTCTATATGATTTCAAAAACTTAAAAAGCTCTAGCACATGATTTAATCCCTGCTTCCCTCTGCGAAGGGCCTTTCTTTTACTTTTATGTTGAGTCAGTTTTCCTACTTCTTTCTATCTTAGAAGCAAACACTAGTGTCAACTTTGGTGCAACAATTTTTATATGCTTGTATATTGCACTTATTATATTGCTTTGTGTTGACAAATATCCATGAGATATATATGTTGAAAGTTGAAAGCAATTGCTGAAACTTAAATCTTCCTTTGTGTTGGTTAAATACCTTTTACTTAGAATCTATTGCTTTATGAGTTAACTCTTATGCAAAACTCTTTGATGCTTGTCTCGAAAGTACTATTCATGAAAAGTTTTTGCTTATATGATTCAGTTGTTTGCTCATTATCTACTTGCTAGCAAACTATAGACCATTGACCTGGATCACTTCATTCATAACATGTGCTTTACAATACTATTTGATCAAGATTATGATTGTAGCATGTCACCTCAGAAATTATTTTGTTTTTATCGTTTTACCTACTCGAGGACGAGTAGAACTAAGCTTGGGGATGCTTGATACGTCTCAAACGTATCTATAATTTCTGATGTTCCATGTTGATATTATACCAATTGTTACATGTTTTATATACACTTCATAGCATTTTTATGCATTTTCTGGGACTAACCTATTAACAAGATGCCACAGTGCCAGTTCCTGTTTTCTGCTGTTTTTGTATTCCAGAAAAGCTAGTCTGGAAATATTCTCGGAATTGGACGAAACTTGGACAGAACCTCCTATTTTTCCAACACGAACACGGAGTCCAGAGGAGAGACGGAGGGGAGCCACGTGGCAGCCACACCATGGGGCCGCGGGCCCCCCTGCCGCGCCGTGGGGTGGTGTGGGGCCCACGTGGCTCGCAGCCGCCGCCCTTTCGCCTATTTATTCCTCCCGACGCGAAAACCCTAAATACCCGAGCCATTATCCACGAAAAGTTCCAGAGACGCCGCCGCCGTCAACCCTAGCTCGGGAGGGTTCAGAAGCTCTTCCCGGCACCCTGCCGGAGAGGGGAATCATCACCGGAGGGCTCTACATCACCATGCCTGCCTCCGGAGTGATGCGTGAGTAGTTCATCCTTGGACTACGGGTCCATGGCAGTAGCTAGATGGTTGTCTCTCCACTTTATGCTATCATGTTTAGATCTTGTGAGCTGCCTATCATGATCAAGATCATCTTATTGTAATGCTACATGTTGTGTTTGCTGGGATCCGATGAATATTGAATACTATGTCAAGTTGATTATCAATCTATCTTATATGTTATTTATGATCTTGCATGCTTTCCGTTACTAGTAGATGCTTTGGCCAAGTAGATGCTTGTAACTCCAAGAGTGAGTATTTATGCTAGATAGTGGGTTCATGCCTCCGGTAATCTGGGAGAGTGACAATAACTTCTAAGATTGTGGATGTGCTGTTGCCACTAGGGATAAAATAACCGATGCTTAGCTTAAGGGTGCGCCGTTAGGTCTAATGCATTTGTTTACATTACGCACATTACTTAATGCAATTATCCGTTGCTTGCAACTTAATACCAACGGGGAACTCGGATGACAACCTGGCGGTGGATTATTAGTCATAGACGCTGTTGGATAACGGTCTATGTATTTTGTCGTAATGCCCACATGAATATCATAGTAATCATCATGTCATATATATGCATTGTCATGCGCTCAATATTTTGTCAATTGCCCAGCTGTAATTTGTTCACCCAGCATGTTAGTTATCTTTTATGGAGAGACACCACTAGTGAACTGTGGACCCCGGTCCATTCTTTTACACTGATAATACAACCAACTGCAAACATTGTTCCTTTTCATTCTCTGCAATTTACTACTGTTTTCCACACCATACGTTTAATCCTTTGTTTTCAGCAAGCCGGTGAGATTGACAACCTCACTGTTTCGTTGGGGCAAAGTAGTTTGATTGTGTTGTGTGCAGGTTCCACGTCGGTCGCCGGATTCCCTGGTGTTGCGCGTGCCATA
The DNA here is from genome assembly GCA_947311845.1 of Poa pratensis. NCBI lineage: Eukaryota > Viridiplantae > Streptophyta > Magnoliopsida > Poales > Poaceae > Poa > Poa pratensis. The sequence continues at coordinate 41,109,853 of CAMZMU010000042.1, forward strand.
TTCCGCCACCAACAACCTTCAGAAGTGATTTCTTGCTCCTACTGGTTCGATTAAACCTTGGTTTCATACTGAGGGAAACTGCTGCTACACTGCTTCATACCTTCCTCTTGGGTCTCCCAACGAACGTGTGATCCACGCTATCAAGCTCTTTTTCTGGCGCCGTTGCCGGGGAGCAAGAGGATTTCTGCAAGGGGAGTTTCACGCTTCCAATCTCTTTACTTTGTTATTGTCTTGCTTAGTTTATTTTTATCTAGTCTTATTTGCTTTATTTATCAAAAACACAAAAAAATTAGTTTTCTGCATCTAGTTTATTTCGGTTTGTTATTATGTCTAGTTGTTTACTTGATATCAATGGCTTCTCTCTTTGAAACAAAATCTTGTTGGCTAAGTGGGTTCACGGAGGAACAACAAAATTATTATAAGGAATACCGCTTTTCTAAAAAAGGGAAATATTTATGGGAACAAATAAGTAGATTGAGTTATTTTGCTAAAAACTTGTGCTCTACTTATGATGAATCCTACTGCTTTACTGAATCGTTTTGCTTTAGAAGGCATAAACACCTCCCTTTCCAATGTGATTATAATGATAATGAAACCTTGGCTGCTTATGCTAAGGGAAACTATGACTTTGATAATCTTGAACAAATTGAAGAATTTGTTGTTTTTAAGGGTGCCTATGATATTGCTGGTTATATTCACGATGATGATTCTCCTTATAGATCTGATACTTTTGCTATGCTTGGATATTGCCTTGAGTATTATAATGATAATCCTTATATTACTGAATTTCTTGAGAAAAGACATCCTCAAAAAGAAGAGACCATTGTCTTGCAGGAACCTTCAGAAGTGATTTCTTGCGCCGTGCCATATTCCGCCAGCAACAACCTTCAGAAGTGATTTCTTGCTCCTACTGGTTTGATTAAACCTTGGTTTCATACTGAGGGAAACTGCTGCTATACTGCTTCATACCTTCCTCTTGGGGTCTCCCAACGAACGTGTGATCCACGCTATCAGGTTGTAGTGGGCTGCTTCCGACGTGGCGGCCTGTCCGGTGATACGTCCAAAACGTATCTCTAATTTTTGATGTTCCATGCCTATTATATATTGATTACCACATGTTTATCTTACACTTTATATCATTTTTATGCATTTTCTGGGACTAACCTATTAACAAGATGCCACAGTGCCAGTTCCTATTTTCTGCTGTCTTTTTGTTTCAGAAAATCTATTCTGGAAATATTCTCGGAATCAGACGCCAATTTAACTGATTTATGTTTGGACCGAGACGGAGCAGCAGCCAGGAGGACGGAGCCGGGGGCCACACCAGGCAGGCCGGCGGGCCCACGGCGAGGCCCAGGGTGGGGCCGCGTACCTAGGCCGCCGCCCCATCTCGGCTGGCCACCGACGCTGCCCTTTCGCCTATAAATTGTATCTAATCGGGAAACCCTAGATACCTGAGCAAAAATCCACGAAAGTTCTGAGGCCACCATCGTCTTCAACCCTAGTTCTTGTGATACCTAGTCTCTCCACCTTGTGCTATCATGTTTAGATCTTGTGAGCTGCCTAACATGATCAAGATCATCTTTATGTAATGCTACATGTTGTGTTTGCTGCGATCCGATGAATTGTGAAGTTATGATCAATTTTGTTCGTCTATCTATATTATGTTTTATCTATGTTCATGCATGCTCTCCGTTGTTAGTAGATGTTTTAGCCAAGTAGATGCTAATGACTTCAAGAGAGGGTATTTATGCTAGATAGTGGGTTCATGCCTCTAGAAGCCTGGGCTTGATAGACAGAAACAACTAAGTCTGTAGATGTGCTGTTGCCACTAGGGATAAAATAACCGATGCATAGCTTAAGGGTACTGCTGTTAAGTCTAATGCGTTTGTTTACATTACACACTTTGCTTAATACTATAATCTGTTGCTTGCAACTTAATACTCATGGGAGACCCGGAAGCTATCTTGTGAGTGGATTATGAGTAATAGATGCAGCTAGTAAGCGGTCTATGTATATTGTTGTAATGCCCAATAGATATAACAATGAACATGTGCTTGTCATATACTGCATTGTCATGCGTTTGCAATTTGTCAATTGCCGAGCTGTAATTCGTTCACCCAACATGTATGTTTATTTGTCTTATGGAGAGACACCACTAGTGAACTGTGGACCCCGGTCCTTTATTCCACACTGATACAAACATCGTTTTCACCACACTCTACGTTACTTCCTGATGCTACTTTTGTGTTCATCATCATATTCTACACCATACGTTTAATACTTTGTATTCAACAAGCCGGGGAGATTGACAACATTCCTGTTTCGTTGGGGCAAAGTACTTTAATTGTGTGTGTGCAGGTCCACGCCAGTGATCGGGTAACGGCGCCGCTGACACCTTTCTGAAACTCTTCCAATTCCTACTGGATCTGACAACCTTGGTTTTGTAATCAAGGGAAAACTTTGCTGCTGACTACATCATACATTCCTCTTGTGGTTTCCCAGTGAACGTGCATTCCATGTCATCAAGCATCTTTTTTGGCGCCGTTGCCGGGGAATTGGAGGCTACAGCAAGGGGAGTTACACGTCACCATTCTCTTTACTTTTTTTTTGTCTTGCTTAGTTTATTTTTATTTTATCTTGTTTGCTTTTATAATTGAAAAACACAAAAAATTAGTTCTAGTTTAATTTTCTGTTTTGTTAGTATGTCTAGTTCTACTCCTGTTATGATCACACCTCCTTTAAGCAAAATCATTATGTTTAAACAAAAGATAGGAGAAAGCTTTAAAAGTGCTTGGGGGAGAATGTTAGAACTGAATAGAAATATGAAGCTTAAGATGGAATTGAATGCACTCATAAAATTCTTTTATTTCGGATTGTTCTCCTTGTATCAGAATGCCTTAGATGGTATGGTTGGTGAACACTTCTCTGAGTACGACGCAACAAAAGCTTATAAAATTCTTAATGGTCTAGCTATTTTTCCCATACTAGATAAAACTGATAAAGTTTCGGAGAGATTGGATAAAATTGAGGAATCACTTAGTAATCTGGATTTGGAAAAGAAGCATGATTTGAACTCTGATCAATCCCATGTTGAACTGAAAAATGATTGGTAACCTTTTATTGAAATTAAAATCGGGAAGGAAAAATTTCTAGCTTATTGCGATATAGGTTCCACCATGTCCATAATGCCTCAAATGGTTTATGATTTTCTTAAACTAGATAATATGCTTGAGTACCCTGTTTTTCACTTCCATGCTGACGGTACCATTTCAAAAAGATTAGGAAGAACGCGGGTTGAAATCACCATATGGAATAAAACTATCCCCATTGAATTTGTGATTTTGGCTAAATCGCCTAGTAACATTGTTCTTGGAAGATCCTTTCTAAAAGAGTCTGGGTGTTTGCTTAATGTTAAGTTTGGGTTCATGAAACTACATAATGGGAAATTTTTCTTTCCTATAAAGAAGAATGACCCAACTGAAAGGCTTGGCCTAGAGGGCATTTCCACTCTTGAAATCACTTGATCTTTTTGCTACTGCGCCTAGCTGAAAGGCGTTAAAGAAAAGCGCTTGTTGGGAGACAACCCAATTTTATTTCCTGTTATTTTTGTTTTCTTGAGTCAAGGAGGTTGTTTACTTCTGTAACAACTCCTTTGTATCTTTTATTTTCGTTTTTGTTGTGCCAAGAAAAGACTCTAATGAAAGAGGGTGGTAAAGTTTTATTTGCTGTCCAGAAACAGATTTCTGTACCTCGTAGCACCTATGCTTCATATGAGATAGTTCTCATGTTTCATTACTATTACTATGTGGGGAATTTACGTTATAGAACTTGGGTTGTATATTCCAATGTTGAGCCTCCTCAAAAGTACTCTAGGTCTTCATGAGCAACCAAGTTGGATGCACCCCCACTAGTTTCATTGGAGAGTTTTCATACACTTATAGCTCTATGTGCATCCGTTGCATGGCAATCACTACTCCTTGCATAGCTTCGATTATAAGACTTCCTCTTGTCTAATGATCATGTATAGCTTTGTGAGCCTTTCTTCCATTGGCTTTCCAAACCCCCATTATTATTCTCTTTGCCATAACATCCTCGTGCCAATACCAAATGCTTACGCTCACCGGTTGAGTAAAACTTCTAACCAGTGAATTCATTACGTTTGTGATACTTTTGCTTGACTGGACCCTTTCTATGTTTGTGAAAGATTGTTGGATGCTTGAGTAGAAGGATAACTTCTATACTGAATGCTTAAAACATCTACAATGATCTTTGTACGGTTTCATGACTTTATTGCATCTTCCATGAAAGGTTTTTACTTGTTTAACTGTCTTGCTTTATTCATCTATGTGTTTAATATCAAACATAGACTTTTGCTTTGAATGATTTGATCTCAGCTCACATGCTTTACATTACTATATGATCAAGATTATGTTGGTAGCATGTCACCTAAAAAATTATCTTTGTGTTATCGTTTACCTACTCGAGGACGAGTAGAAACTAAGCTTGGGGATGCTTGATATGTCCAAAACGTATCTATAATTTTTGATGTTCCATGCCTATTATATATTGATTACCACATGTTTATCTTACACTTTATATCATTTTTATGCATTTTCTGGGACTAACCTATTAACAAGATGCCACAGTGCCAGTTCATGTTTTCTGCTGTTTTTTTGTTTCAAAAAATCTATTCTGGAAATATTCTCGGAATCGGACGCCAATTTAACTGATTTATTTCTGGACCGAGACGGAGCAGCAGCCAGGAGGACGGAGCCGGGGGCCACACCAGGCAGGCCGGCGGGCCCACGGCGCGACCTAGGGTGGGGCCGCGCACCTAGGCCGCCGCCCCACCTCGGCTGGCCACCGACGCCGCCCTTTCGCCTATAAATTGCATCTAATCGGGAAACCCTAGATACCCGAGCAAAAATCCACGAAAAGTTCCGAGGCCGCTGTCGTCTTCAACCCTAGTTCGGGAGGGTTTCTGCAGTTCTTCCCGGCACCTTGCCGGAGGGGAAATCATCACCGGAGGGCTGTACATCACCATGCCTGGCTCCGGAGTGATGCGTGAGTAGTTCTTTACGGGACTACGGGTCCATAGCAGTAGCTAGTTGGTAGTCTCTCCACCTTGTGCTATCATGTTTAGATCTTGTGAGCTGCCTAACATGATCAAGATCATCTTTATGTAATGCTACATGTTGTGTTTGCTGGGATCCGATGAATTGTGAAGTTATGATCAAGTTTGTTCATCTATCTATATTATGTTTTATCTATGTTCCTGCATGCTCTCCGTTGTTAGTAGATGCTTTGGCCAAGTAGATGCTAATGACTTCAAGAGAGGGTATTTATGCTAGATAGTGGGTTCATGCCTCTAGAAGCCTGAGCTTGATAAAAAAAGCAACTAAGGCTGTAGATGTACTGTTGCTACTAGGGATAAAATAACCGATGCTTAGCTTAAGGGTACTGTTGTTAAGTCTAATGCGTTTGTTTACATTACAGACTTTGCTTAATGCTATAATCTGTTGCTTGCAACTTAATACTCATGAGAGACCCGGAAGCTATCTTGTGAGTGGATTATGAGTCATAGATGCAGCTAGTAAGTGGTCTATGTATATTGTTGTAATGCCCAATAGATATAACAATGAACATGTGCTTGTCATATATTGCATTGTCATGCGTTTGCAATTTTTTAATTGACTAGTTGTAATTCGTTCACCCAACATGTATGTTTATTTGTCTTATGGAGAGACACCACTAGTGAACTGTGGACCCCGGTCCTTTATTCCACACTAATACAAACACCGTTTTCACCACGCTCTACGTTACTTCCTGCTGCTACTTTTGTGTTCATCATCATATTCTACACCATACGTTTAATCCTTTGTATTCAGCAAGCCGGGGAGATTGACAACCTTCCTGTTTCGTTGGGGGCAAAGTACTTTGATTGTGTGTGTGCAGGTCCACGTCAGTGATCGGGTAACGGCACCGCTGACACCTTTCTGAAGCTCTTCCAATTCTTACTGGATCTGACAACCTTGGTTTTGTAATCAAGGGAAACCTTTGCTGCTGACTACATCATACATTCCTCTTGGGGTTTCCCAGCGAACGTGCGTTCCACGTCATCATCCGGGCGCGTCCGGACCGCCCCAAACCCTCCCCACATATGGGCTGGCTTTGGGGTGTGTCGGACAGCCCGAACGTTTGGGCTGAGTTTGGGGGAACCGTTGGGTGCTGGTTTTTAGCCCAAACCATGTCCGGGCTGTCCGCCCGGACGTATAGGACGGCTTGGGGGCTCCGACTGGAGATGCTCTTAGTCTTTCATCTTGCTAATGTGTACGTGTTGTACACACCGTAGTCGAGGTGATTTTTTGGACACATAAATCGAACACCAGCTTGGCTAAGGTGTTGAGGTGCACTCCTTAAACCCTTTGCCATTCCTGATCCGGATGCGATGATGTCGCACATGTTGTTCAGCACGAAGGTGGACAAGAGTGGAGCCCACTTCATGGCCGTCCCATCTTTTTTTCTTCCTCTTCTCTTTGCCAGCCTTGAGAGCCAGCTTCTTAGCTTTCTCAGCAGCAACATGAGCCATCTCGACCAACTCGGAACCAAGCTTAGGCACATGGAAAAATCTTACTCTTAGGTCATGGGCACCTCGAACACCCGAGAGTCCGGGACATAGGACACGCCTGGCTGGCTTTTTGTCAGCGCTAGGGCAAACTCCTCGCCGGTCATGTCCTACAATGGTTACGAGCAACACAATTGCGCAACATCATGATCTACCACAACATCATCATGATCTACCATACAAACATGAAAACATGACTACCGTACATGCAAAAGCTACTCAAATCATAACACAACTTCATTATCTAGCACATTCGCACTCTAAATCGTGAAGCAGTACTTGCTCAAACTACATCTATCATGACCATCGCCTAAAGATCTACTTTGTACTCACATATCTAAGCTACAATATCTAGGTTTTGAAGAAACTTACATGCGTGATAGCATCGGAGGCGAACGCTTGTAGCTCGGAGAAAAGGAGGAAGAGGTTGCCGCCGCCCGCTGGAGGAGAAGATGACGCCGCTTACCTTCTTGTGGAGGAGAAGATGCTTTGCTGCCGGTAGAGAGAGCTTGAGGGGGGATGGTGGCGGGGGTCTAGGCGGTAAGCCAAAGGGTATGAAATAGAGGGCGAAAATGGTACGGTAGCTCACGCCATCTCCAAGGTCACACGAGTAAGAACGAGATCGGCCCGTTGTTCCCCATTTTGCACATGGACTGGATCTGGGGAAACAGCAGAATCTTCCATTCCTATCGGCCTTGGCTGAGGGGTGATTTAAAATATGTGCATGCCAACAACGCGGAGCGTTCTAGACAAGCAAGCAGGTCTTTTTTTGCATTCTCAGAGCCTGTCTCGAGACCTCACGGTCAACCAAGCACACCCTTAATGATAGGAGAGGCTGAGCTCCTCAGAACTCTAAAACTGTTATGAGTCGGCCTGGGGTTCTTCCAGATGGTGCATACTCAGGTACGACGTCACGGCGGCTGATTTGAGCCTGGATACCGGCCCAACACGGTACTCATTCCTTTCGGTTGAGCACCCGGTTTCAATTCAAAACCATCGAAAAGAATCTCTGCTCGCATTTCTGCCAGCGGGTGGTGGTTTTCTGTTCGCCGTCGTTACAAATTAAACCCGCGCCTTCTCACAAAACAGATTCCGGTGGAGTACAAACGTATAACCTTAATTTTCCCGAACCCCCGTGTCGCTCCCGAGCGGGCGACCACCAAACCCTAGCCGCCGGAGGCTCTTCCACACCATCCCCGCCGCCGTTTCCTGCCACGGTGGCGGCGGCGCTCGTCTCCCAAAAATGGTGAGCGGGCACAATGTCGTGCCTTGAGCGGAGGGCATCGCGTGGATCTGGAGAGGGCACGCCGGGGCGGCGGCCTCGGGAAACCAGCTCGGCGCGGCATCCCTGGGTGGCGTGCGACTGGAGGTGGCGGCGGTGCCTCGACTGCGGCGGTGAGGCGGCCTCGCGCCGGATGCGGCGGCCCCCGAGCGGCACCCTCGGCGGCGCGCGGTGGATGGGAAGTTCCCGACGGCCGGCGGCGTGTCGCTCCTGCAGCGTCGTGCGAGCTCGCCTGGCTCCCATCGGGCGGCTCCTGTGTGGATTGAAGGGCTCGCCCTGGCCTCATGCAGCGTGTCCCAGCCGACCTTGGGCTCCGGTGTGCAGGATTTGGAGCAGGCCTCCAGATCTGGCGTGTGCGGGCTCTGTCGGGTCGGTCCGGGCTGGTCGTCGACAAGGGCTTCGAAGGTGGAGTTCGGCTACACAGTGTGGTGTCTGGAGATCGTGGAGCAGACCCGGGTGATTACCTTGCCTTTGGCCGTTGGCCGGAGCCGGTGATGGCGGCGCCTTGTGCGTCGTTTCCTTGTTGGAGGCATCGCCGAGGTGAAGCTCACATCTCCTTCTACTACCTCCGGGGGAAACCCTAGATCCTTGGATCGGATGATGGCGGCGTTTCCATGTCGCTCCCCTCTTTGGGGCATCATTCTTGGAGTTGTGCTTTGGTCGGAGGGACCAGTGGTGTGCTTTGGTGGCGGGTGCTCGGTTCCGTGTGCAGGCTCGCGCGGCAACGACAATGGCGCTGAGCGATGGTGTGGTTGCGGTAAGGCTTTGTTAGTCGGCCTCTTGTTCCGGCGTGTTCGACTCGTCTTCATGTTTGGAGTTCTCCTGATGTGAAGTCGGAGCTGCTGACCGGTGTGTCGAGCGGCAACGATGACCTGCGTGGGGCGGTCCGACCTTGATGACCTTCGTCGGCGCGGGTCTTGCCCATCTCCTCTTCGGAGCTCATTTTCAGAATCGAAGCTGCCAGTCTCCTACACGAAGGGTCATCTGTTTTGCATAGGCCGGTGTGGGCTTCACGAGGCTGCTACAATGAGGTCTTCTTCGGTGGTCGTTTCTTCGAGGAAGTCGGAGTCGCTCGCGAGGAGTGAGTGATGACGATGACGTCGGTGGGCTGCCTCGACGACGACGACCCTCGCCTCTAGCGGTGTGTGTGCAGTTCGCGTTTGGTAGCCAGAGTGGCCGTGTCTGCCCTCTCGACGGTCGTGTTCCATGACGGTCGGCGAGGGTATTTATACCGGTTTTAGGCCGGTTTCCCGCTAATTAACCGGCCAATTCCCACTTCTTCTTAATTAATGAAAATGACAAGTCTTTTTGTCCTGGTTAAAAAAAAAGTACAACCTTCTCGAATGCAGGGCACATGCCAACGCGTAACGCTCAGGCGGCTGAAGATAAATGCGCCAAGAATGTTTCTCTGACGCTTTCCCGTTTCATCGTTGGCAAAAATACGGCAAGATGCGATTCCTTCGGAAGATTTCTCCAGCGTTCCTTCCATTCAAGGAAAGTCCTCACGCTAGGAAATCGCAGTCAAGGCCTGATGCTGGCCTTGCCCTTCCCGCCACCCATTCACAGAATGGGCAAGGAAATCAAGCATCAGATACGGCCACATCGCGTACGACCCACTTGCTAACCTAGATCAGCTACCTTGTGCATGCACAATTGCACACCAGCAGATCTGCCCCCACAGACTGCGTGCACAATAATTCACAAAGTCAGAACCCAAACTCATGACAAATTGGACCTAGAGCTGGCTAATAAGCAATAATTGGATGGACAATGACAACAGTTCAGAGTTCAGATTCTGGGACACACACTCCACAGTGTGACACAACAGTATGCGCAAACAACATCGAATGCGCAAGTGTTACAACACATCTTCATGCAGTGAAATGAACAAGTCATATTTTTTTTCTATTCTTTTCTTTCTGAACAGTTACATCGTAAAATGACCGGACACCTCCGACTTCCTGATCAAACTGTTGCTATACATGACATGACAATGAACCGCTCGAATGTTTGATGTTTGGGGAAACAAATCAGCTTGGAGGGACAACCTGTGTTGTCCAATGTACAGCGTCCAGACAACCTTATCACACAATTACTGGCCACTTACGATTTGCAGGACCTACCAGGCTCAGTGAGCGAGCTTAAAGTAGAGTATGATAAGTATGGCAAGAACAAGAGCTGAAATGATTCCCCCAATGATATACTTGTTCTTGTCCATCCTCTTTGACATTGCAGCCAGGATCTTTTTACTCTTGCCAACGTTGTCATCAACCCCATGCAACTGCGAGCATGACCACAAGGACGTCAATAAACACAGTTTGACCGCAACAGAGTTGTGAATACTGAATAATACTGTTTGACCGCAGCAGAGTTGTGAATAATAAACAAGTAAATATAATCAAAGCATGGCTATTGCTGACATTGCCTTGTAAATAATGCTATAATCAAAGCAAAACAAACTGCCAAGTACTTTGGATTACACACTATTTCACAGAAATTTTAGATAATGTGCCTAATGAGTTTTTTGGAAATAAAGGATCTTTTACTCGTTTTTATGCTATCAACTAATCACTTGATGAAAAAACCATAGGAGAATCCCACAAACTGAACAATGGAACATCACGCAGAACAAAACACATGTTCATGCTGAAAAGAACTTTATATTGCCGCACTATTTCATAGGAATTTCAGATAGTGTACCTAAATGATGGATTGTGCAGAAATAAAGATATCAACAAATGCATATGTGCAAAGGGAGTTCACTATTTGCTCTTTATATCCAAGAGAATAGACCAATGAGATCTGTTTTAACTTCTAAATGGTAGCGACCCCAAGTGGCCAAAAGCCTTTCAACCGCTGATGCTGAATAAAGGACTTGTTATTGCTAGGAGTATCATCATCCATCAACCGCTCACCGAACACATCAACAGAACAAAACACATGTTCAACCTCTCAGAATACACAAACATGCAGTTCCGTCCCCCAAAAAGAATAGACTAACATGCTTGAATGAGAATGATCCAATACTAAAAAGAGTGTGTGCATTGAAGCATTATCTAAGCAGTGTTTTTTCACCAACATGCAATTGTTTCATATAACACACTTGAGCATGCACAAGGAATATAATATCTTAGATTATAAATAATAAGATCGAATGGTGGAGAAAACAAAATGAACTGAATTGCTTATGTTGGGAGACACCTTTCAAAGCTGCTGCACCTAATGCAATTTAATAATCTAAAACCACTGCAATTCTACTTTGAAACAAATGCCAACTTAACTCATTTATACGTAGATAGAGTAAATCAATCAAACTTAGAACCTAACCTACTGGCATTCAATGCTCACATATATTTGCTCGTTGCAGCTGATCTGCCTGTATACCAAGAAAACAATAATTGGGTTGGAGGGAATGAAGAACAGAAGAGCTATAGTAGATGCAGTGATGGATCACAACACTAAGGGGGAACTAAATCACTAATGGGAGGTAAAGCAGTTATGACTGAATACATACGGTAGTGTGGGCATGCAGCAGTGACTGGCGTTGTTGATGAAGGTCCTGAAGAATTGACACACCAAGATCTTCTGTCTCCAGCATAGTTCTCCGGCTCTCTTTAATCCTGTCAGTGGACTGATTTAGTCGTTCAGTTGTCATCATCAACCTTCCCCTCTGGTCAGTAGACACCTGAGCCAGGAAACAATCCCCAAGCACAACATGAGTATTAAAGATAGCAAACATCAAGAACTTTGAGTGCTTAAGAACCCAGAACTAACATAGTAATGTTCACCTTTATATCCTATAAACTTCAAATATGTCAGACAAAGAACATTGTTTCCAGCATACAAAAATCAAGACCCATGGAAGTTATAGTTCACCCAGGAAATATATAAAGTGGATAATGCAGTTTTTCTTTCGAATACTAAGTAGCCTTCATGAGTATTCCTGGATGCTGGTGCTACCTTCTGCTTAAGAATAGGTACAATTTGTTTTTCAAATTTTTGGGTTTGAGCGGGTACAATTATTAAGCACTCATAGGCATACATTATTCTGAACGCTGCAGTTTATTTTCTCAGGCTACAATCGTGTTACTGAAATTAAAATGGAAGTATCTTGTATAAAGCAAATATATAAATTGTAATTAATGAGGATATCTATAGGAAAGGTTGAGTTTATTTTCCATCATTGTTCTCTCTGTCACTTGCTTCCGCATGAAGATAAACATGGCTGATATGAAAACAACATCATTCTTCAATATTAATAGGCACATGCAACTCAAAATCCAAAAGAAAACGTAGTTAGTGAAGGGACATATGAGTCCTGATGAAAACTGAAATCAGTGGCATAGTGGAAGACAATATCAATTGGAAATCTAGACCTAGAAGTAAATCAAATAGCTAATATAATCAAATTATTTTCTTTCGCAGTAACAATTAGCATGTACTACCTCAGTTCCAAAATATAAGATGTTTTAGCTCTTTCTGATTTGGATGTACCTAGACGCGTTTTAGTGTGTAGATTCATTCATTTCAGACCGTATTTAGTCCATACTAAACATAAAAAACATCTTATAATTTGGAACGGAGGGAGTAGTAAATAAACAAAAAAAGGAGAATAACTGGAAAAAATGCCACAACAATGGTAATCATTTTGAGAAATGTATCATCATGGATCTTTAAGAAAGTGGTCACCGCAACCACCATCATTTTTTGAAAAATGCTATCTATTGTGGAACAACAAAAGAAACTGAACTGAACTGGCTAGACCAGCATTCAAATATGTTTACTAAGGTACCCAAATTGTGAAATGAATAGCACGATTGACAAGGCAATTGAACTGAGATCAAATATTATGTTACATAGATCAAACTCTGTCTGATAATGTGCTACACAACCAATAGACTTGTCACTGCATGCAATCTAACCATAACTGATTATATTACTAAATATCTTCAACGACACAACGCAACTGCAGATTTAACTAATGGGGTATTATATATAGGACATACCAACCAAAACTGAAGTTCAATACATACCTACTAATATAATCATGGGTGACAATAAGGTTCCACAATACTGTCAGTGACCTATATAGGGATACTTCCTCTTTTGAATAAACACAATATATCACTCTCGATTATCATTTCAAGTTTTCAACACCAACCCAATCACCTAATATCAAGTACTCCCTCCGTTCCATTTTAATTGACTCACATATATCTAGATATGGATGCATATAGACACGTTTTAGTGCTAGGTACATACATATCTAGATATATGTGAGTCAATTAAAATGGAACGGAGGGAGTACCATATAAGAAGGTACATACACAGTTGTATGAGTCTTGTAATGATTGTGGGTGCCTGTTGGCTTTGTCTATAAAGCTGGACTTAGGCCTTCGGTTTAAATATAGACAGGTATCAGAATATTAAGAGCTCACAAATTCTGCTATTGTAATGCAACATACATAGGATCATGTATTTTGACACAGGTTACATGCTACAACAGAAGGTATTTAACAGAACCGAACATCTGTGAGGGCTGCAATGTCTACCGACATTATATACACACTTACGCAGTCTAAGTAGCAATTAAACTGCTTTGAGTTAGAGAGCTTACCGCGAGTGTGTCAGCCATGCCAGACTCAAGGAGTTCCTCCCTTGTAGCCTGCCTGGCATTGGGCGCCGAGATCCTCTTGAGCTCGCTCTTGATATTGTTGAGGTCAGATTTGTATTCCCGCAGCTTAGCTAGCAAACCTGCCTTCGTGCTCGGCTGCAGGCTCCTCGCCTCAAGGTCCATCTTCCGAATCTGTATATACACAAAAGAAACCATCACATATTGCCCACATCTCCCACTGCAAAGTCTCACGGCTTCCCCCAAATTACACATTCACGCTGTTACACTTAAAAGATGCCACGCGTACACCTCCCAAAATACCGGACCCAATTGCTCCCCCACAGCAGAATGTAGAATTGTGGATCATCAATTTAGCATAGCCATGTAGGACAGGTCACAGGATTACCAAATATAAAAACCGGATACGGTATTTACCAGCGATTCAGCTTCCTGCACGCCGGATTGTATCTCGGAGAGCCTCTGCTTCTTCTTCTCTGCGGAGATCTCACCGTGTTAGACGAAAGCAACAACCAGAAAAAAGGAGAAGAATCTCCCGGTGGGAGTAAGCATGGAGGGGCAGACGGACGGGCACGTACCTCCATCGAGAGCGGAGGCGGCGGTGCACTTGCGGGAGAGGGAGGCGGAGACCTCGCAGTACTGGCGCTCGTAGCCCTCGAACACCTCGCTCATGGCTGCTCCCCTCGATCGCCTCCGTCCGTCCGCACGCCCAAATTCCGCACCCAAATCTCTCCGCGACCTCGAATCGAGCAGAGACGAAATCGACGAGGATTTGGGCCGGGCGGCTTGGCGACGGAGGATTCGACAGAAGCTTCGATTTTTGATCGGGTCTGGGATGGGGGATTGGGGTCGGAAATAGGCGGATTAACGCTGCCACGTTACCGGCACGGCGTTTGGTCTTTTTTTTTTTTTGAACAAGGAGAAGGACCCCGAAGGGTCCAGACTGCATTATACGGTGGGAATACAAATTACATCAAGGACCTCAAAGAAAAGGAAAATTACATCCAAGTCCCTGGCTTTTACAAAAAGAACCTTAGCTAAAAAACAGAGAGTGCAATCAAGTCCTCCTCCACCGGAAACGAGCAGCTCGACGCAGCGGCCGCCAGCGCCATCGCCGGGGACACAACCACTTGGCGATGGAGAGACGCAATTTGCCGCAGCGGAACTGAAGGAGGGCCTCCGATTTGGCACGCCGGCCTGGAGGTTGAAGAAGTTATGGTGCGAGCAGCACCCCAGCACGTAGCGGCCCCTTAGGCCATGGATAACAGAGGCGCAAGCTCGCCGCCGTTGAGAATCTCCGCAAGCTGCAGTCAAATATTCTCCACGTAGAACTCTGGAATCAAGTCGCCCTTTCTTCTTCCCGCATCCACTTCGGCATAGAGGAAAAAGTTCCTCATCTCCAGAAATCCCACCATACCTAGCTTCCCGCCGCCGAACAATACGCACCAATCTACCATCAAACTCTGTATCCATGCCACTGGACAGAGGAGGTAAATCGAAATAGATGCAACGGAGATTTAGGGATTCGGCCATATGAAAGCTGGCAGATCTTGTCTTCACCATAAACTCCGACCTCCGGAGCAGCACATCAAGAAGACGAAGAAGAACCCGAATCCAGGGCTGGCCAGAAAACCCCAGATCGATGCTTCCTGTGCGTACCTTATTAGGAGGGATGCGCGCCTTCGTCGACGTCGCTTGCAGCACCGCCTGCCACCGGCGAGCTGCAGCTCGGAGGAAGAAGACCACGGCGCGGCGGATCTGGCCGCCAAGATTCGTCGACCTACCCTCAACATCTACGGCATAGAGCCAAGAAAAGGCATCGCGCCCAAGCAACAACCTAACTACAACCCTAGATCTACTATGTACAGAGGAAGCACAACCACCTACTCCATCTTCACACCGGCCAGCGAGCCCGCCGGAGTAAAGGAAGGAGAGGGGCGGCGGCGAGAAACGGGAGTCGACCCTCAAAGCACTGTGCGGGGGCGAGAGGGGAAAAGGGCATGCTGGTTTAGAGAATCAAATGGGAGACAGAAAGCCTTGGCGTTTGGTCTGAACATGGAGTATCGGCAACGCCGCAGACTTGTTTGTTGTTGTTTTTTCAGTTTGAGGTGGACAAGTGGTTGATATATCGACCATGATATATCCACCACCCAATTAGACAGAATAGAGTTGACACGGTTTATAAAGAAACTTGTTTGTTGTTTTTCTTTACACAATAGTGTAAAAAGATTATCTCGACCCTTTATCTGAAATCTGATGAGAGATGATTGGTGAGCTTTACATGTTTTTATCGGATATGGTGCAGGATGTTTTAACGAGATCCGCATGCGCTTAACAACTGAAAAAAATAGTCCACCTTCTGCATGTTAAAACAGTTGGGATAGTGACGGCCCTAGAGGGAGCGGAATCCACTAACTTCTCTAAGCAACGACGCAAAATCTTTTAGACCTTGTTTGACACCTTTCATTTTATTATTTCATTTGGTAGGAATAAAATGAAACTATATCTCTAGCATCACTTCATTTGGCTGAATACAGATTCCAACTTTTTTTTAGGAATGTATTTAGATTCCAATTTGGAATTTCACGTTTGGTTGTTGTTGGAACATATTGCCCGCCTCCCTCCACTAGTTCAATTTTTTGTTGAGTAGACTCGTGCGTGAATTTAATATGATAGTGAGAGCCAATCGGTTTCGAGTTCAAGACTCTGCCACAAAATATTAAAGAAAAATATTCTACAGCCTTCATCAAACACACGTCAAGATTAAAATAGTCTAGACGTGATAGTGAGTGTTAAAATATATTGCCCACCTCCCTCTATTAATTGAGACTTTTGGTCGCATTAGCTCGTGCATGAATTCAATAGTTACCACATGCACATGGATTTATGAAATCAAATGATCTCCATACGAGCCGCATTTTTTCTTGAATTCATAAACAAACATTAGTAAAATCAAGAGGAGCCTTCGTTTGTTCGCAAGGTACAGAGAATATTTTTTCGAAAATTCAAAGTGTAATAGAGTAATTAGGGCGTCTTCAATGCGAAAATACATTGGTGCACATGTTACCAACACACCTGATATTTTTATAAAATTAGTAAGTAGAAAAGGTTCAAAAAAAATCCGAAACTTCCAATCGGGCTAAAATGATCAAGTATTATAACCGTAAAAAAACGCGAAACTTTAATTTCACCTTGTGTCAAAGATTTGCTCAAAAAGACGCTATATTCGTCATAGATTTATCTTTTTTCCTTGATTTACATGTGAATCATTTCCTGAGCAAACTTTCTATACGAATACAAGACTTAATCATTTTATAACGCATAAGAAAATTCAAAAACTTTCGAGCTTTTTTGAATTTCTAATTTTTTTCGTATATCCGGTGCGCTGGTACCCGATAGTAATTAGTACGCGTATGTCTACAATGCTCATTCTTAAGTTTTCCCTACACTGGGGTCCACCGGATTGCTATAGCAAACCAAAAATCGCACCCCTTTGGGCCTTAAGGTGAAGCCCTATGTGAGTCAATCTCCCAACAATTTAACTCCTCGCGTGACTCACACACCGAATCGAGAAAAATCATCAATTTACTTGCTCATCTTGTTCCATGTGTTGCTTCAATCTGCTCTGAAATTCGTTGGTTTCCAGCTGCTAGAACCTTTGGATAGAGCCTGTGGCAAGATGGTTAGGTGGGTGGTTGTACCCCCAGCTCATCAGAGTTCAAACCCCAGGTTTGACACTGGTGTTTCTCATTTAAGGCAAAATATTTTTCAGTGGGAGGTGACGTTCCCGTCGACGGCGAGGCGCCCGTGGTGACTTCGTCAATCTCAAGACTCGACCCGCCGACTCAGTCTCTCGGAGGTGCTCATAGGGGTAGGGTGTGTGTGCGTGCGTTCATAGGGGTGAGTGTATGCGCGTGTATATGAGCACTTACGTTGTAATGTGTTTCGCAAAAAAAAAGAGCCTTTGGCAACAGTACTCCCTGTTCCCGCACCGTTCCCTCGTTTTCACCAGCAAAGGAGGCCGGTCTATGTAGGCCCCCGTGGGCCGTCGTGGCCACCTCCGCGTCCAGCGTCAAGCCCATGGCGAAGTAACAAGTGTACAACTGTGCATGCAAGAGAAAGGAAAAAGTGCTATTGTTGAAGTGTGTAATTGTTCTTGGGAAATCAACTTCGGCTCATAGGTGCATCTACACCCACTATCCAAAAAACGAATTTTAAAATGTCAAAAAAATCTCAAACAAAAATTTCGGGTGTTCATATGAAAAATGTCTATCCGTGCAAAAAAGTTTTGCATCGAAAAGACATTTTGTGCGGCCGGTGTAAAAAGACAAATCCCCGGTGTTCAAAAAAATGCCTCTACACCTAACATTGTTTTCTCTTTTTTATACCGGTCACATAAAATGTCTTTTCGATGCGATTTTTTATACAGATAGATATTTTTCATATGAACACCAAAAAAAATTGTTTGAAATTTTTTGACATTTTCAAATGCGTTAAAAATGTATTTTGCACAACGGGTTCATCTACACCCGTGAATCAAAACATCATGTCCTTCTTCTTGTCAGGTCCAATTGTTCTTGTCCTATTGTTTGGATCAGTTGTTCTACTGAGAATTGGCGAACTTGTGAAATGTTAGTGTTGATGCTAAAGTAAAAGAAAAATTGGAGGCGCTGATGCAAAACTTAGAATGTTGCCATGTGTCTTTAATGTATTTTTTATGAACTAGTGAAGTGTGTTTGCGTACAAATTTTTCTTTAGAGAGCAAAGTTTAGGGGTTCAGCTAGGTCCACCTTTAAAAATCTAATTTAGTGATTCAGTTAGACATGCTCTCTTAAGCCAATAGGAGCAAACACAATCTCAAAGCAAGGCAGCTTCAAGTGGCCAGTGCACTGTCGGCAAGACGGCAGCCAGGGATGGAGGAAGGGGGGGACGAGCAGGGGCCAGGCCACCCCAACAAACTGATTTTCTTCATAAACTCACTGATGATCATGCTTATAAATAGCAGTTCTAAACCATTTTGCCCCCTCAACATATTGATGCCCCCTCCAATCCTGAGGGCTGGCTCCGTCCCTAACGGCAACCAACAGATAGTTGTAGCTAAAAACTGCCCACATGGCCACAACGATGCGAGATAAATAATGGCTGCACACCCGTGTTATTTTGATGTGATCTAAATCTATTATATACTTAAAACACAGGATAACCAATGGCCCAGATTAAACAATAATCAAGGCACGGCTCAGATTGAGTTACAAAAGTAACGTGCGTGGCAAAGTAACGTGTGCGGCTCGGACTGGAATAGGAAACTAATTTATGATAATTTGGAAGGAGAAAGAAGAAGTTGGAGCAAAATCGTACAGTATCAAACAAGGACACGGAGAGATCCAAAACGATTAGCACAAGCCAAGCATATTGCGCATCGCATGGCAGGTCCTGCTTATCTTCCTGATGTCGCCGTCTCAGCCGCCACGATGACATACCAAGCCACAATTTTCACTTGCCTCGCAAGGTTACGATGCTGAAGGCAATGGCGGCATGGAGGGTGGCAGTAACGACCTAGCCATCTGCGGCACCAAAATCTCCTCGACTCCATTGATTATGTCTCCGTCGAGGACTTTCCGCCGTCTCCGGTTATCGACCCGGCGTTGAAGCCGCGATGAGCGTGGTTACCGTCGTTGTTGTATGTTAATCGAGGTCGTCGCCGACTTCCGTCCGGCCTCCTCCCGTTAGTAATGTTGTCCGCCGCTATCAACTCAAGCTTTTCCCAAATAATCGGATGACATTAGTGTGTACACTGCAGGAGAACAGCGCAAATACGGAGTAGATTTGAAGGATACGGAGGAGACACGACGATTCTCTCCGGTCGTCCGACATACGGATACGGTGGAGAGTGGAGACACGACGAATCTCTCCGGCCGTCGCACGTTCGTCGGCTTCAGGTTCGTGGAGAAACTGGCACCGAATAATCAGCACCTTCTGAATCGGCCCAGCCGTACACCTGTTCAAGTTGAATCTCTTTAAGCCGCATGCTGTGTCGCCTGCTGCTGCTTACTGACTTTTTATGTTTCGTCCACAGAACGCCGGCATGAAACTAGACGTCCTTGACGGAGACGTACACCATGAACTGGACGGCCTCTATTTGGGTTGCTCCCACTGCGACCAGGCACAGCTACTCGAAGCAGGCGTCGGACGGCCGGACTAGACGACGTTGAGGTGGCGGTGCTGGCTTCAGAAGTGGGCGTACCGCAGAACGTGAGGCGAAACTGCACGCCGGCCAGGGTCGCGTAGGCATGTAGGGGACTAGACGGCAGCCTGCATGCCGTACGTTATCAGCGAGCGGTGGGCTGAACGCCGGCGTTGGTCTCGGATGAGCTCGCCGTGAATTGCAAGGTGCAGACAACAGTAGCGCTGGTGGCCCTCTCCATTTACTAACGATACTTGCCTCTGCAATCTATCTACTCATGTAGTAGGTACGTACAGGCAACCTAATCTACTCATACACGCACGCGCGCAACTATGGCTAGCTCATATCAGCCTGCATACTCCATGGTACTGCTTCTTCATTTAGTTTTTTGCTAGCCTCAAGAAACTGATCAAGGTTGGGCACCAGCTATATATAGGACACCGCAGTGGTAGCTGAACGTTGAGTTTTGTGGCACCAAATAAGATTAGCTAACTTCTACCACCATCGATGTTAGCCTGAAACACTATAGTAGCTCGCACGAGGTCATGAATTGGTAGTACAACTCTTGCAAGGATGTATTCAAGATGGAGGTGTGGTAAAATATGTGCATCCGTGCAAGGACCAGATGGAGAGCACGAATGTCAAACAAAGATTTCCTTTTGCTTCATAATTATTGAGTTACTATCTTATTTATCTAGGAATATTTCTTCCTGCAAGGTGTGTCATGGCGAGTCGAACAACAATCACATATGAAGATGTGTCGAAGCCTGAAGGTAATATTTTTTCCCCATTAAGTGCTCTCAGTAGTTGAAACAATGCGGGGGCTGAAGTTGAAGACTTGGACTAGATGATAGAGATAATCCTAAGTGAAACGTAGTCATATATAACTGGTCTCTGAAATATGGATTTACATTTGTTATACAGATAGACTACATATGTAAACAGAATGTACTGTTAATTTAAACGGTTCTTAGTGTACATATTTGATGTTCTGTTATTTCAAAATAACTCCGCTAACGATCCCATTTGATTTCCTAACCATGTTATATCAGTGGCATCTACTTCTGTATTTATGCACGGATGTCAGAGAAAAGAAATTTTGTTTACACACTTTCATACTTATGATGTCAGGTAATCTGCAGACAAATAGTGCAAAATATAGGCTTTGATTTAGTTTCTGTTTATGATTAGAATTTGATTAATTGAGAAGGAACGATAATAAGAGTTTGAAGGACAAACACAAAAAAAAAGCTTAATAGATTGGTTCATAAGTTTATTCATCCATCCATAATGTTTTTTTTAACATTGGTTAATTTGTCCTTTGTGTATTTTTTTTCATATATCTTGGTTTGTAACTCTCAATCATAAATGAAATTGCATGATTCTACTAGAGATGTTATGACTCAGATGACAATTGATTGCTGGAATCTGAAACAACAACAAAAAATGTTATGGTCCTTTGTTTTATAAGAGAACTTAGTAGCCTAAAACTTGGAAACCTAAACAATGAGGGTAATCCGGTTTTGCATTTTAAGATATACAAATGGTTTATCACCAAGATTGGAGCATGCAAGTAGTTGGAAGCTCAACAAACTGATCATTATACTCCTTCTTTTTTGAATTATAAAATGTTTTGCATATTTGAGGACCATGTACGAATTGAATAAAGTTAATTGACAAACTAAAATATGTCTATGTGCGTGTGATTTAAAAAGATATAAATTATTAATACTTCAGAACGTAGGTAGTAGTATCCATAAGAAAAATGCTACACATATCAGTATAAAAGAAAATTATATCAATGCTAGCCGCGCAATTGCGCGGGCCACCCAGCTAGTTCATATAAAGATAAAGGCTAACTTCGAAGTGAAGCGGAGTCCCGTCGCCGGGAGGCTTGGGCCGTATTGTAACCTCACCCGATATAGTGAAGTATTGCTGGATGACGCCCGTGATTTTTTCTCCTCCATTGTTGGAGGGGTTTTCTACGTTAAATCTCGTGTCCTCGTTGGTTGATCTTCCGCTTTCTTCGTCGTTTCTTTGCTATCTTTTTATAACAATCCGATGGCCATCTAGTCGAGTAGGACATGGCGAATTTTATGCGCCTGTAGCCAGCCGCTCAGCTGGCAGCTGGGTACGCCCCGTGTGAAAGAAATGGCGAAAATGCTCCCGAGTTTTTGCACTCGACGCCATGGTTTTTCACCTGCTAGAACACGAGTGGGATAACTGGGATCTGATGCCCTGCTGCTCGGCTGCACTGCCTGCACAAGGGGGTGAATGATACGATAGTGCAACCAACGAGATAAATGTGTGCCGATGCTAGCTGTTTTATGATGTACCTGGGGCAGACTAGGTCTGGTCTAATCTGTACCTGTTGTACCCTGATTTTTTAACAGACGACACCTCAAATAATTCAAGTCCTTTTGCATTTGCAGAGTGAATCGTCATTTCGCATCAAGATTTTTTGGTTCCATCGTCGACCTGAATCCGGACTTGTCAACTTTCGTTGTGGAATACTGGCGAGGTTTACCCGGAAGTCATACTCTACCATTTATCATGACATGATGATTGCGGCGGAGGCGGATCGCCGTTTCAAACTGGTCGGACATAGCTTACCGTTGCCAACTTGGCCACTAGACAGACCGTCATTAGAGCACATGCAGATTTAGCGAGCATATCCAGATTAGAACGGGACGGAGACGGAGTCAAGCAGATCACAACGGGCTGAGCTCGCACGTCGGCAGTACAGTGCACGATCGACTCGACTCCGTCAACCTCCCGAGCCTCCGACGACTCCATGATTCCCTGATCGCATATGTTTCGGTTTCCCGGCGGCGAGCGAGAGGGAGGAGCACGTCGCCGTCATGCACGCACAGCGGTTAGCCGTCCTCCCCAGTCCCCACGGACCGGCGAAGAAATAAACAGGGCCATACAATACAAGAACGATACGTCGCGCTCGTGCATCCCGCAGTATATATGCGAGCGCCACACGCGCTCTCGCCGCGTGCACGCTCACCCACCACAACCGCCAGCTCCAGTTCTGTATCCCTCGATCGACACGATGGCCCTCCTCCTCGCGCGCGCCGTGCTTCTGGCCGCCGTCGTCGCGATGTGGTGCCGCGCCTCGGAGGCGGTGGGCGGCGAGGTGCTCCTGCGGGCGAAGCAGCCGGAGTTCGCGGCGTGGATGGCCGACGTCAGGAGGGCCATCCACGAGCGGCCCGAGCTGGCGTTCGAGGAGCACGAGACGAGCGCGCTGGTGAGGAGGGAGCTCGACGTCATGGGCGTGCGGTACGAGCACCCGGTCGCCGGCACCGGCGTCGTCGCGGCCGTCGGCACCGGGCGCCGGCCGTTCGTCGCGCTGCGCGCCGACATGGACGCGCTCCCGCTGCAGGTGCGTACGTGGCTACGTGCTGCGCGGTGCCCTTGTTTGTTCGTGCCCATGTTTTCTTGTTCCTGGCTACGTACGTGTTCTGGAGTTGGATCATTGGATTCGTTCAGAAGCATTTGGCGTTATACAACCACAGCCAAAAAATAGATAGAAAATGTTTCACATAGAGAATTAATCAAGTATAATCGCGGAAAATTGGACGATCGGTCCAGGTGCAAGTGTTTAAGGCGAGATCGTCCCTCGGGGTTGTAAGCCATGGAAGAAGAAACATAGGAAAACTGGACATACGTTTCAGGTGCTCTCTGAACCTGCATTCTCGAACTGAAACCCCTATGTATGTTCCGTTTCAGGAGGAAGTGGAGTGGGAGCACCGGAGCAAGGTGGCCGGGAAGATGCACGCCTGCGGCCACGACGCGCACACCGCCATGCTGCTCGGCGCCGCCAGGATCCTCCACGAGCGCCGCCACGAGCTGCAGGTTACATGCCACTACCCTCTCTCTCCTCGCCGTCCACGCACATTACCTCCATGATGATCGCATACACTGTTCGCGCGTCAGCTTGAAGCAGTTAACTTGATATTTTAGCTGTTGCCTGATTCGAAATTAATTGTTGATAGATTGGCGTTTTGTATGACTCGCACGGTTGTTTTATGCGCGGCTTGTTGCGCCGTCCTTTTCCCTTCAGATTCCTCAGATATTTCTGTTCCAGGCTGAAGCAAGATCAGCCTGTTATCAGTCCCCCTCGTCGTTTCCATTCGATTAGTTTTGTTTCTTTCGAACAAAAGGTGATCTAGTTAGTGTCAAGGTCTGCTTTTGTCAGCTACGTTCACACTCGGCCTCTCTTCTTATCCTCTCGCTACAGTGCGTAGCAGGCGATAAGAAGGCGAACCCACTTTCCCCACCTCGCCGCCGGCCAGGCCGGTGGTTCCCTCCCTCTCCGCCTGCCGCCTCGGCGGCGGGAGAGTGGGGGAACCCCGGTCCTGCGTCTCCGGCTAGTTAGGTGTAGATTAGGTGTGAGTGCCCTGCTGGCGGCGTCGAAGATGGTGGCGGTGCTGTCGGCGTTCTGGGCGTGGTCCTTCCCCTCCTTACCCCGTTCCGGCTTCGTCTTCGTTGCCGGGGAGGTCGTGAAGGTGTTCCGTCGGGTGAGCTTCTTCGCCTTTGCTTCTCCGGCCGGCCGTGGCGGCGAGGGGAGGAGTTGGCGGAGTTCGGCGACCTGTTTTTGTGGTCGGTGGTTCTGGTGCTTTCCTCTGTTGTTCCTGCTCTGGCCGGCCGTGGTGGCGTGGGGAGCGGCTTCTGGAGGTGGATCGGTGATGGTGGTGGTGGACCTGGGTGTCGGCGGGGCGGCTGGAAGATGGGTGGTGGCCGGGAGCGGGCGCTGTGGCCGTGGTCGTTCAGAGTTCTTTAGTTCCGTCGCTCGGCGGCGGATGGCTCTTGCGGTCGTCTACATGTTGTGGTGGTGCTCGGCTTCCGGCGGCTTGTGGTACGGCGTCTTCGGCGATGCTTAGGCTCTTGGGGATCGACGCGGATCCGATTGTGTTCTCTTCAGGCGACTCGGGGTGCTCCGTGCAAATTTCTGGGTTCTTTTGTAATTTCTTTGTTTCTTTGGGACCTAGCTGTATTTTGTACTGAGTTTCTTGATTTATGAATCGGATCCTTCCTAAAAAAAAAGGTCTGCTTTTGTCCTATCGGCCAGTGCTGCTACCTGTGTGCTCATAGTGGCGAGTAAATTACAAAAACATACCACATTTGGGGCTCTGACAACAAGTCAGTACCATTCTTGGTGATTTTTGCAATTCAGTACCAACCGTGGGCTAACGACAACATGTTGCACAAATTCTTTTCTAACCGCAGTTTGACAGCAGCCCTGACCAGTGGGGCCCATCCGTCAGGGCTGAGTTGGCAGCACATGTGGAGTTGGAGCTGACATGGACATGGGCCCCACATGTCAGCCCCACATTTTATTTTTCTCCTCTCTCTCTTCTCCTTCTTTCTCAAACTCTTCTCTTGCTCGCGGCCGAGCGCCGGCCGAGCGCCGCGGACGCGCCTCTGCTCCGGGCGGGCGCCTGCTCGCGCCACGACGCCGCCGCGTCCCTGCGACCCGACGCCGCTGCGCCCCGACGCGGCCTGCTCGCGCCCCTACGACCCGACGACGCTGTGCCCCTGCTCGCCGGTGCGCCGGCCAGGCGCCGCCGCCGCCGCGCCCCTGCTCGCGGCCGTGCTCGCCGCGCTCTCGCGCCCCGACGCCCCTGCGCCCCGCGCCCTCGCGCCCCGACGCCGCTGCGCCCCGCCGCGGCCTGCTAGTGCCCCTGCTCGCCGGTGCGCCGGCCGGGCGCCGCCGCCGCGGCCCGAGCGCCGTCGCGTTCCTGCTCGCGGCCGTGCTCGGCCATGCGCCGGTGCGCCCCTGCGTGGTGGTGAGCTCCATGTCCTTCGTGTGAGATGTGCGAGCGGGATTTGGTTCCCCTGACCATGGCCGCGCGCCACCTAGGCTGGCCACCCGCGCCGCCGGCGGGCCGCCCCTCCCCCGAGCAACTGCCGCCAAGCCTCTCTGCCGTCAAGCATGCGCCCTTGCCGGAGATGAGCAAGACGGGAGGAGAAAGAAGAAGAGAGGGGGAAAAGAAAAGATGTGGGGCTGACATGTGGGCCCCATGTCCATGTCAGCTCCAGCTCCACATGTGCTGCCAACTCAGCCCTGACAGATGGGCCCCACTGGTCAGGGCTGCTGTCAAACTGCGGTTAGAACGAGATTTGTGCAATCTGTTGTCATTAGCCCCACAGTTGGTACTGACTTGAAAAAATCACCAGAAATGGTACTGAGATGTTGTCAGAGCCCCAAATGTGGTATGTTTTTGTAATTTAGCCCTCTAATTCCCTATGGGCTATGGCAAAGTGGGAAATAATCTATTCCTGATTGCACTAGACTGCTGATTTAAAAATCCAATGGAGCACATCCATGGGCACAGAGGCCGGTAGCATTTTCGATGTTACAGGCCAGGCGTCTCTTTCAAACCTTTCGAGTGTCCCAGGGGGTCTAGTGTTTGTCAATGGCGTCGATCGACTTTGTGGATCGATGAAAGCCGCAGGAAATCAAGAAGCTTTGTCTTGTTTATCTCGCGGGCCTCGGA
The DNA here is from genome assembly GCA_947311845.1 of Poa pratensis. Taxonomy (NCBI): domain Eukaryota; kingdom Viridiplantae; phylum Streptophyta; class Magnoliopsida; order Poales; family Poaceae; genus Poa; species Poa pratensis. The sequence continues at coordinate 41,136,085 of CAMZMU010000042.1, forward strand.
CGGTGTTATTGGGTCTTCAGTCTTCAGTCACTGGTTGACGTTTTTAGGATTGTTCAATTTGGCATCGATTTCAGAGGATTTGCCTCTTCGATTTGAGTAGTATACTGGTTCTTCAAGTGTCTCTTAGTACGTCAAGCGGACAATGCATCGACCGAACCAACTAGTCAACTACTGACCGGAAGAAGAGTCCTAAGAAAAGAGAGCAGAGCGTTGCGATGGATGGCGCATTGTTATTGCGGATTTGCGGCCATATGCTCGAGTTGAATTTCTGTTCAAAGGGTTGTGAATCCTAGAACAAGGCAATAGTTTGATGCCCAGTTTTTTTGAACGGTAGTTTGATGCCCAGTTGCCCACCTCCTTTCTTCAACAAACTGGCAGACTTGATTACACTATTTTTTTTCGAGAGTGACTACACTAATTTCAGAAGAAGAAAAATAATATACTGTACTATTGCCTGGTTCAAACCATTTCAGAAGAAGAAAAAATATACTGTACTGTTGCCTGGTTCAAACCAGACATGTCATTTTTCGATAAAAAGTTCAGACATTGTCATAATTTGGAAACAAACAAAGATATCAGATTTGCAAGTGTTTCATGTTGCATTGTTTGCTCGCTCCCAGAAGATGTTAACTATTCGTTGATCTTGTTAACCTGATTAGCTCTGAGAGACTGAGACCTGTTTCTCATTCCATATGGACCTTTTTTTAGTAGTATACAAAACACGAGCAGATGTGCTCTGTCTTTCTTCAGGGAACGGTGATCCTTCTGTTCCAGCCGGGCGAGGAAGTCGGCACCGGGGCCAAGAAGATGGTGGAGGCCGGTGCTGTGGACAAGGTCGAGGCCATCTTCGGGTTCCACGTCACTGTGATGCTCCCCACCGGCGTGGTGGGGTCGAGGGCCGGCCCGCTGCTGGCCGGCTGCGGCTTCTTCGAGGCGGTGATCACCGGGAAGGGCGGCCACGCCGCCATCCCCCAAAGCAGTGTGGACCCCGTCGTGGCCGCCTCCAGCGTCGTCCTCGCCCTCCAGAACCTCGTGTCCCGGGAGGCCGATCCCCTGGACGCGCAGGTCGTGACGGTGACGAGGTTCCGTGGAGGTGGCGCGTTCAACGTGATCCCGGACTCCGTCACGATCGGCGGCACCTTCCGGTGCTTCTCGAACGAGGGCTTCATGCGGCTGAAGCAGCGGATCGAGGAGGTGATCGTGGCGCAGTCGGCCGTGCACCGGTGCGCGGCGGCGGTGGACTTCCACGCAGGAGGGCGCCCGCTCCTTCCCCCGACCATCAACAGCGCCGGGCTGCACGCGCACTTCGAGGCCGTCGCCACGGAGATGGTCGGCGCCGGCAGCGTCCGTGGCGCCATGGAGCCGTGCATGGGGAGCGAGGACTTCGCCGCATTCTCCGAGGCCGTGCCGGGGCGCTCCCACTTCTACTTCGTCGGGATACGGAACGAGGCGGCCGGGTCGGTGCACGACGCGCACTCGCCGCACTTCCGCGTCGACGAAGGCGCGCTCCCATTCGGCGCGGCAATGCACGCCAGCCTCGCCGTGACGTACCTGCAGCAACAGCGCGGGGCTCCTCGCGACGAGCTGTAAGTTCTGTTGCTGCATGCCAACAGTCGACGACCTTGGCTCGGCCAGCGAGTGTCGGGCGCGCGCGAGCGCGCCTGCATGGCGGCTCAACGTTCTCATGACGATCATGTTACCGCGGCGGTTGCCACTGCCGAGTAGTCTCGTCACTTCATCAGGAATCTTTTGGGGATCAAGAAAAAACGTACTGCCAGCAATGCGGTCGTGTAGTGACTGATGGTATTGTTCAATGCGCGCTGGGTAAGTTGAACAGATACTGGTCAATTGCACGCCAAAATGATTTGGAAGGAACTTAAGAGCCAATCATTCCCTCATGGGCGGTGTATCTCAATGAGTTGTTAAAAGAGCCTATGAGCAAGGGTTGATTAGGGGTGTTATTAGCAGCTTACCACCTGCAATACGTAGACAATAGTCTTTGACAGTCTTTCTATGGACAGTTTAGACAATGCAAAAATATGTTCTGTACCAGTTGCATCCTTAGTGTGGTGGAGTTAGAACAACCCTAGCCTCTCGCGACGCGCTGGCGACTCCGCCGCCGCCGCCTAGCTCCGCCCAGTCAGCCCCTCCTCCCTCACAGCCATGCCCCTCCCCAGCCGCCGACCACCTCCCCTTAGCTCCTCCCCATCCACTCTCTCACTCTCCCGCTAGCGCTGCTTGCTGCCCCGCTATGGTGGACGCGATCCCGGCCTCCCCAGCCCACCACCGGCCCCTCCCGGCGGCGGCCGCTCCGGCCCCGTCGTCCACCGTTTCCCCGCGCCCACACCGGTCCCCTCCGCCCCCGCCGGCCGCGGCCCCGGCGGAATCGATCCAGATCCGCCGTGCCATCGGCTCCAGTCCATGGTCGTCGGCAACCTCGACTCCCTGCTCGGCATGGAGGAGGCGCCAGACGCCCTGCTTGAGGAGGTGCCGGTGACTACTGCCGTTGATGGTGGTGCTGGAGGTCTCGCCTCCCCTCCCTCGCCGCCTTCCGGGCTCCCTGACCTCCCTCTGCCGCCTCCCCCTGCTGAGCTCCCTCCGAACTTCACACCGGTGCTCATCTCTGATGCGCCAGAGGTGTCTACGAAGAGGGCTTGGGTTGAGGTCGGGGGACAGCGCGCCCGAGGCCGGAGAAGACACATGTCCTGTCGTCCAGGAAGGAGGCTGGGCTCTCACCTGCCTTCAAGCGGCGGACCTATGGCCTCTGTTTCCGCTGCTTGGAGCCAGACCACTTCGTCGTCGATTGCCACGGCCCTGTCCGTTGCCTGAGTTGCCGCCAGGCTGGTCACCGTGAGAGGGATTGCCAGGCGCGCCATTCAGCCCGACAAGAGCCTCATCACCACTCCAGCTCGCCTCCAGCGCCTCCGCGTCGTCCGAAGTTTTTGCCCCAAGAGCCTCGCACCGGCAGCCGACCGCCCCCAGCCCTTCTGACCAGCTTCAGCGCTCGTGGGCATCTGTTGCTGCCAATCAGGATGCCATCACTGGGGGGCTACATGTGGGCTCGGTGAGGCTGGAACTGTTGCGGGCATCAGTGCGGATGCTTCTAGGTCGTTGCAGCCATTCCTTGAAGCTCAGGCTGTGGCACTAAGTGCTGACTTGCAAGCCTTGTTCGCGCTCGCTTGGAGGAGGTGTTCTCGCCTCTTCGACTTGGTTGCCGCTGTGCAGGGTTGGTCTGATCAGGTATCAGGGCTTTGGGAGCTAATGGAGGATCTCGGCGGAAGGCTTGGTCTTGCGCTTTCCTTGATTACAGACAAGATTGAGGAAGCTGCACCGCTAGCCGTGTCAGAGGACAAGGATGCCAGTGCGGCAGCTGGAGCTAGCTGCTCGCCTGAACTGGGTGGATTGATGGTGCAGGACATTGTGGATCCTCCTGAAGTGGTTTCTGCCCCTTTCGAGACCATGGTTCAAGGCTTGGAAGAGCAACACAACGTTGATGAAGTTGTGTCAGCTTGCAAGGATGTGGAGCTGGCTGAGGTGATTTTGGCCGACAACTCTGTTGGGCAGGTGCCCCTGGAGCTGGCATCGCCGAGAGACTCTCTCAGCTTGAAGATCATTGAGCCTGACATTCCAGTTGGTGGCAATGGGATGTCGTTTTCCCAGACTTCGCCCACCTTACTGGATGAGATTCTGAGCAACTTCAGCTGCACTGCACCGCTATCCTTGCTCGATGCACCGATTAGCTTGCAGATTGAAGGCGGCTCCCCTTGGGTCGGGAGGCGAAGTTGCAGATTGGAAGAGAAGAACAAAGACTGCACCATTCCCACTGCAAAGCGAGCTGAGTATAGATTGGCCGAGGCTTTCGGAGAACTGCCAAAGGACACGAGTTCAAAGACAGGCTCCGAGGAAGAAGTGCAAGAGAGGATGAAGCCCTTTCTATGGATGTGCAAGCAACCTCCTTCGCTGACGGCGCTCCAGGCCATTCGTGAGTTGGTTCAAGTTAATTGTTAGTTGTTGTCTTCATAAGGCTAGGTGCAAGCTCTCCCTTTGACGGGTGAGTGATCTCCGGGTGGTGTTGCTTGGTGTTGCCGAATACAAGGTGTTTCCGATGGACTTGGGCCTAGGGACTCTTGTTTCCGGCTCCAATGATGTGCCTTAATTCCTTATAGAGTGTTTTGAGTGGTTATGCCGGTTCCCGGAATTAACCGTGCAATGTATGGGTTTGGGTCCGGTTTCCCCTTCTAAACTGGATCAATTCTTTCTTCTAATAATGCAATGTCAGAGCTCCTGCCGGTTACAGTCAAAAAAGTTTAGACAATGCTAGAAAGTTGAAGTTTATCGTATCCCTTCCAACTCCTACCCTTCTGAATTTCAGTCATGTGATGTGTCCTGACCCTACACCGCTTTACCGTCCCGCCTATCTGCGTCAGCCTCAAAGGATCAAATACAGAAATTATCAAAGATACCACTCCGAGTCTTCATCCTCGCGGGCCCTTTTGTTTGGGCTTATTTTGGCTTTTTGGCTTTGGCTTTAAGCCAGAAAAGCTCCTAAATAGGTGCTTTTTTGGTTTTTGGATTTTGAAAGCCAAAAGATTTGGATCATTGTTTTTGCCTTCCAAAATCCAAAAGCCAAAGCCAAAAAGGCAAAATAAGCCCAAACAAAAGGGCTTGTCTCACGTGTGAGCCCTTCCGCACCGTCTCTTGGCCCAAGTGTTGCCGCTGCCTCTTGGGGCTCTCATCATTTGTCTCCGTCCTCCTCTTAGGGTGTGTTTGGTATACTGTGCCAACCCAAAAAATCTCAGCCCACCCGTTTTTTGCTTGTTTGGTATCCCGGGTTAGCCTCTCAGCCCTGTCCACATGAGAAGCTGGAATCGAGCTTCTCATCTCGACTGCGGCGAGATCATCCCGAAAACGGGACCCACGCGTCCCCGCAAAAATTTCCACGCGTCCACCCGGCCGGCGAAATCAGGTCACCTCCCACCCCCACGAAAAAGCCATCTCATTCTTCCCCGCACGTCTCTCCTCTCCCCCGCCGCCAGCTCTCAGCCCTGCTCGCATGAATCCTCCCCCCCCCCCCACCGCCTCACCCCACGAATCCCTCCTCCGCCTCCCGCCCGAATCCCTCCCTCCTCCACCGCAGGAATCCCTCCCTCCTCCACCGCGTCCGCGAATCCCTCCGACGCCACCGCTTCTGCACAAGGGTAAAGGCCTTAATTTCATGAAAATGGAAGTTCAAGTTCGTGAAGCCTCGTTTAAGCGCATCCTAGCAAAAAATCCTGATCTTGTTTGACTTGGAACTTGAGATATCATCTCTTTTGTAATGCTAATTAGTACTTTTCGTTGAATGCGAACTTTATAATATGGAGTTATTATGGATGATTATATATTGCTGGAATGTCATAGTTTGGTGCTGGAAATGTCTTACTTTTGTGCTGTATTTATTATATATTGTTGAAATGTCATATTTTGGTGCTGGAATTTATTTTATACTGCTGGAATGATATTTTGGTGCTGGAATGTCCTGTTTTTGTGTTGTTTTGTTGCTGTAATGTCATAGTATTGCTGAAACGTATTATTTATGTGCTAAAAATATGATGTCCCTAATGAAATACGTATTCTATATCTCAGCTCAGAAACAGGGTACCAAACATCTCAGCTCAGCTTATCTCAACTGATACAAGCTAACAAACAACATCTTAGTTCAGCATATCTCAACTGATACAGGCTACCAAACACATTGAAAAAACTGAGCTCAGCTTGTATAGAGTCAGCTTGTATGATCAGAGATAGGCATGGTGGGGTGGCACAGGCTACCAAACACACCCTTAGATTTTAGAGACTGTCCAACTTACCGGTTCCCACTTACCAGTTCGTGAAAATACCATCCCCTTGAAAAGCAACTTGACCCTGAGCAGACGCAGGGCGACCGCCCTGATCCTCGAGAGAGGAGGCCCCAAATATTAAATTACATCTGTAACTCTTATAATACTATTTGGCATGTATAAAAGGCTACTGACTATTGATAAATAATATAAAGTTGACCTTAGTTTACCTAAACCATTGCACGCGACCGGACTAACATAATATACCACATAAGAACATAAAAGAAGATCGGCAGTGACAAATTTAATTTTTCTAAGAATCTGTCCTATGGATGCCAGTGTCATATTAAATGTTTTGTGAGGTACATTTCCATGTTTAATTTACTGCATAACTTCCTATTTGAAACTGAAACGAACATTTGTACACATCACATGATACAGAAGCGCGTTGTGGTGAGATATAAAATTATTGAACTATATATCTTCAAAAGTAAACCCATCTTACTTTATCTTTGTCGTTGATTACTATATGCAATGTTAGTTCAATAACAAGTATAGATTTTCAACATATTATCATTGTATTACCATATCCATTGTAACCTGACAATTGATTATATAAAAATGATCATGTCATATCAATTTATACTCTAGAGTTTTATTACATAACCATACACTACACCCCTCTGTCAAGATATTTGTTAGATTATGTACTTTAAATTCCGTACCGTTATATTTGATAATATTAAAAATAGAGAAAAACATTCACACAATAACATACATATACGTTACATAATTAATCATTTGTAAAAAAAATTAAGGAGCCGTGTGTTCTTCCTTATTTTTTGTTTCAACATATAACTTGGTTTTGTATCTTGTCAAGGGAAATATCTCACAAAGGAAACTCAAATAAAGTTTCAATGATAATGGCAAACAATTTAGAAAAAGTATTGTATGGTTAACACTGCTAATTAACTAAATGGTATATAACATATGTTTGTTAAAACCACAATATGGTAAAAAAATAAGAAAGTATAAAAGTTTAATATAAATATATTATTTTAACTCGCACCGTGTCCAAAATTAAATTGGAACGGCCCTGAGCCAATGCATCTTGAAAGACATTGATGAGCGAGTAGACGTTCTCGTAGGTACAACATGTATCATGTAGGTGTTGGAGTAATCTCGTATTTGTTCAAAAATTAATAAAATTAAAGAGATAAGACTTGTTATCTTATCCTAACAAAAAACTAACGAGAGAAAAGGAGGGGTCAAAGCCTCATGTACCGTTTACATACGTGGCTCACGCGCCACGATCGGAGGCGCCTCAAACATTATTTGGAGTGGGTCCCATGTCCCTAGCGCTATAATATTAATAGGGAGTCTGGCTCCTGTAGAAGGTGACGATCTCAGACAATGCCCTCTCTCACGATAATCTCCACACCAATTCTAAGCTAGCATTCCGGGAACCGAAGCCACAGATATCCACTTCTGGCTAGACCAACGGACATTCGTCGCCATACCACGACTCACGTCGACGATGGCTTCATCAAGCAATGGTTAGAAATTTTATTCCGCATAAGTGGTGTTCTGGTTTTAGGCTACTCCTAATCATGTCTAAGTTAGATCTTTTATTTGGTATCAGAACATGGTTAGCCTAATTAGAACCTATTAGATCGGTTTGATCATTGCCTTCATATGACTGTTTTGATCAATGCAGTTGATTAAGTTTTCAGTTAATTGTATTAGATCTGTTGTGTTGACCTCGACTAGATTAGATTCAGTAATTTTGTTAAGATTAGTTCGCTTTAAGTTTCTTTTATTTGGTCGAACCCTCCGTTTACTTGATCTTCTAATCTATATCGTCTGTTAGTATGGATTAGTATTTTCGTCTTTTCGGCTAATGGTTTTTAAGCTCGAATTGCATGATTAATGCTAGTTCATCTTCAGTTTAGATTATGTTTAGTTAATTAGATTATTTCATGTTTAGTTCCGTTTCAGCCTATTATTAAGTGCTAAATTAGTATTTCGGTCAATGCATTAGATTAGTCATGTTTAGACTAATTGGATATTTAGCAGAAGCAAATTAGATCCAAATTCCCTCATTAAGAACCCTAATCCCAAATTAAGAACCCTAAGAAATTGAGACAGATGCTCACCTAATGCATCTCTAGCGCCATCGTCTCCCTCACCAGAGACGCAATGGAAAGCACCACAGAGCTATCCTCGACAGAGTCGCGCGCCGGCCTTTGGCCATTGAACGTGGCGTACTTTTAGCTAAGCTAATGTGACGACCTGGGCAACAAGAGGGACTGCTGAACATATGTCTAAGATCTTCCAAAGTGTTGTCTGATCACATGAATCATCAAGTTCTTCTCCATATGTTTCCTGTTTGTTTGTGCTCTTATGTGTTTCTAAGATCTTCTAAAGTGTTGTCTGATCACATGAATCATCAATGCCCTCTCTTTTAGCCATTATGCCAATTGTGGCATGGTTTATTGGCAAAGGACTATTATAGTCGGATGATGGAAAGTATTGATGAAGTTTCCGGTAGATGCTTGGTAACCTTAAAGGATATTGAGAAGGAGAGGTTGTGGGTAGCTAAAGCATACAGCAAGAAGATCCGACTCGAGAACTTCCAAGTTGGTGATTTGGTATGGAAAGTAATTTTGTCAGTCTTATTTTTTCGAAATGGAGGTTAAAACCATCAGCCTATGCATCAAAATTATTCACACAACCTTGTCAGTCGTCTCAAAGAGTCACAAGTTTAGGAAATGTACGGCAAAGCTGGGAAGATCCTCTTTGAATCGTGAGAATGGTACCTAGAAATTCATATTTGGTGGAGACTATGGAGGGACACTTATTACCCTGTGGATCAACAAAACATATCTAAAAAAGTTCCTCCAGGTGTGTTGTAATCAGTCCAGACAAATGTATAGCCGATATGCATATATCTCCCTTAGAACATATGGCTTATGACCTTAGCATCACATTAGCCGAGTTCTACACGCAAATATTTCTGACACGCAAGCTATGCATGAAAACAAGGGGCGTGATGGTAAGGACATGTTGAAGATTGAAGGCCCGAATGGACGCATTCAAGTAGGGGTTGGGTCCAGGCTGAACCTGGCATGAAGCAGCGTTTAGGCATGGCGAAGCAGCTCGAGTACATGAAGATTCTATAGAGCACGTTGTCAAGTACCACAAGGTACGGTCAAGCAAAGGCCGCGAAGGGAAACTGATGGATTCCTTGATACCAAGGCGAAGACATGACTGACTCGAAGAAGAGGTGGATTCTAATTTCATGATGGCTAGGAGACTTATGCATGTACGAAGGCTAGTTTAAATCTGACACTTTAGTCGGGTCACAATGTGAAGATGGAGGCAGTCACGACACTTGGGTCCTAATCTAGCGCGATCATAAGTGTGATTGACGACAACATGAAGGAGAGATCGACGAGATCTAATCCAACACAGGAGGAAATTCGACTCTGATCTAGAGGCAACTAGAAACTTGGAGTTTAGTTTTACGAAGTAGGAGACTTGCTTAGTTAGCATATGTGTTGTATTCGGTATCGTACATATACATGTAAAGAGTAGACCGTGACTTGTTGATGCATGTAAAATGCATACATGAACTTTGCATTATTTCTACTTATATTCCAGTCATATTTGCATCATATAAGGGTTATATCACTGTTTTATAATGATTTTGGGAATATTTGACATGTTTCCTATTTTTATGAAATTAACCCTGCGCAGGCAGAAAACCCTATTTCTTTCCTTTTATGTTTCAGGGACCCAAACGATGTCCAAATCACCTGCAAATTTACGGGCGTCGATATTTGGAAGGAAGAAGACTTGTGGGCGAAGGAAGCGAACAAACGGAGCCACGAGGGCCAAAAGGAGTGGGCCCACGCGGCCCATGTACCTGGCGCGTGGGACACCCCATCTTGGGCCTCGGAGCTCCGCTGTCGTCGATCTTTCCTCCACCGACTCCGTTTTGACCTAAAAACGCCTATAAAAATTATCCCCCGACGTTCTCTGGAAGGAGCGCCGCAGAAACACAGAAACACCGAAACAGAGACCTAGAGTTGCAGATTGGAGGGGGAAAACTCCGGCGGGGCGCTGCCGGCGTGGTCTCCATCTTCTCCAACGACTTCTCCACCGTCTCCATGATGAGGAGGGAGTAGTCCACCTCTGGACTATGGGTTTGTGGAAGTAACTTATGTATCTCTCTCTCTCGAGCTTCACTAATTAGTACCGTATGAGCTGCTGAACATGATTACGGTTATCTATGTAATACCTTTGTGGTGGATCTTTTTATGAGTTAATATATGTTTGAGATTGCAATGGTTTTGTTTCAGTTATGAAAGTAGATGCATATTATGTACCCCGTTCTTATTTACTTGTTATGATCAAGCATGTTTATGAGAGCGTGTGAGGGGGAACGTGTGCATTAGTTGGAGTAACGGGGGGTGGCTAGTGCGGTGAACGTGAGAGAAAGTTCCGCGATCCACTTGGGTGTTTTACCTTACTTTGTTACCTCACTAGGGATAAAAAGAAATACCATGCTACCGGAGATGTGGGTGTGACCATTGCCACTTTCTCCATGACTAGATCTAGCATGTTCTTATTTTAACTTCATGTCATGATACTTATTGCTATACTCTGAGTTATCTTAATTATCGAGGTGTTATGATTTAGTTCGCATCTTGGTGGAGTATAAGAGAGACTAATAACCAAAAGGTCTCTATGTTAGGACGTGATGCCCATATAATTATAACTTGTCATTAAACTGTTGTGTTGCAATCTCATATGTCAACTCTAGTGTTCCATTGTCTACCACGTTATTAAAGAGAGAGTGCATTTGTGAAACCATGAACCCCGGTCCATTTTTAATCATAAGAAACACCTTTCCAACCACTTTTACCACTTTTCCATTTTCTGCCATTATTAAATCCGAAAATACAAAAACACTTTTACATCTTGCATTCATCATAAAAAACCCAAAAATATCATTTATCATTGCTACCACCATCCTTGCATATTTATTTACCACCATTGCATATTTATTTCTTGTTTGCATTGCATATTATCTTGATATCATTCTAACACCTTGTGCTTGACAACCACTAGGTTAGGTTGAGGACCAAAACATTTACTTTGTTTTGTAGGTAACCAAAAGAAGGATAGGAAGATAAATCTACACTACTGATTCCCCGAGAGTTCGATATTAAACCCTCGAGTCACCCTCGTGGGGAAAACACATCTTCCACTTACTACACACTCTGCACTTGGAGTCTCAACCTAACCCATTTACTTTTCACGCAGGTACCACGCGAAGGGGCTAGCAACTGTTTTCTGGTGCCATTGTGGGGTAACTATGTGAAGGGCCATCAAGACTGTTTTCTAGCGACGTTGACGGGGAATCATTGCTGAAAGGTTTATCCAAGGATATCTCACCAAGTCAACTTCATCACCAACTTGTGCTAACACCTAAGCTTGGGGAGGTTGCACCTACAAAAGATTGCTAGGTACAACCAAGAGGCTATGATACCACCTAAGCTTGGGGATGTATGGATTCCCAAAGTCCTAGTAACCATTGGAAAAGAGACACACCATGCTATACTTGATCTAGGATCTAGTGTCTCTGTTTTATCTAAAGAACTATATGAAGTACTTGAATTGAAAAATCTTGAAAAATGCTCTATTGAACTTGCACTTGCTGATGATTCCATTAAACATGCTTTAGGAAAAGTAAGTGATGTTATGGTAGAGTTACATATGACATTTGTGCCTGTTGATTTTCTAATCATGGATATGGGGAATAAAACCTCTAGTCCAATTATTCTTGGAAGACCTTTTCTTCGTACTACAGGTGCTATCATTGATTCAAAAGAAGGGAATGTGAAGTTTCAGTTTCCACACAAGAATGTATGGAACACTTCCCAAGGAAGAGGGCACATCATTCAAGCTCCCTCATGAGCTTCGTCCACAATAAACATCAAGTAAGAAGCCTAGCTATATGGCTATAAAGAAAGCGCTTTACGGGAGGCAACCCGGTTGTTTTTATTTGTGATTTTCTTTGTGTCCTCTTGCTGTAACAAGAGACTTAGTGTTTAGTTTAGTTTCTGGAATTTTTAATAAAGTGCCAAGTTTTACTCATTTTGGTTGAAAAGTTGCTTATAGCGTTCGGAGATTTTATTCCTGCACGAATCTGTGCACGGTATGATTTTTAATTCTTATTCTGTAACTCCGAATGAGCTCATATTTAAACTGTAGTGCAACTTTTCATCCTCTGTATGCATGAATTTTTCGGAATTTTCGACAAAGTTAAGTAGGGTAGAAAAATACGTTTAGCTGCTGCTGTTTTTCTGGACAGATTCTGTCCCATTTTGTTTGATGCATGCTTAGAACTTTTAACATGAATCTTTTTGATCCAATTGAGTTTATGAGTAGGCATACAACATTATACATTTCTGGACATTCATATGAATTTTTGTCTAAGGATTATATGCAGCAAGAAATCTATTTGTTTATCACTACTAATGTGCCCCACAGAAAAGAAATGGGAGAAACGGTGTTTTGAAGTTTTTTCACAGGGATTAGAGGAGATGCACCAAGAGCTATCCAAGGATGGTGAAGACCATAAGCTTGGGGATGTGAAGACAACCCCACTGGACCTACACACTCTCGGTTTGCACACGTCTAACTTCTGTTTTTCGATCGAAACACTTTATCGCATAAACTTGGAGCGTCTTTTTGTTTGTTTTTGTTTATTTTTATTTTGTGAGACCACCACACTATCATTTATATATGAGAGAGCTACTGGAAATTTGGGTTGAATTATGTTGGATGCTATTATAAGATTGGGAAAAGGGATGTTAGTTGATTTTAAAAGATACATATAATTGCATGATTCATGAGCTTGTTAATGAGTAATAATTTGCAAATATTTTATCAAGAGCTATCTTTATTCATGTTTTGATGCTAAATGTTATTTACTTTTTTAACATGGATTAGTTAGTTCTATGGACACTCATGCATGCATTTAGATGGTCAACTTTCTCCCTCTTGCTAGCCCAAAAATTCCAACAAGCAAAAACTTGTTTCCAACACCTTCAACCAAAGTTTTTCCAGTGAGTCCACCATATCTACCTATTAGCTTTATGCTATTCCGAGTATGTTTATCATGATATTTGTGTTATCTATACCTCTGAATGAAAATGCTTATGTTGTTAATTGTTGTGGGAAAAGTTGGTTATATAGCTCTCCGAACTTGATGCACACTTTACTTTCATTGCATAAATAAATATGACCCATTGTGATTAAAATTATGAAGTTGTGGACTTGACAAATGTCTTTGGTTGAGAGTTAGCCATATGTGCTGTCACATGGCAAGCTTTCAACATTGCACATCATCTCATTTAGTTGATATCATGTACTTTTGTTTATGGATGCTTACCATGGGTGAAATAAATGGGAAATGAAGTGAGTTTAAATGAGTTTGTATAAATGGTTAGAGAGACGCCTGGGCCGCTAATCTAAGCCATGCATCATTCATGGTGGAAATTTACTTACATGCTATGGTGAACCTTCTGTGATACACCTTACAATAAAAAGCTATCCAATGGTAAATAAAAAGGGTGTTGAGATTGTTCATTTGTTTGTTTGTCTTGTCATTTTGATATGGGCTTGTTCCATATCCTGGGACAAGAGGTACCCCAGTTGACGCTCTTAATGATACTTTATTACTTACAATGATATTTAACTTGAACTTGCTTTGTTTTCCAAGTTGAGTAACACATGGAGTAGGTACTTGTATTCAAGGGGCATGAGACTTTCAACCTGTACTTTGTCAAGCACACTACTCATATTGCTTTCACTTTAAACTTAATCATTCAAGATGCTATGATAGGGGAATGAGAGCTTGACACCAAGGATTACCATATTACAATCATTGACTTAAGTAGAGAAGTTCAGAAGTTAGATGAAATTTATTCATGCTTTACCTCTACTCATATATATATCTTTCCAAAGTGTCCACCTTTTATATTCAGATTTTCATCAATACTCTATGACCATTGTAGGATGTTCTTACTTATTATTATGCATACATGTGGTCCATAGTACTTTTCTCTATGTTACACTTTGTGAATTATCATTGAACATCCTTGCATTGAATACTTGATATCACTTCATAAACTATCTTGCATATTGCTACTCCTTTTAAGAATGAATCATTTGACTCTATGTAGCAATAGTAATCATCTTTGATATCCATTGATAGTATTAAATTGCAAAGTCCATGTTAGTTTTATCACCTTCATACTCGAGGACGAGTATAGGTTAAGCTTGGGGATGTTGATGCATGTAAAATGCATACATGAACTTTGCATTATTTTACTTATATTCCAGTCATATTTGCATCATATAAGGGTTATATCACTGTTTTATAATGATTTTGGGAATATTTGACATGTTTCCTATTTTTATGGAATTAACCCTGCGCAGGCAGAAAACCCTATTTCTTTTTTTAATGTTTCAGGGACCCAAACGACGTCCAAATGACCTGAAATTTACGAGCGTCAATATTTGGAAGGAAGAAGACTTGTGGGCGAAGGAAGCAAACAAACGGAGCCCGAGGGCCAAAAGGTGGGCCCACGCGGCCATGTACCTGGCCGCGTGGGACCCCCATTTGGGCCTCGAGCTCCGTTGCCGTCGATCTTTCCTCCACCGACTCCGTTTTGACCTAAAAACGCCTATAAAAATATCCCCCGACGTTCTCTGGAAGGAGCGCCGCAGAAACACAGAAACACCGAAACAGAGACCTGGAGCTGCAGATTGGAGGGGGAAAACTCCGGCGGGGCGCTGCCGGCGTGGTCTCCATCTTCTCCAACGACTTCTCCACCGTCTCCATGATGAAGAGGGAGTAGTCCACCTCTGGACTATGGGTTTGTGGAAGTAACTTATGTATCTCTCTCTCTCTGAGCTTCACTAATTAGTACCGTATGAGCTGCTGAACATGATTACGGTCATCTATGTAATACCTTTGTGGTGGATCTTTTTATGAGTTAATATATGTTTGAGATTGCAATGGTTTTGTTTCAGTTATGAAAGTAGATGCATATTATGTACCCCGTTCTTATTTACTTGTTATGATCAAGCATGTTTATGAGAGCGTGTGAGGGGGAACGTGTGCATTAGTTGGAGTAACGGGGGGTGGCTAGTGCAGTGAACGTGAGAGAAAGTTCTGCGATCCACTTGGGTGTTTTACCTTACTTTGTTGCCTCACTAGGGATAAAAAGAAATACCATGCTACCGGAGATGTGGGTGTGACCATTGCCACTACTCCATGACTAGATCTAGCATGTTCTTATTTTAACTTCATGTCATGATACTTATTGCTATACTCTGAGTTATCTTAATTACTGAGGTGTTATGATTTAGTTCGCATCTTGGTGGAGTATAAGAGAGACTAATAACCAAAAGGTCTCTATGTTAGGACGTGATGCCCATATAATTATAACTTGTCATTAAACTGTTGTGTTGCAATCTCATATGTCAACTCTAGTGTTCCATTGTCTACCACTTTATTAAAGAGAGAGTGCATTTGTGAAACCATGAACCCCGGTCCATTTTTAATCATAAGAAACACCTTTCCAACCACTTTTACCACTTTTCCATTTTCTGCCATTTAAATCCGAAAATACAAAAACACTTTTACATCTTGCATTCATCATAAAAACCCAAAAATATCATTTATCATTGCTACCACCATCCTTGCATATTTATTTACCACCATTGCATATTTATTTCTTGTTTGCATTGCATATTATCTTGATATCATTCTACACCTTGTGCTTGACAACCACTAGGTGAGGTTGAGGACCAAAACATTTACTTTGTTTTGTAGGTAACCAAAAGAAGGATAGGAAGATAAATCTTCACTACTGATTCCCCGAGAGTTCGATATTAAACCCTCGAGTCACCCTCGTGGGGAAAACACGTCTTCCACTTACTACACACTCTGCACTTGGAGTCTCAACCTAACCCATTTACTTTTCACGCAGGTACCACGCGAAGGGGCTAGCAACTGTTTTCTGGCGCCATTGTGGGGTAACTACGTGAAGGGCCATCACTTGTACAACAAGTCCAGCCACCCTATTTGTAAGGGTGATAGAGCCGACTGTAAGCCAAGAATAGAAACCAATCATTCATACCTTTACCAATACACTCATGTTTTCCCCTCAAATTAACTCTTGTCATTACTTATGTTCATCCGCGACTCTATATCCAAACTTTAAATTCGCTTGTTGATCAACTCTAGAGATAGAGCTGAACGAATTGGTCTAGCCCAGCCCATCGTTGTTGCGATCTCTAGTAGGGGCCTCCCTGACGAGCAGGGCTTTGGGTTGAAAGTTTTGTGTATCACGCTTCTAGTCGGCCTATTTCGGACGCTTGCGGTACATTCTTCTCCCGAGAGTAGATGAGGATCTGTTTGGCCTCTTAGCCCGAGCTAGGTCGTGTAAGACAAGGAAACCCTACGTCTCCTCTGTTTTTAAATCTAGTAGCTGATGTCTTTACTAAAGTCCTAGTTAAAGCTGATAATCATGGCCTTATATCTGGCCTTCTACGTGGTTTCAATGGAACATGTGTAATCGGTATGCAATATGTTGATGATACCCTTTTGTTCTTAACGAAAATATGACCCAAGTCATGAATCTTAAATGGCTTATGTCCTGTTTCGAGCAACTTTCTGGTCTCGGAATTAACTTCCATAAATGTGAACTAGTTCCAATTAATGTTGATCCAGATGAGGCCCAGGCTTTAGCACAAACCCTTTGTCGCCATCTAGGGGTTTCCCCGTTAAATATCCCCCTTCATCATGTTAAACTCAGGAAAAAAGATCTACAACCTATTGTAGACAAACTTCTTAAAAGAGTTGTAGGATGGAGAGGCAAGCTGCTAACTCATGCCGCTAGATTAGAGCTGGTTAGGAGTGTTTTAGCTAGCATCCATATCTACCTGCTTAGTGTTATTAAATTTCCAAAGTGGGCTTGTGAGATCCTGGCTCAGGGCTTAATAGGATTGATAGGATACCCATATCATTAAGTTGCAACTTCTTTTCCAGAAGCTCATCTGAAAAGAACTCCGAGATTAAGCGTGCTTGGCCCGGAGCAATTTGAGGATTGGTGACCGACCGGGAAGTGATTCCCGGGTGCGTGATACGTCTCAAACGTATCTATAATTTTTGATTGTTCCATTCTTGTTTATATCAATGCTACATGTTTTTGTTATACTTTTATATCATTTTTGTGCATTTTCTGGGACTAACCTATTAACAAGATCCCAGTGCCAGTTCCTGTTTTCTGGTGTCTTTTTGTTTCAGAAAAGTTATTATGGAAATATTCTCCGAAAGAGCTAAAAATTTACGAGGATTATTTTTACGAAGGAACGAAGGCACCGTCCAAAAATCAGTCCGAGGGGGGACCCACACCCTCCAGGCAGCCCCTGGGCACGGGCCAGGGTGGGGCCACACCCCCTACCGCCTGGGCCCACCAGGTGGCCTATTGCGCGCCTCTTCGCCTATAAATTCTGCGTCTCGGGAAAACCCTAAACACCCGATCAATTTCCAGGAAAGATATCCGAGGCCGCCGTCGTCGCGAACCCTAATTCGGGAGGGTTCTGGAGCTCCTCCCGGCACTCTGCCGGAGGGGAGATCATCACCGGAGGGCGTCTAGATCACCATGCCAGCCTCTGGAGTGATGATTGAGTAGTTCATCTTTGGACTACGAGTCTATAGCAGTAGCTCTAGATGGTTGTCTCTTCTCCTTGTGCTAACATGTTTAGATCTTGTGAGTTGCCTATCATGATCAAGATCATCTTTATGTAATGCTACATGTGTTGTTTGCTGAGATCTGATGAATTGTGCAGTTATGATCAAGTTTGTTCTTCATTATATCTATGTTTTATTTATGATATTGCATGCTCTCCGATCCATATGGTTACTTTTGTCCAAGTAGTTACTTGTATCTCCAAGAGGGAGTATATATTTATGCTAGATAGTAGGTTCATGTTTCCAATTGTCTGGGCACGAGTGACGGAAGCGTCTAAGACTTTGGATGTGCTGTTGCTACTAGGGATAAAACAACGGTGCATATTTCTACGTGTTATATTCATTGCTTACATTATAAACTTTGCTTATTGCAATAATTTGTTGCTTGCAACTTAATACTTCCGGGTGACAGGCTGGATAGCGATCCCAGGGTGGACTATTAGTCATAGATGCAGTTGGATAACGGTCTATGTATTTTGTTATAATGCCCAACTAAATATTACAGTGAACTATAGCTTGTCATGATAGCATTGTCATGCCCTCACAATTTTTCAATTGCCTAGCTGTAATTTGTTTACCCAACATGTATGTTTATCTGTTTTATGGAGAGACACAACTAGTGAACTATGGACCCCGGTCCATTCTTTTACATTGATTAAAACATTGTTTCCATTGCTTTCCATCATCATTTGCTCGTTATTACTTTTTGCACTTATAATTGTTTTCCACACCATACGTTTAATCCTTTGTTTTCAGCAAGCCAGGGGGATTGACAACCTTCCTGTTTCATTGGGGAAAAGTAGTTTGATTGTGTTGTGTGCAGGTCCACGTTAATCTACAAGCGACAGAGTAGATTGACACCTACTTGAAGCCTTCTCCAAGTCCTACTGGATTGATAACCTTGGTTTCATAACTGAGTGAAACTTGCTACTACGCTGCTTCACACCCTCCTCTTGGGGTTCCCAACGGGTTGTGTAGGCCGCATCAGTGCGCACGAGTGAGGACAAAGTGCATAAAAAAGACTAGTGTTGATCTATGGGGCCAGTCTAGAGATCCTAAAGAGCTGCCAGGGGTGACAGGCCCGACCAAAGGGGTGGGCTGGGGCGTTACATTTGGTATCAAAGCCAACCCTCACGGTAACTCGGGCGTGTGCGGGTCAGTGGCGCGGACATGTGGGACATGTGCCGGCACTGGGCGCACAGACGGGTGCCAAGAGGGGAAGTTCCTGGACTTGGGGTTGACCGACGAGGGCGTCTGTCTTCTAAGGGGGGAAGGATGTGAGATCCTAGCTCAGGACTTAATAGGATTGATAGGATACTCATATCAATAAGTTGCAACTTCTTTTCCGGAAGCGCATCTGAAAGAACTTCGAGGTTAAGCGTGCTTAGCCCGGAGCAATTTGAGGATGGGTGACCGACCGGGAAGTTCCCGGGTGCGCACGAGTGATAACAAAGTGTGCAAAAAAGACTAGTGTTGATCTGTGAGGCTAGTCTAGAGATTCTAGAGAGCTGCTAGGGGTGACAGGCCCAACCAAGGGGGTGGGCCGGGGTGTTACAGGGCTATTAAGCTCATCAACTCATAAACTGCACATTGCCAGGGGTGACAGCCCGACCAAGGGGGTGGGCCGGGGTGTTACAGGACTATTAAGCTCATCAACTCACAAATTGCACATTACGTGTGGGACAACTATGAGGGGCATTTTGAATACCACATGGCCACTTGGGATTAGCCTCCGAGAAAATGGATTATGGAGTCTTATGCATTCCTAATTTATCAGAAGTGAACCTCTGCCTCCTTGCCTATTGGATTAGAAGGTACCAGTTAGATGGTGATAAACTTTGTAAGCAAATCATTAATTTTAAATACAATGTTAATAACCCAAACATGTTTGCATCCTCCCATGTGGGAGCTTCCCCTTTTTGAAAGAGGTGCTTTGGACTGCTAAAGCCGCTAAACCGGATTATTTGTGGATAATTGGTGATGGTAGAAAAGTGCAGTTCTGGGAGGACCAGTGGTTTGGTTCTTTTAGCCTTGCTATTCAGACCTGTATGTCATTGTTAATGAGAAAACTACAACTGTGGCAAATATCTGGGATGGGGAGCAAATTAAAGTCACCTTCTGTAGATGTTTTGATCATAGTTTAATGGTTTGATGGTATGTGGTTCTCCAGATAGCTCAACAATCCACCTTAGTGGGGAGGAAGATGCTATTGTTTGGAAATGTGAATCCAAAGGAGTCTATAGTGTTAGCTCTCTTTATACCGTTTTGAATTTTAGGGGTGATCTGCTTCCTGTTCATATTCAGTAAGTTTGGAAAGTGAAAGTTGCCCCCAAAAGTTCATTTCTTTCTCTGGCTTCTTTCACATAACAAACTTCCCACTAGAGATAATTTGGTGAAAAGGCAAAATGTAGATGATCTTACCTGTGTGTTTTGCTCTGAACTTGAGACTTGCTTCCACTTCTTTTTTTTAATGTGATGTAGCTCGTGCTATTTGGGTTGAGATAAAACGCATCATAAAGCTAGATGATTAGATGTATCTTTTCATTCCATATTGCTAGTATGTGGATTTGTGAGAAAATATTTACAAATTCATAATATATCCATGTCGCTGCAATGTGGATCCTCTGGTTGGCTTTAATCGTCCGCCATGGATTGCCTTGCATTAAATCTGGAGATTGATTGCATGTACAATGTTCGAGTGGAGGCTCCTATTCTTAGAGGACACAAGATGAAGCACGGACATAGTGGTGAAGGAGCTGGAGCTGCTTGCGAGAGCTCCCCCCTCCTTTGTTGTGGTCGGATCCTGACTAGCTCTGTGGGACCTGACTGACACTAAGATGATGCTGGCGCACAACACCCACCTGAACGATGATGATGAAGCTGAAGCGTGGAGGATCACCACAGAAGGTTTGGCTAAGCGTCTGGAGGAGGAGAGCCTCAAGCTGGTTGATGAAAGCAGAATGCTGAAGGTGCTTGACAACACATGACCTATTGTTCCAGCCCCCCCCTCCCATTCCTTCCCCCTCTCTAGGTGTAGTCTAGGTTACTCTCTAGCTAGTCATATGAACCTGATGCTTAGTGATGTACTTATTTGTGTTGTTTGCTTTTGCTTTGTTATTGCTGGTTGAGGCTTGTCTCAATCCTTTGTGGTTCTTGAGATGTAAAACTAAATAATACTCGCAAACTCAGTAATAAATGGTTGTGTGCATCACTCGATGCAGAGGCTGGGGTTTCTCCCCATTTCTAAAAAAAAAGGTTTATGAGCTGAGTCATAAGTTCATAACACCCTTTCAAAGTGTTGTAGTGGATAGTTGTAAACCAACTGTGACTGGTTTCTTAAATGGAACCGGGGCGTGCCCTTTTCCTCTAAAAAGTTAAATAGGATGAATAAAGATTTGTAGAAAGAAATTAGCACTTTCGACACGACAAAAGTGATACTCTTGGATTTGTGATGCCACCTTGTTAAATAACAACACATCCTTACGAAAGGAATTTGCCCCGTACTTGTAAGATTCAGTACTCACTTGCATCGCGTAACCACGGAATACAATATACTCCGTAATCGTATATAACTAAATAGTTCATCCCACTAACTATTTCTCTCAACATGTAGCCTATCCACCTCAGCAAACTGCCACATCAGCAATCCCCCAATTTTTCTTTTATTTTCATTTTTTCCTGTGCCAAATTTACTTTCTGTTCCCACGTTAATTTTTTGTATCATGTGATCTGTGCGATATGTAAAACAACCAGCCCATACAATTTTCTGGCCCATTCCAAACAGCCCAATTCTATTGATCTTTTCCAACGAACAGTCGTTCTTCTCGAACGAACTGAATCCAGATCGACCGACCAGCCGCTCCTCCTGTCAATCAATGTGCACTCCCGCTAAAAACTGCTGCACATCAAATTGATGCAGGATTGATTCCACCACTGAAAAGGCAAGTAGCACCCTCTTCGCATTCTGGAACTGAACAGACACCATGGATAAATCCTACTACAAGAGACGAGCCTCCTCACGGATTTCCTCCCAAGCTGCAGTGTGCACTTTGCCTACTGCCTCGAGCTCTGTCTCCGCTTGCAACTGCAAGCACCAATTGAAGCCAAACCAACCGGCCTCTCTGGCCTCACAATGACATCCTCAACCGTGCTAGCAATATCATCAACAAATTCCTCTCCCGGATCGACGCCGCCAATGATTAACTGCATGTTTAGCAACAATTGTTGTGACATCAACAGGTTATATTTCTTTATCCTCTAATCCTCTGTCCACTCACCATACTCCAGGTCGATCCTTTCACTTTTGCATGTGTTCAAACCTATGTGCCCACTACACGATTTCTCATAGGTTGCTGAAGAACTCATTCGGAGAACTTGGTTCTGCTTTGGTGATTATCGACATAAGCAGTTGATAGATTGATAATAGATGTATGAGTTCTTAACCTTCTGTTTTGCATTTTCAGATCCACTATTGTTGCCTTACACCATCTACATTATATGTTCGACAAAATGTCAAGACTCCAAATTTGGTTCCATGGGTATTGTTGGCGTCTGCAATGAAAACAAAGGTATTTAAGCTTTTTTTTTACTTTGGTTAAACATCTTTTGTTGTGTGACGATTTTAAACTTTGCTACTGTTCTCATACAAGTATTTATACTCCTTTTTCATATACCTCGCTAGACAATTTCTGAGATCTTATGACCTTGAAATTATGTGTATGAGAGGTATTTACTGTTGTAAGGTTGAAATGTCGCCTATCGCTTCTATATGGGGATGATTGACTCTTGGTCAGGCGGCAGGGTGGCGAGAGCGTGGCTGCCGAGAAACCAGGCAATCCAACTGTGTCCACAACATATGCGGTTGCAACTAGAACTATCGCAACTATCGCGCCATGGCCACTGAGATCAGACACCAATTATCTGTCATTTTTAAATGCTTCATTGTGCACACATAGATGTTCAGGTGCGGTACTGGGCTTTTGTACCTTATCATGTTGGGACTGTTTCTAAAATTTTGGTGCCCGGTCCTGAATTTGTTTTTTGCAAAAATGCTAACAATGATGAATATTCATCTTCTAACTTTCACCAGTTTGTATCCTATGTTGTATCAAATATTCTCCTATATCATAACATCTCAGTAATTTTCTTGCAGGGATAATATTTCAGTAATTCGGTGTACTGTATAGACTTGGAGCAGCGAGAGGTACGCTAATATTCATGTATAATGAATATAAATATTCCAAGGTTTTTCTTGATATACAATCTATTTCAAAATCTTGATTAAATAATTGCAGCAGTATGAACTGATGTATGGACTACTTCTGTTCATCTTTATAGGGACAAAAATGCTTATCTGGATACTGAAGTGTCTATTACATGATAATGAAGTGGCTACTACCAATGGTTTTACTGTTGTAGTGTTCTGTACAAGATAATAAAGTGCCCATTATATGATAAATCGTATGCTATTATTCCAGGCTCTAGCAGAATGTGTGATGAATATCGAAGACCTCTTCCTTATTCCAAGAGAACTTTTTTATTACAACAGATAATGTAGACCGAGTTACTGTTGCATGCAGTTGTCCTTATTTACATTCAGTTTATTTGCCTAAACAAGTATTTCATTACCTGCTAATTTCATAGTGGGGTATCTTGAGATCAAGAATAAATTACTGGACATATATTGGTTTGTTTATTTCAGATTTTACATATAGACCGAATTCTCTATATGCACTGTTTTTGCTTTAGTTGTTTTGTCAAATAAAATATTGGTGACGCGAATATCTGACTTGGTAGTTCGTACTATATGCATCAATATAGCCCCATTCAGTTCATTTTTAAATGATCTTTACACTTACACGAAATTTTTCGTTTGAGCTGTCATATGAACTTCAACGGCTGCAGAGCATTACGAGGGAGAAGACCAATTAAATGATGTTGATCTTAATATGTGCAACTGAGCGGATCAAAAGGAATTAGCTGCTTTGACATCCATATACAGCAAACTCTACCAACATCGAATTTTCTCTTGCACCATCTGTAGAACAAATCGTTGTGTAATTATCATTAAGGTTCTTATACCGAGCTATTGCTACAAACATTTCCCGCCGCAACGCGCGGGGTATCATCTAGTTAGTAGTTCAAATTGTGATACAAATTATCTGAATCGATACAAATAGATGGATAGCACAAGAAAAAGAAAACACAGCCAACACTAACAGCAGGAGCGGAAGAAGAAAGGTGGTAAGTACACGAGGAAGCAGTAGGTAAAGAAGGCACGTTAGGCGAAATGACAACGCAAAGAACATCGTGATCTTCACCTAAGATCCCCATGGATCGAGCCTGCGGGACACGCGCGCTGCGACCTCGGCCATCTCAGTGGCGCATGCTGCCGACGAGGAGCGCTACGGCCGGGCAGAGCACGGCTGCGACGAGCGATGAGGACAGAGCTGCGGCACCGGACGTTGGGCTCGGCGCAGGCTCGTCGGCAGCCAGAGCGACCCCGGCAAAGGTAGACACGGCGATGGCCGCGACGATGAAGGCGCGGAAGACCTTGGAGGCCATGATCCTAAGAGAAATGTGGCAGATGCCGCCTGTATTACAGCTGCTGGAAGGAACGCGAGAACTGGGAGAATGATGTGTGCGAGATAAGGCCGGAGGGAATCAGGGACGAAGCGCGCGTTTTTATAGCCGAAGAACAGAGCAGTGGAGACTTGGGGGGCAGGGCCCTGCATTTTACAGGCTGGCTGGGTGGCCGGCCGGCCTCCTCGAAACAGCTCACGATCAACGGCTGGTAGGCCCGCAAAAAAAAAAAACGGCTGGTAGGAGTAGGGCCAGCATCTGCCTGGTTTCAGCCTACTGCAAGCAATGCAATTGCTATTATACATTGCTGATTGCCCTGGTAGTTGCTATTTAGCGTGGCTCGCCCTCGCATAGTCGTCGCGAGAGAATTCAAATGCACTGAACCTGTTTTTTAGAAAGAAAGGAAGTACGGGGATGGGAACCTGATGCCAACAATTTGTGTTCTTGTTCGCCCAGTCGCTTCGCAAGGTTTATTCCAATTTCCAAAACCATGAGCTTGGATTAGAATGCTAGGGGAGCCAGTGCCAAGGGTCAGTTGCTATTTAGCTTGGCAAGGGAGGACCGAAGGAGATCAGTGGACCGCAGACCACATGCTCGCTTGCCAAAGTGCTCCCCAATGATGAATGCCCAGTGCAGCAGAGCTGGACGGGCCTCGCTCTCATTGCATGCCGTCGTGTGTGTTTGATTCCTTCGTTTCTTCCGGCCGTCGTCCCGCAAGCCCGAGCGCATGCAAAGACAACAGCTCAGAAAGAGCTGTAGACGGCGTACTTGTTTCTTGGCCGATAGTTAGCTTGCTACACCATCGTTGTAGGCTTCCAAAAATAAGTACTCCCGCCTCTTGATCCATCTGTCCAGCCGAAAAATTGTTATCTCAGATTTGCTTTCGAGTTGGGGATGGTCCTAACTTGTGAGCAAAGTTAAGCCGTTGTCTGTAGAAACATATAACAATTACATGTCACCGGAAGTGGCACTAATCAGTTGGAGTAACGGGGAATCTGAGCCACCTCGAGAATCTTACATGACAGCACCACAGGGCCCAAGCTACAGCGGAGAGGTGGTGGAATGTCCATAGACTCGACAGCGCGAATCGGATATGTGGATCTGGATTCAGGTTTCTAGTACTGGAAGCAGCCCAACCGTTCGTGGATCGTAGAACAAGCGTTGCACTAGGAGAACAATCTAGATGAAGGGCGTATCAGGTACTCCTATATTCAGGTTACCAGTTGCTGTCACTGCAGAGGTTTACTTCAAGCCAAGCCAGTGTTGCTTTTAATTTTTTTTTTGACGGTAAATAGGAGAAGCTCTGCCTATGCATTATTAGAAGGGGAATAGAATTGATCCAGTTAATTAGGAAAACCGGACCCAAAAACCAAACAATGCGCGGTTAAAGAACCGCACACTCTAACTCATGGAACGTCGTCTGTGCCTGAAACAAGGGAATCTAGACCCAAACTAACAGGCCACACCTCATATCCAACTAACAGAAACTCCCCAGACACACACAAACTCTCATCGCTAGAGATGCACCGGTATGCACCCTCCACACAGAAGAGATCAAGCATTACTCACAACTAAATCTCGAAAAGCCTCCATCACCTACAGTGTGCGCTGCTTCTTATACATCTGCAAATAAAATTGCATCTTCTCATCTATGACTTCGTCGGTGGCTTTCCCTTTGCTCTTGAGTTTTGGGATTTCCCCAAAAGTCTCCGCCCGCCTAAACTCGGCGCGCTTGGCTGGTGGAATGACACAATCTTTGTTCTTCTTGTCCAACCGGATGCTTCGTCGCTCGGCCAAAGAGGGAGCATCCACCCGAAGCTGCTTGTCCTTGGGCATGTCGGCAATCTCTCGGCAGAGCTCCACCATCAAAAAGGCAAGGTCTTCTCATGTGGCTCAATCGCGTCAAACTGAGCCATCACCTTTGCGATTTTCTTCTCCGGGCTAGAGGCATCAGGACCCCTCAACTCCTCCAATGCCAAAGGCATCTCCACTCCAAGATCCTGCATCGGGGGCCCTTGCACCACCGGGGAGACATGCTCCGAAGCAGCAATAGGGGTGGAGGTGGATTCCAGGACAAGCGTGGCGCTGAATAGCTCACACCCCTGGGAGAGTAGCAACCAAAGCGCTCGACCCCGCCGTCTGCGCATTCAGCATTGTCCCAAGTACACAGCGATGGTGTTGGCTCCACCTGCACCACAGCCAGCGGCAAGGAGAGCTTTTCCAAAACAAAAAAAAACTCTGCCCGCTCCATCAACCTTCGAAGACGCATCAACAAGCCTTGCACAGACTCCTCCATCTTGCTCTGGGACGTGTTGCTTTAAATTTAGTTTGGACGAAGCAACAGAAGGTGGCATAGGTAGGCATAGCTGCTAGTTTTCAAGTTCGCGCATCCATGACTAACAAATGCATTGGCGTCACTCTGGCTCTTGATGCCAGTAGACTACTCTACCGCAACCGAAATCTAAACTGCCGCTAGTATTAGTGTGGTGATCTGAGCGAACGTAGAGATGACTGGATACCATTTGTTTCATAAGCTGCTGTGCTGCTAAGCGAGTCTTCTTTCTGATCATCCCCTGCAATGTCTTTTGAAATTTAATTCTCAAATATGAATTTGTCAAAGGATCAAGGAGTCATTATTGTGTGCAAGTAAAACAGCCTCGTAAACCGAGCGTCAGTGACGCAGTGGATTCCGCGTACATCACCATCTCAACCTCACGCACATCAATAACACCATCAACAACTCCAACTGATCCTATATTCCTATCACAAGAGTTAGGGCACCTCCAACGGGGTGGAGCAAACGGACACCCCAATGTGTCCGTTTTGGTCCGTTTGGGGGCGGACAGCGGACACATTTTGAGCCTTTGTCCGTTTGGGGTGGGGGTGCCCCCAACGGACTGGTGCAAAATGGGCCAACAAAAAATATTGGAATAGTTCAAAATACAAATTCTTCAAATTTAAATAGTTCAACACATAATAAATAGAAATAAATAGGACATCACATGTCCTCGCGCTCACGGATCATCTTTTGCCTCTTGAGAATCCATGCCCTTTGCTCCGGGTCCATGATGTTCAAGTCGGCCATCATGATCCGGTTATCTTCGGCGAGCAACGCAAGCCTCACGCGATTCTCCTCCGCCTTGGCCTCGAGCATGAGCCGGGTCTCCTCGGCCTTGATCTTCTCTTGCTCGATCTCGAGCTTCTTCCTTGTCATCTCCACATACCTTGCCATGGCTTCCTCCTTGTCCTTGCGTTTATCCACGTACCTAGCGGCGGTGGACTCCTCCTTGCCGGCGATCAACGTCTTCAGGGTCTCCTCCAATTGTGCTTGTGCCGCCTCACGCTTCACGTCTTGCGCCGAGGACTTGTGTCCTCTCGGCCGCACAGCCCGGCCACCCGAGCTTTGGCCGGGATTCACATCATCATTGGGGTCACCGTTGGCTCTCTTCTTCGAACCTTCAAGGCCCCCTTTCTTCATGGCGTTGTAGCACTCTTGCCATTTTGGACAACCCTTGATCATGTCCCAACAATGGCCCAAGGTGAACTTGGTCTTGAAGGCCACCTTGAAGTACTCCAAAGCTTGATTCATCTTGTCCTCAACCCCGTAGCCGCTCACCGGCCGGTTCTTCACATGCTCGTAGGCCGCTTGGAATTTGCAACACTCGGCCGAGATGTGTTGCCACCTCTTTGTGAGTGAGCCCTCATTGCGATCACTCTCAATCCGGTAGGGCGGCAATTTCCTTTGCTCATGGAAATGCTTGTGCACCCTAAACCAAAATGCGATGCCCCTTTGTTGGGCATCCCATTTTGCATTTTGCCCACAAGTCATCCATGACTCGCATAGCACCCTGTCTTCCTTGTCCGTGTACGAGGTTGTGCGGATGTTCTTCCGCTTGAGGCTCGCCGCGATTAGGGCGTGCTCCTCATCGACATTGAGTGGCTCTTCCTCAATGTCAACCACATCGGCCTCCGTCTCGGGCATGGTCGCGTCGGGGTCTTGTGTGTCGAGGTCGGCCGGGTCGAAGTAGGTGTTGGCCTCTTGTGTCTCGGCCTCGGCAGGATCGAAGAAGATGCGGCCGTTGATCATGTCGTCCATGACATCCTCGGTGAAGTAGGCCGGGTTGGCAGGCGTCGTCGGCAGGAACTCGCTCCCGTCGAACATGATGGCACGGGCCTCGGGCATGGTCATCCTGCCACCGCCGTGGTTTTCGATTTGCCACGGGGCCGCACGTCACCGGCACTCGGGGCCACGTTGAGGTCGAGCGGCTTCGGCTCGACCGGGACCGACGAAATCTCCGGCGAGTCCTCGCGGGAACCCAGCCGCGACACTGGGTGATGGGCGGCGGCCGGCGACGGCGTCGAGAGGCCGGGGGATGAGGATTTAGGCGGCTTCGCTTTGGCGGAGGAGACCGAGCTTCCGGCCGACGAAACCGTGTCGGGGGAGAGGCCGGTGGCAGCAACGAAGGCTCCTGCAAAAACCTCCCCTTTGAGGAGAAGGACAGCTCGGGCGGCGGCCTGGGCGGCGATGAGGTCGGAGTTGGCCTGATGCGTGATGGCGGCGAGCCTCTCCTTCTCCTTGGCCTCAATGAGGGCGGCCTTCTCCTCTGCCTTCTTCTCCCGAGTCCTCTCCCTCCGGCCTTGTCGCTTGACCGAGGCCGGCTTCGGCTCCTTCTTCACCACGAGTAGGGCGGCGCCGGTAGCGGCCGTGGATTTGGACAGCCCGTCCTCCATGAACGGTTGGGGCGGCGAGGGCGGCTGGGGGCGGCGGCGGCGAGGTCGGCTGGGGGCGGCTGGGGAGGGAATGGGCGGCCGAACGAGAGTTTGGGAGGGGATTCTGTGGCTGGACCTTGGGCCCGACGCGGACAGTGAGGACAAAGAGGCGGACCGAGAGCCTGTCCGTCCCGCCCCAAAGTTGGGCCGCGTTTGGGTCGAAAACTAGTGTCCGGGCGGACACCAGTCCGGATGCGCCAGCCCGTTGGAGAAGGGCATTTGTCCGTTCGGACAAAAGCGGACTGGGTTGGTCCGTATGCGCCAGCCCGTTGGAGGTGCCCTTAGAGCTAAAGCCCTATGAGACGAGCACTACTAGAAATCCCCATATTTCCGACGGTAAAATCTAATAACCGACGGGCCGTCGGCTATTATGCGCATAACCGACGGGAGCATCAATGCCCGACGGTTTCCGACTAACTCTCGGGTATAACGACCAATGGCCGACAGTGGAGTAGATTTCCGACGGGACTAAAACCAACTCTCACCTATCTCGGCTAATAGCCGACGGTGAAACGTAATATCCGACGGTCCAGATATAACGCTCGGCTCTGTGCATAAATGGCCGACGGTACTTGTTAACTCTCGGTTATTAGTTAAGATAGCCGACGGGAAATAGTAATAAACGACGGTTAACATTGGCACTCGGTATTAGAGTTTTCCTGGAATACTTTTCTTAGCTTTTATTCTTGAATACTTGAAAAACACTTCGATACCAAACATAACGTGTAATCAAGTAATAGAATTGATCCCGATCCACAGTGTTTTTTTCAGAGTACCCGATCCATCGTGTTGACTCCAACTAAAGCCAAACGCATGACCCCACTTCCCTTTTTATTGCGAGTCCACCTCCCTAATTTCCCTCTCCCTGGCCTTATCTTTGTTTCCCAAACCACCTCTCCATTCATTCCTCTATCCCCCCCCCTCGCCCCGATCTGATCTGGATCGAACCACCTTATTAACCGGCCAATGTCGGCCCCGCGTCAAGGCCACCGCGACGGTCGGCATTCGTCGTGCCCAGATCGCAACTTCAACTCCTCTGGCGTGGGCAGCGACGGCGGTTTCTCCGGCGAAGGGAACAAAATGCTTCGCTTCTACACCGACGACACCCCCGGCTGCTACGGCAAGATCTATCGTTCCCGCACCACCGCCTCTACCTTTATCAGATCCCCAGACCTATCAAGTCATGCCCTTACTTCTTCTTTCTACGGTTTCTCAGTTCAGATCAGATGTTTTTGTTCCGTAACAAACGTACTGATTTTTGATTTTGTTGATCCTTTCCGAGTAAGATCTGAGAAAGATGTTTTTTGTGTGCAGCAGATCCAAGAGGCCGAACTTTCTCCATCCTGACGTACTCTGTTAGATCTGTCCAACTTTAGTTGTTTGGGGCCTTTCTGTTTCAGCTTACCTCGTTAGGACGAATTGTGGCTGATCACCTGGCTGTTGACCAAACCATAGATGACGGCCCACCGTCGGTATAAGTAATAGCCGAGAGTACCGTCGACCATTTGGGGAATGGTCGACCGAGCATCACCGACGGGAGATATCCGACGGTGAACCGTCGGATATATGATTAACCGATGGTGAACTTAAATATCCGACAGTAATTTAGCCCTCGGTTATATGGGGATATCTAGTAGTGGAGGTGACCCCATTCTGATTGTAATCCTTTCAAGCTGATGACGGCGACGCCCAGGGCGCCGTCACCTCCTTGGAGGCGTCATCATGGTGTTGTCGGTGCTTCCCGCCTCGACCACCGGGGGAAACCCTAAATCCGGTCTTCGGATTGGGCGGCGGCGACGCGTCTGTGTCTTGCCCCTCCTTGGAGGCGTCGCCTAGGTTATTCGTGGAAGTCTCAATGCGCTAGTTGGAGTCAGTGTCGTCGCTCAGAGCGTGGGCTTCCAGGGCGCTATGTACACCGTCGCCGATACTTCTTGGTCGTCACCTCCTCCGGTATGGTTTGGTCCTGCCGTCCTCTCGCCGACTCTCTCTTAGGCACTATGGGTCGGCGGTGCGTTGGCTTGTACCATCCCGAAGTTCGAGTCGATCTCGTGAAGTTCCCTTCTTAGGTTGTGACGCGGCCTAGAAGCTTGGTGTATCGCCTCCTCGCCATTTTTGGCTAAAGACGGTACAAGGCGAGTATGTGTAGTTTCTCGTTTGGTTCGTGTGGGTTGCGTTGTAAACCGTGTGGCGTTGTGTTTGTATCGTGGAGCCTCTTTGCGTTGTACCGGCCGTCTTGGCCTCTTCTTCTATGAAATATGATATACCTGCCAAGGTGTATCCTTGGCAAAAGGATGGCTTGCTACCACATGTGAATACTCTATGTATGAAGACCAAAACCTACAAAGACACAAGGCAGGAATTCGGAACCGAGAAGGTGGAAGAGGAACCTCAAGACGAAGAGGAGAAAACCTCTATAGGTCGTTGGATTGTCTGACACCCCCCCTCCTCCCCGGCTATCCGGCGCTTGGGAGAAACCAGCGACCAAAGTATGAAAGCTCGTGACACGTCTTGAACATTGTCCGTACACACTGATACCCTGCACTGTCTGCCCCCCTTTGCCAGATTCAGATGGAAGAGCCTAAAGAACGTGAGGAAGCAGAAGTCGGTTGAAGTGTCAAGCGATATATTGTCTGATGCTAAAACCGTCGGATTGTTTGGCAGGCTACATGGGTGCATAAAAAGGGATACCGCTCTTGTATCTTACCCTCTCTGGGCCTGTATATAGGTTGTACCCTTCTAGATCTAGGGTTAGACATGAAGTAGAACAATGAGCCTTTTCTCCCAAATTTCCCATGTGTAATCCAAAACCCTCCCCATGTGGATGGCAAGACCTCAACTGGTGAATCTTATAGGCTATCATTCCTTCGGATTCTTTTGGTTTGGTGGACTTAGCAGATTGAGAAATTGGTGTCACTAAGAGCGAGTCTCTTGAATTGTGACTATTCAGACGCTTGCATGTTGGTACGTACTTGCAATCGAGTGCGGATGGCGATTGATAACATCAACCTTAATTACCCATTTCAGTAAGAAGAACACTCAGCATCAGAATCAGATGACGATCCCAGTAATGGAGATGACAAAAGGCAATCAAGTGAATGGCGCGACAACCATCATCGATCACCACCACCATCATCGACATCGAGATGGAAGTGAAGCGAGTGTGTGGCGACAACGACACCACCACAATATGAAGAAACTTTTGCCAAGCTCAAGTTCACAGTGCAAAGTTCTCCGGAGGCGTTGATCCCGAGGTGTAGCTCTCTTGGGAACTAAAAGTTGTCAGAAATGTGAGTCGACATACTTAGGGGTTATCAAAAGCTACTCTGTGACTAGCTAGCTATAAAGGTAGTAAGTTTTAGATGTTGAGTTGTTTTTTAAGAAATTCACGTTGACTCTAGAGCTCATTTGTTCATGCCTGGTTAAAAATCAAAAATAAAAAAATTCCCAAAACCACAACAGCCAAGAGTATACATTTTCGGATTTTCTCACATAAAAGAGCCAAGCAACCTACGGACAGCGTTGGCGATCGCCAAGCAATGGTCGACCAACGGCCTCCGCGCAACATGTCCATCAAGCTCGGTGGCGACATCATCATCGTCGTCAAGAGCGTTCGGACAAACACGGACAGCTATCCGCCCGGGCCGGAAGCGAAACAGAACCGAAAGTTGACGTCGAGACGCCACCACTCCTCCGGCCCACTTCCAGTCAGTTCCAGGCGCAGGAGTGCAGGACGACAGGGTCGCGTCGGTGTTCCTCGGCTAATTTCCCGTCCCGTCCAAACCTCCGCCGTCATCACTCGCCTCCCACCCGTTCGCATGTCTGTCACATGGACGGACCGTTGGCACGCACGCGAGCCCCACCCGTCATCCACTTTCCCAGTAACAAACAGCCCGTGCTCGCTAACTCACTCGCTGGCTCCACCGTTACAGCGCCCGTAATCACTTCCTCCCATTAATCAAGTTGTTAATTCGAAATTAAGCGCAAGAAAGAAAGAAACCGGCTCCTCTTCCCTAAATCCGTTGCCCCCGCGTCTCCGCCGTTACCAAGGCCAAATCTTGTTTATTCCTCCGCCGCGCTCCCATTACCATTTCCATTTTCTACGCCCGTATGCGGATCCGCCTCCTAGTGTCCATCGACATTCGCCGCCCTGCCTGACCGAGATGTGGGCCGGAGGGGATAACGGGGCGGTGGTGGAGGAGGAGGCCACGGGGTTCGAGGTCGGCATCGTCGTGCCCAAGCTCCCACGCGCCGCCGCCGCCGAGGACGGAGAGGACTGCCTGGCGCGCCTCGTGAGCGAGCTCGAGGGCGCCGGCCTGCTCGTCGAGCGCGTCCGCGGCGTCCCCGCCGAGTTCATCAAGGTCCCTCCTGCTTCTGCCTGCGCCGGTGCTTTATTAATTTTCGGATTTCCGAGACAAGGCCCTAAGATTTCTATCCACTCCGGTTATCACTCACGCCAGTCTCTTGTACTGTGTTTCCATTTTAGCTTTCTGCGCCCATGGGGACTCTGGGGAGAGCCGCCGCCGAGATGCAGATGAAGAAGCTGACCTACATCGGTAACTCAACTTAACGACTATACATTTCAGATGTGGCATCAATTGGGCTGGGGGATCCGGCAATGTGCTGATGTACTGTTTGTTAATCTTCACTTCAGGAATGGAGCTGCAGTTCGAATGGGACCAGGTCGCCGCGTTCGTGACGCAGCCCGACGGCTCCCTCTTCAGCTGGCGAGAGCGGTTCACCTGTTTCCGCTACTTGATTTACGGCATTGTGAGTGCACAGCCTTCTTGCAATCGTGCAGTTGTTCCTGTTACCCCAATTTCAGTGTTACATATGGTTTGCATTGTGTGGATAGCAGTGCCACATTGAACTCCCGATGGAACATTGATACTTTCTTAATGATAAGTTCCCTCTGGTTGTAGCATTCCCTTGCTTAAAAGTAAAATTATCCGTTCCTCTTGACTGTTTTTGCATTGGATATTTGACAGTCTCCCAAATGATATACACTAACCAATGCATAGTTCATCGG
Source organism: Poa pratensis (assembly GCA_947311845.1). NCBI lineage: Eukaryota > Viridiplantae > Streptophyta > Magnoliopsida > Poales > Poaceae > Poa > Poa pratensis. The sequence goes on from CAMZMU010000042.1 coordinate 41,170,121, forward strand.
AAGACCTATGCACACTTTGGATCTGAGCTACATAAATTAGGATTATTCACTCAGCATTTCACTTGTTAAACATGATGTGGGAAATCGGGAATAGTAAAGCGTATAGTCCATTTGACTCGCTTTCAGTTGTCGTGATTCGGAATCTAAGATTTCCATGTGTGATAGGGAGTTGGTATTGACCCATGCAGGTGAACAAGACTGGCTCTGAAATATCTCTTAAATTTGATGACAACGAGTTCGATTGGAAACAAAACGAGTCACTGTTACGCTTGCTCGAAGATGAAGGAGTTGTAAAGCTAGTCTTCCCTTTGCATGGTAAACTGACCTACGCTAACACATTTTCTAGTGAAATGTGTCGCATTAGCTAACAACATTTTGTTGCAGATGAAGTTAAAAGGAAACAGCTCCTGAGAAATTGGGCACTTAACTGGCATGACTTCACATGGCAACCTATTGATGAAGTTTACTCCTATTTTGGAACCAAGGTAGAGCAGCAGTATAACAGCACATTGCAGCCCATGTATTTAACTTCTGGACCAATTGTTCTCAAGCAACTCAATCAAAAGAATTCCTTTTGACACCAGAAGCTCCTCATTTGTGAACTGCAGATTGCAACATATTTTGCCTTCCTAGGAATGTATACACGTTGGCTATTCTTTCCAGCTGTTTCTGGACTGGCTACTCAGCTGATAGATTTTGGGTATGTGTTTTTCTGTGGCTCTTTCCCAAAACATAGTTCACATATCACTGTTCACTAGTACAGTCAGCTAAGCGCTCTAAAGATTTCCCTTGCTTCTTTGAACTCAGGTCATTGCAGTGGCTGGTTCTTCCTGCTTTCTTTATCTTCGTGATTTCTTGGGCTGTCTTCTTTTTGCAATTTTGGAAACGGAAGAATTCAGCACTTCTTGCTAGGTAACATCGAATTTTTGGACATGTGACTGTTATTCAAGCTCAGGTTGTTAAGATCCTGACCAAAACCTTTCTTTTCGTCCCTGTGTGGAAAGCAGATGGGGCATCAACTATTCAATTGCAGAATACAAAGCTTCGGCCAACGAACTGGACCCATTGAGGCATCCTCTTTCTGTTCAGTTTGTGGAGGAAAAGAAATTTGATGATGCGCCTGCTGAGAAAAGAAGATTGCAAAGAAATGAGTGGTCTGGCGTCCTTCTTAGAATTAGGAATAATGCAATTATTGTGCTGGGTATTATTTGTCTTCAGCTGCCATTTGAGTTGGCCTATGCTCATTTGTACGAAAAAACTGAAACTGAGGCGCTAAGGTATGTCACTGTGGTCTATCTGTAGTTCGTTTATAATATAAAAAAATGTGCTAATGACTTGGTAACGAGTTTTATTTCTGAGTAGTTAGTGAATACTCTATACCAAGTTGAATGCCTTTCTTTTTCATTTTTAGACATCATTAAAATACAGTGCATGCTTCTTATTGATGTTACATCATGCAGGTATGTGTTGACTGCAGTATATCTTGTAGCAATTCAGTACTATACAAGGATAGGTGGGAAGGTGTCTGTCATTCTAATAAAGTATGAAAACAACCAAGGAGAACAGTCTAGTGCTGATAGTTTGATTTATAAGGTAAACACTATGACATAAGAAAGCTGCTATTCTTCAAGTTAGGATTCTTACCCTTTTGCACATGCAGGTCTTCGGTCTATACTTTATGCAATCATATATTGGGTTTTTACCATGCTTCACTTTACCGTGACATTTTGAGACTACGGCAAGTTCTTATTCAGCGCTCGTTGTGTCCCAGGCATGTCTACTTTGCAATACAGTTGTTTCATTATAATGTATGATAATGCCATTCACTCTGATAATATATTTGAAATTTCCAGGTGTTGGAAAATCTGATTGAGAATTCCATTCCATATCTTAAATACAGCTACAAGAAGTACAAAGCTGTTCAGTAAGTTTTGCTTATATTATATGCTCTGCACTCCTACTATTCTTATTTCCTAGCTAATAGAAGATATTAAGAAACATCTCCCATTTTGTAGCAAGAAAAGACAAGAGAGAGAATCACCATCAGGGAAGTCGGTTCGATTAACAACAAGAGTGGAGAAAGAATATTTAAAGCCCTCCTATAACGCAAGCATCGGAGAAGAGCTTGAAGATGGTCTATTTGATGGTAATAACAATAAGTCCACATATGCTGGTCTAACAATGGAATTTATATTCATAAAAATAATTCCTTTTGTGCTGATAGTGTTGAATTTGTTGCAGATTTTCTTGAGTTGGCTCTACAGTTTGGGATGATCATGATGTTTGCTTGTGCGTTTCCATTGATATTCTGCTTTGCTGCTCTGGTATGAGATCATCATGACTGTTTCCCCCAATAAAGATTAAAAAAACTATTTACAGTTCACGGTCATGTTACTCTCCTTCTCTTTGTTCATGCTTGCTGGCACATGTTTTAGTTCTTACAAGATTATCTTCGTGACAGAACAATGTGACTGAAATAAGAGCAGACGCGTTGAAGTTGTTAGTCATGTTGAAAAGACCTGTTCCCCGTGCCGCAGCTACAATTGGAGCGTGGTTGAACATATTCCAGGTTCGTTAACATTATTTTTTTGCATTACCCCTGCTAGCGGCACATGCATGTATCAATGCTGATTTTGACACTCTTTTCAGTTCCTGATCGTAATGGCAATCTGCACCAACTGCTTGCTTCTTGTTTGTTTGTACGACGAGGAGGGTAAGTGGAGGATTGAGCCGGACTCGCGGCAATCCTTATAATGGAGCATGCTCTCCTCTTAATCAAGTTCGGTTTTTCGCACTTCGTCCCTGAGGTGATTTTCTCGCTTACACGTTTTGTGCATATTTCATGATTCATCTCATTGGCTTTGTTTGCGACAGAATTTTATCTCTGTAACTGAAAATCTCACATGATTTATTCTTTTAGGAGCCTGCATGGGTGAGGGCAAATCGTGTGCGGTATGTAGCTCAGGCACAAACTGTGTGCTCTAAACAACTCTTGAGGAGCATTTCAAAACTGGATACAAAGTGGGAGTGAGGAGCATGACCTTCGGTGTAACAAGACGAAGCTAGTTTTGTAAATTAGGATAGAGCCCAGATTTATCTCGGGTAGGTAGTGTAGAAATTTTAGTGATCTAACTACTGACATCCTGCTGGTTCTAACTAATTGGTAAATGTAGATATCGCTACATGATTTATAGGAGTAAGGGCGGTGGCATGTTGCCCGTTATTGTAAGCATGTAATGGGTCGTGTTTGCCTTGCAAGCAAGATATATATGTGGTGTGATTTTGTACAAACAGCACCATGGCTCACAAACCTGTCAATTTGCAGAGAGAACTACTAGTACTAAACATAATTATTCACAGTTAAAAGGTCTCATCCCTGCAGCTCAGGTCTTATTCTGTTTGGTACACAGTTGGTCAGAGACTCAGGTCAGACTACATACAAGGAATAAATGAATTAATGAAACCATGTGTATCTTCAGCTGCATCTTGTTGGCCATCGCTCGTAGATGGTTGCAAGTCTCGTATCAGTGTCGTTCCTGGATTGATGGTGCCTGTCAAGTGCCGTCTTCGTAGCTGAATTATCTATCTTCCTTCGCCTGCCTTCTGATGCTCCGACGAGCTGCCGAAGCTCAGCTGGCGCACCAGCACGGCGACCGCCTTGGCCCATCGCTGGATATCGCCCTTGAGTTTGTCAGGCTCTATATCCGCGAGCGTGCCAGCGTTAAGACCGGAAAAGAGTCGGTCGAACAGCGCGCTGCCGGCCGTGGGCTTTGGCACGCCGGCGCCGGCGCCGGCGTCCTCCATGCCGACTGCCATGTGTCCAGAGTGTTGGGTTTTCCGGCTTTATCATCAATGGCGTCCGGTTTTATACCGGTACGGGGAGATGTGGGTGTCCCGCACGGCTCGTGAAGAGTGGGTTTGGCTCCATGGTTCCTTCCAAGGAATTTTTTTTTAATAATATTTTTTAAAAAATTTATTTGGAAACTAGCACGCGTTTTGAATTTTTTTGAGAAATAGCGCGGTGTCGTCACGGCCCGTGACGAAAGCTGTGTTTCGACGCTGCCCGTGCCGAAAGAATCTAGTTTCGGCAGCGTCCGTGCCGAAAGCCAGGTTTCGGCCGTGGCCGCGCCGCAGCATGCGACCCGCTGCTTCGCGTAACTCCAGTGCCGACAGCCAGCTTTCGGCTCGGGCCGTGACGAAAGAGGCTCTCATCCCATTTCATGCTGATTTTTTTTAATAATACATTTTTTTATTAATTTCGACTAATATTACGCAAATCGAAACATTTGCAGAAACAATAGAGCCTTCGGATTTTTTTTCACCATTTTTTCTCTCGGCACCGCCCGTTCCAGCCAAATTCATTGCCGCCTTATTTATCGTCAATCCGTTCCCGCCCTTTTTTTCCCGCCATCTTCTCTCCCGCATGTTTCTCCCCCCAAATTCGTTCCCGCCCTTTTTTCCCGCCATCCTATCTCGCGCCCGTTTCTCCCGCCAATTCTTCTCATCTCGGCCTATAAGAACCCCTTCTCACTGAGGTTGGTAAGCATTCGAGTCCACTCATTCGAACATGTCGAGGTTTCCTTCAGATCGTAGTTTCCATCCACAAATGTCCGTACGCCTTTTGAGTTGTGCAGCCGATTTCAAGGTAGACAATAAGGTAGTGCCATTCGAGGATATTATTAGTTATCCACCTCATCTCGGTGAGCTATCAGCGATGCTATATAGGCATGGGTGGCCATCGAGGACTTGGAGGGAAATACGGGAAGAACTTCTCAGGTTCCATGCTAGGTGGCAGAAGAAGAAGCCAACATATAGGAGTGAATCAGTTTTGAGGTGGGCTAAAAGAAATCCTTTTTCATGGGTCGAGGAGAGCGAGGATGAAGATGATATCTTCATGCCGAGTGAAGCGAGCAAGAAAGCTGCAGCGGCGACGGCGGTGGCGAAGGGCAAGGGTGTTGCGTCGTCGAAGGACAAGGGTGTTGCGTCATCGAAAGGCAAGAGTGATGCGGGAGGCTGCGTCGATGGTAGATGACCTTTCTTTTTCTAATTTGCAGAGAACCATGTATCTTCAATTTATGTTGTGTTGTCGCTACTACCGATATTTTGTTGTCTGTGTAATTTGCAATGTTTGTTTAATGAAGGAAAAAATATGTCTCATACATAGTAGTATCAGTCATCTCTGTGAGGACGAGGCCGCGGCTGCCTACGCGGTCGAGGCCCGGTAGGTGACAAGCGTGTCGGAGCGCGGTGGTCACGCATCCCTCGGCCTCGCAACGGCTCCTCCTCCTGTGTCTGTGTCTCATGCGTCGGGGGCGGCGGTGGAGTCTGGTACATCTGCTCGTCGTCCAGCTCTGTGTGTGGAGAGTCGTGACCCCATGTACATGTTATGTCAATAGTCCGTCATGGTGAATAAGGTAAATATGTGTCAGACCTGTGCCGCCTGGAGCTGCGCAACTACTGCTTGAGCCTGTGCAACTCTTCTTTCCTTCACTTGTTTCCTTGTGAATTCAATCAGCCTATCCCACAAAAACTGATACTTCCTCTCCTGATTCTGATTGCAGAGTCTTTTAAACAAATTCATCAGCCGCTTACTCTTAAAGCATTAGTAAAAGTTAGCTCCGAGATGGCGCATACACCAGCGACTCTGCATGTCAGTCCACGGTGCTGTTTCATCCACAGCGGGTTGCTGCAGTCTCTTTATAGCCTTTAGCATACCAGCATGTCTGTCATGAAGGATGCACACATTTGGCCGAGTCTTCACAACTGCCATTTTCAAATTCCTGAAGAACCATAACCAGCTGTCATAATTCTCACCCTCGACGAAGGCAAATGCAATTGGCACGATCTGGTGGTTGCCGTCCACACCTATTGTGGTCAGGATCTGCCCCTTGTACTTGCCTGTGAGAAACGTGCCATCCACGCACAACACTGGACGACAATAGGTAAAAACTTCGATGCATATGGCGAATGAGAAGAACAATCGGCCAAACACATCATATTCAGGAATCTCCTCCTTTTTTTGTAATTGGACTACATCATATGTGCCAGGATTCCTCAGCTTCAATGTGCTAACAAGAAGGATAACATTATCATAAGAGTCATAAAAACTCCCAAACCTCTCCTCTAGAGCTCTCTGCTTAGCTCTCCAGGCCTTCCCATATTTAATGTTGGTTTTCCATCTTGCCTTCACTGTTCTTATGATGTGCTTCGCTTCCATGTCTTTCTTGTCCACTATCTCACTGAACAAAAGACGTGCAATGAGAGTTGACGTTAGGTTAGGGTGATCTTTGAGTTGACAATTAATTTCACAAGTGTATGGCACGACGTCCGTCACCACCCACACCACGTCATACTTCGGCAAGTGACCATGCACCCGTGAAGGACAACCAATGTCAGCACAACTCATTGTCAAATATTGTTTATTTGACACGTCAGTGCGAAAAACCCTTTGCGTGGACAATGCCCACTGAATCACGGCTTCCCTTAACTGCTGCTTCGTGTTGTACTGAGCCCCGATTTCAATGTTATTCATGTGGTACTCCCAGGACGATTCATGGCCATCCGGAACGGTCGTGACGGTAGACCTATCCTGATTCCAGTAACTGGGAATAGGTACATCTTCACCATTATTTTCATCTACATCATCAAAATCTCCTTCATCAGAATCAAGATCTTCTGCGACGCCATCCTCGTCTTCCTCCAATATGTCGGCATGCACTGAACAGTGCTGGTCCTGTTGACAGTGCTGGTTCATAATGAACAGGAATTTCTAACAACGACGGTTCATAGTCAACAGGAATTTGAGGAGGTCCTGCTGACGGTGATGCTTCATAATGCACATGAATTTGGTCACCATGCGAACTAGTTGCTTGACTACTCTCTCCTGTCTGAAAAGCACCGCCACCTATTTCTAAATTATTCTGCTTCAGAACAAACGACACGAGGACTTCTGGTTTTGTCCCTCGGCATTTGCATGATTCTAGCCAAGAAACCCACTGCTTTGTCCGATCAAGCGGCAACAACTCCCAGTAAATATTTGACCGGGATTTGGTCCATAACGACTGAATCTTAACAGTCCAGTAATTAGGATCATACCCAAAATTCACCGTCAAATACCACTGGACAACGTTGATTTGCACTTTCTCTGACTCTGTCAACTGAATCTCCACATTTTGAAATTCACTAAGATCAACCACAGACTCATTTGCACAGACTGTACCGGCACCATAGTGCACAACAACATCGACCACTTCCATTACCTAAACAAATTTATTCCATCATCAAATACTACAAAGCAGATATATCTAAATAATACGACCATCGAAAAAAATTATGACGACCACCGGTAAATAAAGACTAATCAAAATATATAACACATCTAACCGATAACATATATCTACACTAATCCTAACACATCCACCGACAAACTAAAGGGACATTAACCCTAAAAAATCTAGAGATTAGGGTTTTACCCATGACGCGTGCGTAGCTCCCGCTGTCCGACTTCAATCTAGCACCACCACCGCTGCACCACGCCTCTAGCTTCCTCAGCACCAGCACACACCACCACTATCCACCATTGCTCCACCTCCACACCCCAAACGCCTCCACAAAAAGCTAACCCATCAACAGATCGGGGATGACCCAACCCTCCTCTCCTCTATTTCTTGAATCTGTGGGCTTGTAGGGATTTTTTGGGGGTAAGATTCGGTGCTATTTTCGTTGGAAATGGAAGAACAGAAGAGGAGAAGGAGCTGCTCGAGCGAAGGATGAAGAAAGAAGGCCGAGCCGGGCGTGGCGTCGTTATCTCCCTCCTTTCGGCGGCGCCCGTGCCGAAACAGGTGGGCCACGCCTTCTGCCGCGCCTGCGGGCATGCAGATCGTCACGGGCCGTGACGACAGGGCTCTTTCGGCAGCGGCCGTGCCGAAAGTCAGCTTTCATCCTCGCCCGTGCCGAAAGTCCACGGTTTCGGCGCGGGCCGCGACGACATCGCGCTATTTCTCAAAAAAATTCAGAACGTGTGCTAGTTTCCGAATAAATTTTAAAAAAAATATTATTTAGAAAAAAAATTCTCCTTCCAAGATGCCCCAAGGTTTCGCGTCCAAGACATAGATTTTTCAGCAGCGTAGTTCAATTTCGCTATTTTGAGTGCACGCAATAGCACACGGAATTTGACTATCAAACGATAAGGTTAATTTCCCGCGTTTTGAACTTCCAGACTCGGCGAACACTTTGCATTATATACCTACTATTTCAACAGTAAAAAAAAACCGTGTTGAACGACAGGGGAAAAGAGGAATACTCAGAGCATCACATATGCCAGCCATCACCCATTTTTCAACCCGGGTAATCACACAACCCTCAAATAAAGTCGATCTCACCCAATCCACCAATTTATACAATTCAACACAAAAAATCGCAATTCAAGACTAGCTAAACGATACAAAATGAATCAAACATACGGAGGCAGGTTTCAGGGCAGCCTCAAATTCGCCCAGGTATGTTGCGGTACAGTTCGGACTAGGTTGGCGAATGAAGTTGGGTGACTTTTCTCTGTCCAGGCTGTTGCTCTATAGGGGAAAATTGATTGTCTGTTGAAGATGCTCCCAGAACTGAATTCACTGTAGACAGATTCCAGTTGAATAGTAGTGCTTCGAAGTTCCAGCACATGGTCTTTAGCAATAATAGTAATAATACATTCATCCACTGCCAGATAAAATAGCTTTTCATCTAAGAAGACAAATCGGCATTTCAAAAAGCACAAGCAAAAAAACATTCATGGAGAGATAATAATTCTGGAAATGATTGTAAGAGACTTCACAAGATGTCACGGGGTACATAGAAAGATCCTACTGGGAAAACTTGTGCCAGTCTGCCGAGCACATCATTCATCATATTCAACTCCACTCTCAGAACAAATCTAGAAAGTTGTAAAACATAAACCAACACAGATAGACAAAATAAGCTCGTTGGCCCAATCCTGCTTACTGCCTGTTCTTCTTGAGACCGGACTTGGAAACCTGGAGGCTGCGGTAAACTGCACTCAGCCTTGCAAGAGCAGGCTTGGTCAAGTCAGGCCTGTAGTAGTTGTCACTGACCTGCAAAGCAAGAAGCAAAGCCATTAGGTGAAGAAAACAAATGGCACCATCAAGGTCTACCAGGATAACATCCTTCCGATTCAATGTAACCTTTAAAAAGTAGGAAAGACAAAGTATGTTAATTTTACAAAAGTAGTGTGTAAAATAGAGCACAACCAAGTAATATGCAGTTAACAAAATAAGCATATCAGAATTGCACAGTTGTCATGGAATTGGCAGCATGAACCAAACAACAAACATATCAAACTACTCCAAGACAATAATAAATTTTCACACACTTCCATACAATGGTACAAATTGACACGTAATATGAGCTAAGTTGATTAAAAGCATGGGGCTTGCAGAATAGAGGAGAGTCCTTACTATAATTCCTAAATCAGACTGTACAAGGTCAAATCAAGTGCAAATATTACATTCCACTGACAACCCAAACAGTGGAATGATTCTTACATGTTAGGGCACATCATATCAACGAGATAACAGTTCAACCACATATATAAATTTCCAAAACAGTTGCCATTTAGGGTACATAATCAGAACATCAAGTATCACTTCTGGTGCTATTACCTGGTTCTTGACAGCCTTGGCCATCTTGCGGAACTCCTTGCGCATGACAGTCTTGTGGGTGAAGGCAGCAGGCTTGTTCTGCTTCTTTGACTTGGTTGTGGAGAGGACCACAGTCATCTCCTTATCAGCAGCGGGCTGCACAGTCACAGTCTTCTTGTTTGCCAGGCCTGAAAAAATCACACCAACCACCAAACCAGTCAGTTCATGGCAGAAGAAACACCCATAGCATCAGACATTCAACAGATGAGGTGAGGGCAACAGCTGACCCGAGTACTTGTACGAGTGGACATTGTAGAGGTTGTTGGGCTCCTTGCTGAACTGAACCTTGGCATTGCTGTTGCCGAACTGCTTGATCAGAAAGCAGTTGTTCTTCTTGACAAGCTCCCAGACCAGAGAATCCGAAACCGTCGCCATTTATCCTTACCTACCATATCAACCACTGAATAAGTGAATATGAAGCCCAGCTGAATATGAATCAGAAGTTTCCTTCGCACTACAGCCGAGAGATTTTGCATAGACGAGGATGCCAACACCGACCATATTTCCTGCATCTTACCTAATCTAAGACGTACTACTACTGGATGAGACTTAGCAACTCAGCTGCCTTATTTCCAACACAACAACTACACGGTACAGATGATTCAACTGATATGGCTTTGGGATGACAAACATAGCCAGGAATACGAGAGATTTATCCAGTAAACTAAATCGCTAGCGCCCCAAATTACGAATGAAGCGGAACTGTGCGAATACATCGAACAATTGGGGAGTGGCAACATAGGTTAACAGAGATCAGATCAAGTCGTGTAGCATGGAGATCGAAGGTAGGAGAGAAGGATTCTCTCACCGGTGATTGGAGTGACGCGCCGCCGATCTGCTTCGTTCCGGGGTTCGGGTGGTGGCTGCGGTAGCACGGCGAGTTTTGGGGGCTCACTTTTATAGTGTTGCGGCGCTCATAAACCCTAGGCCGGTTGGCTAATTGATGGGCCGGGCTGCAGTGGGCCGAGCCGTTCTGTTCTTTTGGGCGTCCAGCTAATCCAATTTCATCCTCCCTAAAAAAAGCTAATCCAATTTCAGGCTCTAAAAATAAAAATCCAATACCTACTATTGGAGATTTCTTACTCCCGATCTCTAGTGCTCCCTGTGTTTACAAAATTCAAAAATCATATTAGAAGTTTCAAACAAATGTGAAAAAATCATGGATATTCTCAATGATGTATTCTAAAAACATGCAAAATTTCAAATAGAAGAGCTACACAAAAAAGAAAAATGTACAGATCTGAGTATAGTGTTTCAAATCTCCAAAAAAATAAGACAGATCCAGAATTATTTTTAATTTATTTTCAAATTTCTAAATTAAAAAAAAATTAAAACGAAGAGAGCCCTGGAGCTCGGGAGCACAAATGACTTTTCGAATACGTATCTCAATCACTGTAAAAATTATGTCTCTCCCCAAAAAAACTGCGGATATAATATTTCTGTAGAAATAAACTCTTCTCTCTCTGTGTGATGCACGTTTGACTTCTCAAAGTCTTCAAAATTCACACCATATGTTGTTGTTCTAGGGTAGGATCCGGTACAAGTTCAACCTTCAAATTCAGAGAACAGCCATCTAATATGGAGTAGAACTTAGAGCATCTCCATCCGAGGCCCCCAAAGGCCGCCCAAACGCCCGGGCGGTCCGCCCGGACAGGGTTTGGGCTAAAAACCAGCACCCAACGGTACACCCCAAACTCAACCCAAACGACCGGGTGGTCCGGCACACCCCAAACCCAGCCCATATGTGGGGAGGGTTTGGGGCGGTCCGGACACGCCCGGACAGGCCGCCACGTCGGACACGGCCCGCTGCGACCCTATCTACATCAACTCAATCCCCACCACGGACGAAACCCTAGCTCTCAATTTCCTCCGATCCCCTTTTTCGCTCCAATCCATTGTCACTCTTCTCCGCTCGTAGAGCTGCACGGATGGCCAACTCCGGCAACGGATCTACGGAGATGTACTGGGATGCGTTCGCGGAGGAGGAGGAGGTGGGCAGCTGCGCCGGGGCGGAGATGGAAGCCGCGCCGCCGGCAGCTAAATCGGTGGCGGCGGCTCTTTGCTCCGGCTGTGCGGCCGTTTCCGGAGCCGGCTCGTCCGCACATTTGGCGGCTCCTCGACGGGTATGTTCATTCGTACCTCCCACCATTGTAGGATTTAGGAATAATTAGGATGCGGATTGTAGCAATTTGTTACTTTACGAAATTATTGTTGAACTCGTAGGTCGTTCCTTGATACGTCTCCAACGTATCCATAATTTATGTTGTTCCATGCTTATATTATACCATTTGCTACATGTTTTATATACACTTCATATCACTTTTATGCATTTTCTGGGACTAACCTATTAACAAGATGCCACAGTGCCAGTTCCCTGTTTTCTGCTGTTTTTGGTTTCAGAAAGTTACTTCTGGAAATATTCTCGGAATTGCACGAAACAAAAGGCCAGGTCCCTATTTTTCCAGAACCATCACGGAGTCCGAAGGAGAGACGAAGATGTGCCAGGAGGTGGCCAAACCACACCTAGGCGCGGCTGGGCCCACAGCCGCGCCTGCAGGTGGTTTGGGCCCCTCGGGGGTCCGCCGACATCGCCCATTCGCCTATTTATTCCCCGAGACGCGAAAACCCTAAAACACCGAGCCTTTCATCCAGAACATATTCGCTGCCGCCGTCGTCGTCAACCCTAACTCGGGGGGTTTCTGAAGCTCTTCCCGGCACCCTGCCGGAGAGGGGAATCATCACCGGAGGGCTCTACATCGCCATGCCCGCCTCCGGAGTGATGCGTGAGTAGTTCATCCTTGGACTATGGGTCCATAGCAGTAGCTAGATGGTTGTCTTCTCCACTTGTGCCATCATGTTTAGATCTTGTGAGCTGCCTATCATGATCAAGATCATCTTATTGTAATGCTACATGTTGTGTTTGTTGGGATCTGACTTATATTGATACCTATGTGGAGCTGAATATTATATTATCATGTCTATGTCATTTGTGATCTTGCATGCTCTCCGTTACTTGTTGAAGCCTTGGCCACGTGAATACTTGTAACTCCAAGAGGGGGTATTTATGCATGATAGTTGGGTTCAACCTCTATTTAATCTGGGATAGTGACAGCAAGTTCTAAGGTTGTAGATGTGTTGTTGCCACTAGGGGTAAAACAGCAATGCTTTATTCAAGGATGAATGTATTGTTTACATTACGCACATTACTTAATGCAATTGTCTGTTGCTTGCAACTTAATACTGGAAGGGGTACGGATGTTAACCGGAAAGTGGACTATTTAGGCATAGATGCATGCTGGATAGCGGTCTATGTACTTTGTCGTAATGCCCAAATGAATCTCATAGTAGACACCACAGCTCACACATGCATGTTATATGCACTTATCAATTGTCAATTGCCCAGCTGTAATTTGTTTACCTAGCATGTTAGTTATCTTATTGGAGAGACACCACTAGTGAACTGTGGACCCCGGTCCATTCTTTTACATCTGAAATACAATCTACTGCAATCATTGTTCTCTACTGTTTTATGCAAACAAACATCATTTTCCATTCGATACGTTTAACCCTTTGTTTTCAGCAAGCCGGTGAGATTGACAACCTCACTGTTAAGTTGGGGCAAAGTAATTTGGTTGTGTTGTGCAGGTTCCACGTTGGCACCGGAATCCCTGGTGTTGCGCCGCACTACACTCCTTCACCAACACCTTCGAAGCAAACCTCGTTTTCCTACTGGTCCGATTAAACTTTGGTTTCATACTGAGGGAAAACTTACTGCTGCACTCATCATACCTTCCTCTTGGGGTTCCCAACTGACGTGTGACGTACAAGCATTGTTTCTGGCACTACTAACCTAGAGCCACCATTCCAAGAGTGAATAGCTACTCGGTTATGGATGATAAGATGCTGTGCAAAGCGTGGTTGGCCATCCCGCATGATGCTCAAAACGGATGCTCCAACCAAGCTTCATTTTGGGGCCGGATCTCCGAACTATTCAATGCATCCTCCATCTATTACCGCAATGAGGGGTCTCTCCGCCATAGGTGGCAATACATCGTCGTCGAGATTAACAAGTTCGCCGGATGCTATGCCCAAATGGGTTCCGTAAGTTCCATGTGGTTACTCAACAATGCACTATCCTACTCAACAATGTCGTATCATACTTGCTTCATTTCGTTGATTAGCTATTGCTTCAATTTGCATAGATGGAGGATGACATCCCACTGTACAATGTGCTTGCGGGGAGGCCAGCGAACACGGAGTGGAATCTCCTCCATTGTTGGGACATACTCAAGGAAAGTCCGTTCGTAGACTACACGCCGGACGCGAAGAAGAGGGACAGGGTGCGGCAAGCGGAGACCTAGGCTCGGACGGAACACCGTGTTCGCCAAAGGGAATGCGAGGCAACGGAGGCACGGCAGCAAATGGAGCATGAAGCTAGGGCTCGGCTGGCACGGCAGGAACTGGACCGTGCAGCTGGGATGCGCAAGGCACGCCGAGCTCGAGCAAGGGCCCGTGCAGAGGAAGAAGCGGCAGCGGCGGTACCGGCGAACAGGGGCCCGATTCTGCACAATCTCTGATCACCTCCGGTCTCTCCGGCGAGCTCTGTCCGTTTAATTTGTGTGTTGAACTATGTCCGTGGATGTTCGAACTATGCTTTATTCGTGTGATCTTTGAACTATCTATCCTTGTGATCTACGTTGCATGGCTTGCATGTTTTTGGGTGTGAAGATTTGAATATTGTGGTTGTAGAGCACCACTTTTGGGGGCTATCCGGTCGTCCGCGGACAGTTTGGGGGCCGGATATGGGGGTTGTGACTAGAGATGCTCTTACATAGTTATTTCTGGATATTATGTTGGACTAAAAACAACTTTTTATAACACTCGCTTCATCCATGGATCAATATAAGGTTCGTGCTCGCGGAATTGTTGTGATGCTCTTACATAGTTATTTCTGGATATTATGTTGGACTAAAAACAACTTTTTATAACACTCGCTTCATCCATGGATCAATATAAGGTTCGTGCTCGCGGAATTGTTGTGAGGAGGAGAGTTTGGATGAACGTTCACAGTAACATCAGGAATTACAGCACAAGGGCTAAGCCGTGACCAATTCGCCAACCCCTTTCCTATCCAGCTCGTCTATATGTAGTCACCGGGCGAACGTAATTAAAGGAAATACTGAAGCAAAAGAAACATGGCTCCAAGGGAAAACTATCAAATTGCAGGCCGAAAACTTTCTCACAAAATCTATGCATTGACAGAACAAGCAAGGTTCAAGTTTCAGTTACAATGGAGTCAATCAAGCAAACAAATAGAACAAACCCCCAGAGGTTCTGTACATCTGTGCGCATAATATGCTTATTACACCACTATAAGGAGAATATCATCAATCATAGATGCTGGAGATCTGAGGCAAAAAGAGACGAAAGAATAGCATGGTCGCAAAAAGGGACGAAAGAATTGCGTGGTCACCAAAAGTATATCAGGGCACAACGAGACTCCAAACTGTCCCCCGGGAAAGAAGTAACAGGTGGCAACGAGACTCTCAAAATATTGTATTTCTATACTGTACACATCTCAATTCAAGTTCTAGAAAGTATCATGTGGTCTGCTTGTAGTCTTGGCATGCGACGTGGGCATGTGAAACTCCAAGCGCTATGTGGTGTATATGCATGTGTAAACCTAACGGCGATGGGTTCGGAGTGACTTAAAATGTGCTGCGAACGAATCATAGTCTGTTGGAAGCTTGGGGTGAATATGCGCGGGAACAGATGTTGGGGTGCTTCCTGTCGGAGTCCCTGCTGAGGTCTCTGTGTTTCCCTCATTTTCTGGAGAAGAACTTCCATCCGGTTCATCTTCTTGCCACTTGCCTCTAGCCACTGGAGGTTCAATGCGCACAGGCTTTGGCGAAGATTGTTGTACTGAAACTCTTGTGTATGCAGGTGTCCCTCTCCTTTGCTCAGTACCTGAGTTGGAGAATGCATCAGCAGGGTTTTTTCTCTCCTTTGGTGTGCTTTCAGTTTCATCAGCATACTGTGGTCCAGTTGGGACTCGACCAACTCTCCTTGTATCTGATGTAGGTGTCCCTCTCCTTTGTTCAGTACTTGAGTTGGAGAATGCATCAGCAGGGTTTTTCTCTCCTTTGGTGTGCTTTCAGTTTCATCAGCATACTGTGGCCCAGTTTGGACTCGGCCAACTCTCCTTGTATCTGATGCAGGTGTCCCTCTCCTTTGTTCAGTACTTGAGTTGGAGAATGAATCAACCGGGTTTTTTCTCTCCTTTGGTGTGCTTTCAGTTTCATCAGCATACCGTGGCCCAGTTCGGGTTTGGCCAACTCTCCTTGTATCTGATGTTGCCTCCCGGGTCCTGCGCGATTGTATCTGCTCTTTAGACAACTTTGTCTGGCCAGTCTGTCGTGGCTCTAACTCCTCTTCACTGTCATCTGAATCAAAGTAACTCCTGGCATTTCTTGATCTACCTTCCCTGTGCACCCCAATGCCTGGTCTTTCATGAGGTAGATCTTGACTGGAACTTGCACTAACAGGACTGTTTGTTACGATAGGATTTGGCGACGCAGATCGTTCAGATAACTTCCCTGTATCACCTGAATAGAAGTAATTTCTCGTCATGGATGATCTTGTTTCCACAGGTTTCTCAACAGTATGTTTCCTGTCGTAGAGTTCACTGCTGTAATTTGCGTCAACAGAATTCTTGGTTGTGCGTGAACTTTTAGGAATATCACCAGTTTGTTCGGATGACATGCCATTCTCTTTGGAATACGCAGATTTTCAATGCTGGCAGTAGGCTTTTGTAAGGACTGTTTTGGCAGCACGTTTTCCCCAGAACTCTTGTATAGTGGAGGTTGCCTGAGTTTGTTTCTTAGTCCAGGAGTTAACCTTCCATAGTTCAGGCCAAGATCACCTTCATCATTGTCATCAGATGTTGCCGAAGTTTGCACGCGAAAAGACAAGGGTCGATTCTCACTAGCTCTTGTTATCTCTGAGGATATGCCTTTCAATTATGTGGTTCTGTTTCTTCTTCTGAAAAATCATAATCTCTGCTTGGCAGACGACCAAAGTTCCCCTGTGCCTCTGAATAGTCAAATCTAGGTGAACCGTCACTCTGTTGCTCCTTATGAAATACATCATAACCTGGTTGGTTCTGGTATTGCTTCCTGGACCTAGATTCAAAATCTTCAATGCTATCATTGACATCAGGGACAAGCTTTCCAGAGATACTACTGAACATTTTGTTCTCAGGATAGTCAGATCCTCTTGAATGGGACCTTAAAGACTCTACATGTGTGCCTGTGCTTATGTCCTCGTCAGAACTAGCACTATCTGAATCAAAAGTAGGTTGTGTGGCATCATAAGAACGAGACAAGGGAATATCCTCTTTGTTTGCTCCTGAATCATAAGACGGCTGTGTTTCTATTTCTGAAAATAGCGTTGAAGTGTTATGACCAACTGGAGATTCACTTTTAGGCTGTTGGCTCCAATCTGCACTTGAGAATCCCTTGTGGTCTTGGACAGTTGGTATCTCCTCGGTATGTTTTGAAGAGAAACGATCCAACAAGTTTCTTCTTCAACATCATAATCATAGTTATCAAAAATAACAGCTGAAGAATCAGCTCCAGCTTTTCATTCCGGCTGTCCCAAGTTGGACTGCTACCACTCTGGGAAGCACTAAAATTACTGTGGTAGTTATTTATGTTCTCTTGATTAAAGCTACCTCGGTTGCTTTCCATACCCTTCGCGCGGTGCCCATCAAATCCAGTATCTGGCAACCTTTCCTCATGCAAATCAAACGGATGATCGTCAGGTCTTCCAATACTGCTTTCTTTCTCAGATGAATCGTCAGAATATGCAGGCTCGGATGAATGAGCATGAGGTGCTTTGGTTGGCATGCTATACATATCGGTATGACTTTCAGGAGCATAAGAGTGGTACTGAGATGAGGAGTAAGGAGTTGACATATTCTGACTACTCACGTGGTTTGTTTCTGCTCTTCGTCATCTTCTCTTACATTACTCGAGGTCATCCTTGGACCAGAACTCTGCTCATTAAAACTCCTCTTATCATTCTTCATCACACGTTCAGCTTGTTGCTTCCTTGGTGTAGTGGCATGCATATGTGTGGCTGATTCATAAGCACCAGTATTTTGCTCTGCATAGAAGTTTCCGCTGCTAGCAAGTTGGGCAGCAGCTCTAGCAGCAATGCTCGCCATCTCTGCAGACTCTGCTGCTGCCTGTGCTGCAGATGCTGCATCCTTGAATTCCACATTCCAATTGGAACCACTAGCTGAAGACCTCCTTTCCCTAGGCCGATTGATCTCCTCGGTCCTGGGTATTGCGTCTGAATACAAAAAATAAACTAGTAACTAAGAAGAACACCAAAGCATTAAAGGTTATGATGCTATTCAAATAGTATAACCTTCATCCATACCTGGAACTGTTGAGCCATATTGAGGGTAAGGTCTAGAAACACTTGAACTTCCAGTAGTTTCACGAGGGAAATCATTAGATCCAGGAATCTCTGCTGAGGAATAAGTAGCTGCACCATGTTGGGAGCTAGGAGGCACTGAAGCATCTGAAACCCTTCTATTTCCTTGTGTGGAGGCATTAGAATTGGAAGCACCGTGTGAGTTTCTATTTGCTGGAACTTCAGAAGATTCATAAGAAGGTCCCACAGGCATGCGAGAAGTGGCTGATTCAACAGATGAATACAAAGGTGCAGCAGGCTGTGGAGTTGGGATGCTAGAAGCAGATGACCCCGATGTTGGAATGTTTCCTCCAGAATATGTTGATCCGTACTGAAAGACAAATAATAAATCAGGTTAGAGATAAAATACTCAGCCTGAGAGAACACTACAGGTCAGTTAGTTTACCCTCGATCTTCATTTTGCTTCTGCGATTTCTCCTCAAATGCTTTCGGCTCCCATTTTATGTTGTGTTCTGCCGCAATTGAGCTCAAGGTTTTGGTTTTAGTCTCTACATCCGGTGCTCCTGCTGAGAGCTTCTCGATTACCTGTGTCCAAAACAATAATATTAGAAAGTCCACAGCTATAAAGCCTTCAGCAGATTTAAAGCCTGTAGAGTTAAAAAACATACCAGACGGTTTACGCCACTATCAGGACGCACTTCAAGGGCCGATGTGGCAAACTCTTTTCCATACTTGCTTGTGAAATTCTTCCGAACATCTGCAAGTTCTGTAACATCTGAACATCTCATCGATGCAAATATAACACTGGCTATCGCCTCCTTCAGATCAATAGGGCATGTCCTAAATTTCAGGTAAACAGGTAAACCATAAGTATGGAAATATTCAGGACAAATATATATCTGCTCCATGAGAACAGAGCAAAATATAGGACAAATAAAAATGTTTATTTCCTGACCGTAGCAACAAATTATTTAAAATCCAAATGGACTTAATGTTTCACATTCGTGTGATATTTTAACTTTATAAGTTTGCCGCAAGTACTGCACAGGTCCTCAACAGCTATTACACAATTATGCAAGGGCACGGTCTGAACTTTTTTTTTTTTTAGAAAAGGAGCAAACGCCCCAGCCTCTGCATCACGAGGATGCACACAGCCGTTTGAGGGCACGGTCTGAACTTTGATTTTACTGGTATCACTTCGCTTGATAAACATACCTGTACATATTTCAATTCGATTATTCAGGAACTTACATTGGATAACAATTTGACCCATGTATGGACTTGTAATGAAGAGAAGACATGAGCAGATCACTTTTTATCTAATTAGATTGGCTGTGCCCCAAAATGTTAGTGTATACAGGGTTTAGCCCCAGCAGACCACTAAAATTCAGTGACACCATGAAAACTTGGTGCCAATATTTGTTAGGGCCTGAACCTTTGGGCAAAAGGATGGTCAGGGCAACTACCTCTTGGTGGAGAGGTGCAGTTGTACTTGTAGGGGACACGACTTCACCCACCAGGGTTTAAATCCAAGTGCTCACATTTACAAAACTATAAATTTAGTGAGGTTTGCGCGTTTATCATTGGTCTCTGGCAATTGCAGTGTGATTAGTGAACGCACTAGCGTTTGTGTGTGCATAATGTCTGGCCAGCATTGCCAAGCCAAAATTTGGCCATTGTTTCTTCTTTTCGACCAAAATTGTGCCTGCACTTTGATCGTGACCAATATTTGCTAAGGCAAACTGGGGCACTGAAACACCTCTAGTTTCCAAATTATCCCAAAAAGGACTCCATATGGATAATATGGAGCAGTTTCTATAAGCTTGGAAATGCCCAGCTAGCTCATGATATGCTGATAAGGAAAAAAAACTGAAAGGCAATTCACGAACTAAATAATCATCCCAAAGTTCACTAATAATTGGATAAAAAGTAACTTCCATCATACGAACTACATAGATAGTACCAATATGAGATGTAAGTGATAGTCTTTTAAGTTCTAACTAATAAAATGTGTTTCTTCATATCTTGATGATGAAAAAAGGCTACATCAGCTAAAGACATGGACCAGTAAGTAATGGTTTACAAAAAAAAAATTGCTTACTTCTGTGAGTCAATAATGGACATGCGTGCCACTATAAGTTCGCAGTATACTTCAACTAGGTCATATGCTTGCATGAACTTCTCTTCCCTTATGACATGTTCAACCTGTGGGGTGAAAGCACAACAAAACAAATGGCTTAGAAACCAACAAAGTCACCAACCAGGTTAGTAGCATAAGAACATACTTGCATAGTACCATAGAATTTTGTGTTGAGAGATCAGACATACTCAAGCACATAAGTTGGCAATATCATGGTGTAAAAGTGAAGATAAAATTAACACATTCAACCAACAATTGGCCTGTGTTGACTGCAGGACACAAATTACCCATTTGACACTTCTATAACATAAAATCCAACGCTACCAAGGACATTAGAGTTACTAAACTCATGCATACTCGGGAAGTCACAACCTGAATGAATGGTGTCAGTGCCCAAATAAGGCTGCAATTTGTGGTAAACTAGTAACATGCAAATAATCCGATGGACCCAACAAAAGCATGTGGGTGGAAGATCAATGCTACATATCATCAGACAAGTAGAGCATGCGCTACTAGTTGTTCGAGCTCACAATCATCTAAACGAACTCTGGAGTGGCAATATTGTTTCTATTCTCTTCCAGACTATAGATAATTCCCCAATTTTCACGTGGTGAAACCGTCTATAGTACAGTACCATACATTTTATCCCCAGAACCGAGTATACGAAGTTTGAAGGCAGGACATATCTACCTTGGCATCCACGCGACCCGTTTACACAATTGCATCACCGATCGGATGAACAGTGCTAATGGGGATAAAATGAAGACGCTGGATGGGGATTGGAGCGGGGCGTACCCTGATTCGCGCGGTCTGATCCTGGTTGGCCTCGAGCAGCTGCGCGACCTCGCGGCGCATCTGGCGCACCTGCGCGTCCTTCTTGTTCCGCAGCAGCTTGATCCGCGCCATGGCCATCTTGAGGGCAATCTTGCTGATACGCCACAAAAACAACAAGCGTTCATCATCCCCGGTCAGCAAGCAACCCACGGAGAAAAAAAATAATCGAAACGGAAATCGGGAAGCAAAACGATCCGGAGTACTGACCACTTGTCGGGCTTGAAGCCCTTGTGCAGGACGCCCGAGAGCTTGCTGCTGCGCATCTCCGCCGCCCTCCCGCGTCCCGGCGCGCGCGGCAGCACCACCGACCACCACGTCCGTCCCGAGTAGATAGGTTGGATTCGAAATCGAACCGCTCCGTTCAGCTCCGGCGGATGCTCCCCTCCTCCTCTAGGACGCGTTGGTGAGGCAGATTGGAAAAAGGGGGATGCGTGTGCTACCGCCAAGGAGGAAGAGGGGGAGACTTGTTGTTGCCTTGTTGGTAAAAAACAAAACGTCCTTTTGTTTTGCAGGTGGGATTTTCGTGACGCGGTAGGACAGCGGCGCCTTCGTCCCGGCTTCTTCAACGCTTCCGTTTGTCGTCGATTCGCAGGCGGGGGAGGGGGGAGGGGATTGACCTTGACCCGCCGCCGATGCCAGGAGCCTTGCGCGTGGAGGTTCCGTGGATTTCGGCTGGTTTCGCGGGGATCTTCGGATGCCACTGCCAGGCACCTGCCAATTTATATTTATATTTTCATTTGAACCTATTTAACCTGCAGTTAAACACTCGTGTGACCTGAAATATTGGACACGAATACACGACACGACAGCTATATTCATCACTCTATATTGATCACACTAGTGGAATTCGGCGCGACGGCACGCCGCGCCCTTTAAGAGAAATTTTAGAATTAAAATCAAGTCATGTAAGTATGTACTGTATTGCTGTTTTTGTTGATTAAGATGCGGACTTTATGGAATTTTGGCTGATTTCAGCGTGCCCGTAGAGGTGAATAAAAAGACGGCAGCTCGAAATATTAATTTTGTCATTAGGTACGAAATGTATGTTTTGAGTGGGAGAATGTTGGAAAGTCCAAACATTTTGTTTGGAGCAGGACCACTGAGATGAACCTTCTCGTTTAAAATATTTTTGCATTTTGTGATCGTGCATAATTTGGACATTTTTATGAAATTTGTGGGATCGATTGGAATAAGTGGCCGCCTTCTATTCGTGGGGGGAGGCCTGCAACGGCGGCGGTCCGCATCGGCGCCGGCGGCGGCTCCGTCCAAGAGTCTAATTGCGAACGATGCATTTATTTAATTTAATTTTATAATTAGAGAAAATGCATTTAGATTATCTCCAAGTATTTACCAAATTGAAATGTTCAATTATTTTTGTATTTTGTCATAAATAGTTAGTATTTGTCGTTCTGAGCATTTTGATATATTATTCAGATTTTTCTGATGGACAGACTTAAAGTTTTTGATTTTACAACATTAATCATTTTATGGAAATTGTTTAAACAAAAGACTCTTATACAAAAATGTTTTATTCCGGAGGACCGAGTTACATTTTTGGAAAGTGCGAGGACCTTACTGCAAGAAAGCGGCGTTCGTAGGACCGAGGCACATTTTCTGGAAAGTGCGAGGGCTTTGTTGCAAGAAAGCGGTGGCCGGAGGACCGAGTTACATTTTTTGGAAAGTGCGAGGGCTTTGTTGCAAGAATGCGGCGACCGGAGGACCGAGTCGTATTTTTTGAAAAGTGCGAGGACCTTAATGTAAGCAAGTGGCGTCCGGAGGACCAAGTCGTATTTTTTTGGAAAGTGCGAGGACCTTAATGCAAGCAAGCGGCGCGTATGTCGGACGTGGACCGTTGGATCAACGATCGACGGCGCGGAGGCAACCGGGCACTGTAGCTTTGCGCGACGCTGCAGTGCCCGAGCGTTCTCAGCTCGCTATTCTCAGTGTCTTTAATGTATTTAGGTAGGTATAGGTAATAATTTGTGGGAAGCGCGGGGACTTGTCTGCAAATTTTCTCAGTGTCTTTAATGTATTTAGGTAGGTATAGGTAATAATTTGTGGAAAGCGCGGGGACTTGTCTGCAATTTTTTTGACAAAATTAGTTCCAAAATTGAGGAGTTAGAGTTGACAAAACTCGAAACCGTTCACGGGGATGGAACTTACTCGTTGATACGTATATATTTCGTGTATATAATTTTAGCGAGAACAAAAAAAATTCAAAAAAAAAGATACAAAAAAAAAACACTGTTCACCCGCCGGGTACTGTAGCTTCGCGCGACGCTACAGTACCCGGAGCGCTCTCAGCGCGCTGATTCCAGCGTCCTTTATGTATTACAAAATTGAGGAGTTAGAGTTGACAAAACTCGAAACCGTTCACGGGGATGGAACTTACTCGTTGATACGTATATATTTCGTGTATATAATTTTAGGGAGAACAAAAAAAATTAAAAAAAAAGATTTAAAAAAAAACACTGTTCACCCGCGGGTACTGTAGCTTCGCGCGACGCTACAGTACCCGGAGCGCTCTCAGCGAGCTGATTCCAGCGTCCTTTATATGTACTAGTGGAATTCGGCGCGTCGGCACGCCGCGCCCTTGATGAGATTTTTTGTGAATATATATATATATATTTTTTTTAGTCGCATAGTACATTTTTGTAATTAGGAGGGGTAGCTCTAATTTGTTTTAGTCTGACACATCGCGCTCCTGGTTTAAGACAACAAAACCTACATACTAATTATCCATAATTTAAGCTTGGTTGATGCGACAATCTTCAGTCTATTTTTACCCATGAAGTTGATACAGAACGTGGGAATAACTATTGAATCAGCAGTCAGGTGACCATTTTAATGATGACAATTAGCAAAAAATGAGCATGGAAACCAAATATTGTATGTTAATACTATACTACTGCAAGTTGTAAAATCTTAAGTATCTTCTCTCCTATCTAAAAGAAAGATTTGGTTCCTCTCGTACGTCGTCGAGTTTCGTTTCGTCCCGCTCCTCTCCTTTCGCCTCGTGCGCGCACAAATGGGCCAATCGCCCAAGCCCATCGTCCTCAAACCCTAGCGCCTCCTGACCATCTCCTCCGAAGCCGGACGAGGCCGTCCATCTCCTTCCTACCCACCTCCGACCTCGACATCTCCTCCCACCCACGACCTCTCCTGCGGCTCCTCTCACCTGCTGACATCCGCCTCACCCTCCACCGAGATTGTCCAGTGTGGTTTCTCCGCGCCAATCTCACCGCCTCTTCCTTCCCGGCTCCTCTCTCTCCCGACCGCCGCAATCACCTGGAGCTATCCACATGATGCGGTAGCAGGCCAGCCCGGGCCGTGAGTGCTGGAGAGGTTTGCGATGGAGCTGCCCATTCATCGCTAAGGCACCCTCCTAAGTACAGCAGCGCCATAGTCCAGGTCCGTACTTGTTATCCCCTCCCTTTCATGGATTTAGTCACTAGCGCTTCGAGCCATCTGCTTGGTCGTCGCTCTGAACCTTGTACCAGAGTTCATTAGTTTTTCTCACTGTAATAAGCTCGGAATTTACATGCTATAGCGCCCAATCAGTCAACGATATAAAATGTTGTGTTCACCGAAATATGTTGTGTTGTGCTGATGCGCCTGCAGGAGGCGGTGGAGCGGGTCTGGGTTGATACGCTCCCTCCATCACAGCTATCGCGAACCTCCTGGCCATCGTCGACACCGAGATGAGCAGGTGACTCAAGGTCTAGGGTTTTTCGTTTTGTTTCCAACAGATTTGACTTCAATTCTAACAGGGCATTTTGAGTTACTCCATGGTTCTTTCTCGGATGCTGATATTCATCATTACATAGGGTGGGCTGTTCGGAGCAAACTGAACAATGAAAAATGCATACTTCTTTGATACTAGAGCACTTCTGGTTTCAGAAAGAAAAGAAACTGGAGTTGCTTATGTTCTTCTATGTTTATGAGCAGTCCATCTTGGATCCGGTTCAGCAGGAGTTGCTTCTGTGACTCCAACATAAGAAGTGGTACATTTTACCCATCCAAGATGCAACAGAATTATAGGATTAGCCGGCCTACTTATTAGTCGATGTGTAACTACAACTGCAGTGTTGTTAGTAATCTCTTGAGGTACACATGAGAGAACATTATTTTGAAAAGGCATGACGCTATAGTTGGATCTTAGATGTCCCGATCGGTGCACCTAATCCATGTAAGTCAATCATATAACTATGCCTCTGTAGTTGACTTGTCACTTGTTCCCAGTGTACGGTTGCCCAAATATTTCGTATTCAGTTCTTCTACGACGTTGATTTGGTTCTATATTTGTGCATGTGGTGCTTCTGAAACATCATATAAGGCAAGCCACTTCTTCTTTCGTCAGTTTATATAGATGTATCCATGTGCTGCTCTGATTGATGGAAAAAATCCGAACAGTCACATTTATCTTGTGAAAATGCATCCTGTGTATAGTGTCGTATTTACTGTTTTTTCACTTGCAAACTGAAGCTTCCTAAAGACACAGGATTTGGTCGATTGGTCAGGTAACTACTTGATAGTTTGGTTGACAATGGTTACAATGAGATGAAGATACTCTCTCAGGCAATGGGGTGTAATATGTTTCATGCTACAACACGTTTTAGATATGCTATGCTTTTTTGGGGGTAAATAAAGCTTTTCTTGCAGTGTAATATAAAATATGAGAAAATTGTCTAACTTGAAAAGACAGTCCTGTATAGCTAGCCGAGACTGCAATGTGCATGTTGTAGGCTCTTTTAGATTATTGTCATGTGTGTTTCAGATATATGACCACTGATCATTCATCCTAATAAGTATAGTGGTGTTTACAGTTTACAGGTGAGAAAATTGTCTAACTTAAAAAGACGGTCCTATATAGCTAGCCGAGACTGCAATGTGCATGTTGTAGGCTCTTTTAGATTATTGTCATGCGTGTTTCAGATATATGACCACTGATCATTCATCCTAATCAGTTGCCATCAGATCGGAAACTCAAACTGTCGATCCCCTTCCACCGCTTGGATCAACACTCAAGTCCGAGTCAAGATCTTCTATGATGCCTCTTGGAAGAATGGGAATATACCAGAAAGTGCAGGCTCACATGCGACTGGCATTGGTTTATATCTTTAGTTCCAAATAGCTCAAGCCAGCGGTAGTGTGATGATCCAAGCTTATGCAGAGCATGTACCCTCACCAATGCAGGACAGTAGGTGTCAGCGACAGCTCTTTTTCTCCCTGAATTCTGGCACAATTGTTTCAGCTGAAGCAAATCACTTTTCTGATGGACAATATCTCACTTGTCAAAGCTTCGGCAATAAACTACATTGTGTGCACAGGAGGTGCCGTGGGAAATTTGAAATGTCCTT
Source organism: Poa pratensis (assembly GCA_947311845.1). Taxonomy (NCBI): domain Eukaryota; kingdom Viridiplantae; phylum Streptophyta; class Magnoliopsida; order Poales; family Poaceae; genus Poa; species Poa pratensis. The sequence continues at coordinate 41,196,601 of CAMZMU010000042.1, forward strand.
CGTTCCTCAAGATCTCTGCTCAAATCCAGGCAAAGAGACCCCAATGGAGTTGCTCATGACTCTGCAAAACAGGCTCTCATTGATACAGAGCCTATTTTAGATGCCATAGTTCAGCTCATAGCAGTAGCTGGTGTCCTGTCCCGTTATTCTAATAAATACAGTGTTCATTTCAATTATTTTAGGTTGAACTGTTTGAGGTTCCTCCAAGTTGCACTTATATTTTCTTACTCTAAGATTAATTAGCATGTGGATGAGATAAAATAATAGGTAGGTTCGGGAATATGTGTGATACATGTGATAATAGATTTTATGCATGATGATTTCATTATTTTGGATACCCATGATGTATGCAAAGAAGATTACAAAGGTGGTCACCTTTTGCTTTACATTTGTGAGGATTGTTGTATAATGAGACATGTAAGAGAACTGAAATCAGGGAGAAAGGTAACATAATTTTAAAACTATGATTTAACCAAATCAAAGTATATTTCAAACATAAGATATTTGTTTTATTTTAGACCCGTTGCAACACACGGGCACTTTGCTAGTATGTAAAGAAAGAGGATGTCATCTTAAAATGAATTACTCCTATCTAATGTGGATAATTCATACATGGTAAAACATTCACTCTTTACATGAATTTGAAGGTGGAAACACATTATTTGGCACTTCGAAGGTAGGTAGGTACATAAAGAACTCCTAGTTGTATAATCTACACAATATGAAGGAAAATGTAATGAGTGAATTCCTATCACCTGCGCATAGAAGAGAAACACCGACGGTTAGTCAGTCGGCGGCCGCCGTAATCAGTATCTGGAGAGGAAGCGATGGGGTTTACCTGGACGTCGAGCGGTTGAAGAGCTTCACGTCGCCCCCGGCGTGGTGGAAGCGATGAACGGAGCGCGGGCACTTCTTCCGGGCTCGTGGTGGAGGGCGCGACGAAAGTTGTCGGCGGATCAACCGGCCACCGGCGCGAGGGAGTCATCTCCTCCAGGCTGGGTCCCTTCCGTTGCTGGCGTTGTGGTGGCCGGCGTGCTGCAGCTCGGAACCGAAGCGTTCCATGGCGGGGTAACCTTGGAGGGCGACGTGCCGACAAAAAAAAAAAATGCACTGTGCATATGAACAGTACCCCCGCACGGGTACTGTAGCTTCGGGTGACGATACAGTACCCAGGGCGCTCTCAGCTCGCTGATTCCAGTGTCCTTTAGTGGGTTGCATAAACGACACGCGGACCGTTCGATCCGTGATCGACGGCTTGGAGGCGGACGTGAATTGTAACTTGCGCGACGCTATAGTGGTCGGAGCGCGGAGAGGCCGGCGATCTCCGTCTCCTTAATATTTTTATTTTTACTTATGCTCTAGGGAGAAAAAAAAAATCTTAAAAAAAGAGCAAAAAAAAAAAAAAAGTGCACTGTGCGTATGAACAGTACCCGCGCGGGGTACTGTAGCTTCGGCGACGCTACAGTGCCCGGGGCGCTCTCAGCCCGCTGATTCCAGTGTCCAAGAGCAAAAAAAAAAAAGTGCACTGTGTGTATGAACAGTACCCCCCCGCGGGTACTGTAGCCTCGCGCGACGCTACAGTACCCGGGGCGCTCTCAGCGCGCGGATTCCAGCGTCCTTTATATATATATATATAATATATACTAGGTAAATTTGCGCGACGATGCCGCGCGTGTGTGGATGGAATTCAAATTTGGAAAATGCGGGCATTTAATTTTGCTGAATATTTGGAAATTGATGAAATTGAAAGAGTATTTACGTCTAAAAGGTTGTTCAGTTTTTTTGAAATTGTTTAAAACGGGAAGGTGTTTAGATTTGAGCTGTTTTTACATTTGTGAAATGTGATATATTCAGTAGAAGTTAAATTATTTTGGGAGTAAATCTGTATGCAACAACAAAATGTATTTATTTGCAATGATATATGTAGTACAAAGTATAATTGGAAAATGTTTAGTTTGTAAGGTGTGAATAATCAGAAAAATTGGTTATCATACGTCAGGGTTTCTTATTTGCCGGCATAATCAGAGGGAATTTACTACTGCTATTTCTAAATGCTAACCATTTCTTTTTTTACTACAGTTGTATTATTTATTGAATATATGTACGATATAATTGTTTTCAAACTAAATTGTTTTGTTGCAATCAAAAAGAGAAGCAAACAATCGGGAGGAAGCAAATATAGAGTTTAATTTTCAATTTAAAAAAAAAAAAATATATTTCCAAATGTTTAGCAATTTGATACGTGAGAATGAAATTTGGTTACATGTCCTAAGTTTTTTTTTTTTTTAATAATTTTTTCCATTTTTACCTCGATGGATAGATTTAAAGTCTTTGAAATTTTCTGGCGATTTTCCATTTTTTGGATAAATGCATTTAGATTGTCTGCAAATATTAACCAAATTTAAATATTCAAAAATATTTGTATTTTACCGTAAAGAGGTAGCATGTATTTTTCTGGTCATTTTTATAATTTTTTCATATTTTTCTGCCGGGTAGATTTAAAGCAATTAATTTTGCAAATTTAAACATTTTTCTGCCTTAAAAAAAAAAAGACTGGCACGTGGGGCCGCGGATGACGTCGTGCTGACGTCATCCGCGAGCTGCGCCCACGGCGGAGCACGGCGGCGCCGGCGACGCGCGCGTCGCGTCCGCGCGTTCCGGAACACGCGCGTGGGCGCATCCGACGCGCGTCGACGCGAGGAACCCGCCGGTGGCGGCGCCGCCGCCTTTAGGGCGCCGGAGCGGCGGCCGGCGGCGTGCGGATGCGGGGGAGACGGCGTGGCGCGGCGGCGGCGATTCGCGCCCGAATCCGGCGCTCCGGCACCGATTCCGCGGCGAGGAGGCAGAGCCGGCGACGGCGGGCCCGCCCGTTCCCGTCGATCTGGCCGGGGAAGCGCGAGACGGCGGCGAGGCGGCGGCGGCGGCGGCGATGGTGCGGCCGCGGGAGAGGAAAGAGAGGAGAGGATGGAGGCGTGGTGTTTTTACACGGAGGCCCCCGAAATTTCTCGAAATTACATCCAGGTCCTTTGCGGGCGGTTTTTTGCAAAAATGCTGCGACAAACACTGTTATGTGGGGATTTTTTACAAAAAGATCCTGGGCTTGTGCGAAATCACAAATAGGTCCTCGCGAGCACGGAGATGTTGTGCGAGCCGTTTGATGGAGAATCGACGGCGCGGATTGCAGCGGGGCACTGTTACCCTGTAGCGGGGCACAGTAAAACAGTGCCCCGCTGCGGTGGCGCGCGCTGAGGGCTTAAAATCGTGCGGCCTTAATATATAGTATAATAGTAGTATGAGTCCATCTACAGCGCACCCTTATTCTAAACTGGGACATGGTCATAACTTCATCAGAAGGATTCTCACGTGTTGATCCACCATCAACCATAAGAACGGCGGTACCACGGGATTTATGAACACAACCACATGCCTTGCAATTATGCAAACACTCAATACAACAATACCATACAAAGGAGAACAAATAAGTATTCAGACGACTATTTTATGAGCCCCTGACAATTTACTCTCTTCGTTTTCTTTCATTGCAAGAATAATTCTCACAAATTATACAAATAAGACAATCTAGCATATAATTATTGACCGAAATGTGGTGGTCCAAATCTGTGTGCGAAAGATAAAATTGAGGAGCTACAAAGCATTTTTTATAGGTGTTTTAAGATATTTCCGACAATAAAAATGCAAAAGAAAAACATACTATGTCACATAAACCTCTAACTTTTTAAAAAATTGTTGAAGAATAGAAATACTAATATACTCTCTCTGTTCCTAAATATAAGACTTTCTAGCCTTTTTGGCTTTATCAAGATTCATTCATAGATGAGTAAATTAACACATTAAAACATGTCTACCTACGTATGAATCAGGACAAAGACAGAAAGGCTAGAAAGTATTATATTTTGGAACGGAGGGAGTAGTAGGTGAGGAGCATGTGCTTTCGAGTTGGGTTTAACCTAGGACTCATCTCCCCTCACAGTGGCCCATATGTGCAAATCGTGAGCGAATGTCTCTTGAGAAACGCCTCAATTTATACACTTGGTACATCAGTAAAACATGGGTCTTTGGATTGGGAACATAGCGACAATATCTAATCAGAATGTTGGTTGGTGGTACATTTTACAAATTGGACCACGTAGACTTGTTCAATTGTTTGAACAGTCCTCCCCGAGTGAATCGCATTTTCCTTTTGCCCTCTCATGTAATTTTGTATGTGAGATGCGAGATAGTTTTTTTTGTTGGTCCTTCGACTTCCTTTCCCTCTCTCTTGTACCACTTGACCTTCCCTATCCTTGTTGTACATAGGTATGGCGGTGTGCAAGTACCAGCGTCGAACGCTCCTCCCCTGTGAAAATGGACTTGACCACCGAAATTTTATTGGCTGACCGCGGTTGGCTGGCTACAGGCACTACATCGCGGTAGAGTATTTGGGGCACTTCAAAGTGCCCCTAAAATTTAATTTTGTGCCTCTAAAGATATTTTGGGGTACTTTTAGAAGTGTCACCTTACATATGTTTCTAAAGAAAATTGGAGCACTATAAGAAAATGCTCCAAAATATCTACATTAGAGACACTTTGAGAAATGCCCAATATAAAATAAGATGCACTTGAGAAAATACCCCCAAAAATAAAAAGAGTAACTTTGAGAAAGTGCCCCAATAACTATTTAGAACCACTTCGAGAAAATGTCTCGAATGGTATTTAGATGCATTTTGAGAAGGTGTTCCCAAAACTATAACATATTCACATAATAAATCCATGGTATTATCCCAAAATGCAGTCGAAACAACAATAAACCACAAAAGTCGCAGCCATTGTAGCATATTCACATAATCATCGATAAGTACTCATGGTTTGTACAAATTAAACAATGATAGATTTATACCATCAAGGACACACATACATCAGCTTAATGAACATAAATACATCAACATAAATGAAGTACGAGTATGCGACATGACTTGCCATACATACAAATTTGCATTAACTACGGGTCAAACTGAAATTCTATGTCACCACATATTTGTTGCGGCGGTGAGGAGGCGCTGTGGAGAAGCAAGGAGGATTTACTCATGAGTTGTGTGGCGGCTAGTGATTTGGTGGTGGCGCTCCCGTCGTGTGATTGAAGATGGTGACCCTAAATCAGGGACGGTCGTCCGTGCGGGTCTGGCGTGATCTCTGAACAACGTTGGTGAGAGGCGGATGAGTTGGGACCGAAAAGAGGCAACATGCGACAACAATATGTGTCTCCACGCATGCGTCAGACCTAGTTTTATGCTCAAAAGATTTGATGCCAATTATGCTTCCCCGATTATGACGATGATGGAGGCATTTTCCCTACTCTTCCAGTGAGCATTGGTTGTTGGAGATGGCCGATAGTTCTCTATGTTTGCTAAGACCCCAAAGAATTTGTTGCTATTTCTTTTGTACGTTTTTTTTGCAAAGTTTCCAGTTCCAATATGCCTTGCATAAAGCCTTGCTTATTTCTGTATTTGGAGTGTATTTTAGAGAGTTGGAGGGGATTATCCCGGATCTCGGAAAATCCCCGATAGTCCGTTTAGTAGTCCGATTTTGGAAGGGATAATCCTTAAATATCACCCACCAATAATCCTTTAGAGAGTTGGAGGGGATTATCCCGGATCTCGGAAAATCCCCGATAGTCCGTTTACTAATCCGATTTTGGAAGGGATAATCCTTAAATATCACCCACCAATCACCTTATTTTTGAGTGCCTAGATTACAAAATCTACACCATGCTATTATATTTGGGGGTGGTGTGGGGGGGGGGGGGTGGGGGGGGGGGGGGGGGGGGGGGGGGATTATTTGCGGGGATTTATGGCGATTGGGTGAAAAGAAGATTTTCACCAATCATCCCCAATCAAGCCCTAAAGGTAATCACTAGAAAAAGGGTTCCCTTTGGAAAGGGAACCAGACAATCGTTCTAATTGTGACAAGTGTCGGTTTCTCCTCACATGATCCAATTTTGTTTGTCTGCATGTCTGCCATGTGTCACAATTAGATTGAAAGTGGGGGGTATGAGAGAGAAAGGGAGAGCATGCACGTACGTGGGCATACAGTTTTTCCTTTTTGCCTTTTATTTTTCAAATCCGAATTTTAAAAACGAAATATCTTGAGAACCGTTTATCCAAATTACGAACCGTTTTCACTTTTGAGCTCCTCGCGTCGAGATCTTCAAAACTAGATCCCATGTTGATATGTTTCGACGAACTTTTTTTTTGTACAATCGGTTATGTATAGTTGTACAACCTGTGTCTGTAGTTGTACAACCCAAACTGTGTATGTGTAGTTGTACAACCTGTGTCTGTCTAGTTGTACAACCTGCGTCTGTACAACCTGTGTCTGTACAACATGTGTCTGTCTAGTTGTACAACTTGTGTCTGTACAACCTGTGTATGTCTGTCTAGTTGTACAACCTGCGTCTGTACAACCTGTGTCTGTACAACATGTGTCTGTCTAGTTGTACAACTTGTGTCTGTACAACCTGTGTCTGTCTAGTTGTACAACCTGTGTCTGTACAACATGTGTCTATGTAGTTGTACAACATGTGTTTAGTTGTACAACTTATCTGTTGTGTACACACTATATTAATTATGTGCTAACTATGTACAGTACCTCGTAACGATCGTTGTACATGGCGCGGGGGCTTCGCGGTCCGCCAGCTATACGCACGCGACAAGGCAGGCGGATCAGACCGCACGCGCATGGACACAACGCGGGTCGCTGCCACGGAAGACGGAACGCATGGTCATACTCGTACGCGCCCAAACTTAATTTCCACCAACGCCACCAATCAGCCACGTGGCCTCCTCACGCTCGTTAGCTTTCCTTCTGGAAGGGAACCTCTAGGTAGGGATACCCAGCCCTAAAAGAATCAGTTAAGGCCAATCTGATATTCCCGGCCCAACTCATCGGCCCGTCAGCGAACAGTCTCCATCTCTTCCACCAAGCCCATCAACGAAGCGCACAGACGGTAACTGCACAGCTGAGGTTTCTCTCTCAAAAAAAAAAATCGAACAGCGGGGTTAACCGGCGTCAGGCGGCGGCGGCGGCTTCCCGGGCATCGACATGGACAAGAAGACGCAGAAGGAGGTGGAGGCGGCGGTGCTGGAGATTCTCCGGGGCTCCGACATGGAAACCCTCACGGAGTACAAGGTCCGGAGCGCCGCCGCCGACCGCCTCGGCATCGACCTCTCCCTCTCCGACCGCAAGCTCTTCGTGCGACGCCTCGTGGCGGATTACCTCCAGTCCCTCGTCGACGAAGACGAGAAAAAGGAACAGGGCGGCTCCGGCGAGGAGGGGGGAAAGAAAGAGCCCCGTCAGGAGGGGGAAAAGAAAGAGCCCCTTCCGGAGGTGGAGAAGGAAGAGCAGGAAGAGGAAGCGGAGGAGGAAGTGGAGGAGGAGAAGGAGAAGGTAACTATAGGGAAGGAGTTGGACGACAATGGAGACCTCATCCTCTGCCGCGTGAGTTCATCTTTTCTTGCCTGAGCAAGTGTAGGGTCTATTTGTTTGATCTTACCGGTGCTAGGTTTTACTGTGCGATATGTTTGCGTTTGCAGCTGTCGTCCAACAGGAGGGTGACGCTGCAGGAGTTCAAGGGCATGATGCTGGTGACGATCCGCGAGTACTACGTGAAGGACGGCAAGGAGATGCCCGGCTCCAAAGGTGCTGCATATATCTTACAATTTTTTCTTGAGCTCAAGCCTTGAATTTCTGCTCGAATGCTAGATTTGAATATTTGATTCGCTCAGTTCCAATTGGATTTCGTCTTGTTATATTCCTAAATCCACTAGTTATGGCGACATCGATGCGATGTCAATTTGGTTCAGTTTTGTTTCAGGCCTTGCAGGAAAGAATATGTAACAGTTGCCTGAAATCTCCACCAACGAATTACGTCATAACTGAAACACCCTAATGTAATTTTTCTGTGCTTGTGTTTTCCTTAGTCTATTGCATTCCACTTGGAAGGGGTGGAGATTATACCAGTGTGGAGTATACCAGTGTTCCTTAGTGGTGGAGATTATCCTCCATTCCAATGAATAAGGCGCGCACGTTTTTCCAGATTTATCTTTGACCAAGAATTAATCTATATATATATATATATATATATAGGAAAATGGTTCTGTACTCCTGGGCGTACGTACTCTCACGTTCAATATACCACATAGGTGAATCATACATACCTCTTTATCATTTTTAATATACTTCATTATTTAATAGTAGATACCCCAAAGTGAGTTACATGAAATTTTTCATTTGAATCTATACATTTTATATTATTTGCACATATACTGCTTTTTTGTACGAAATAATGGTATATAAAAAAATTGAGGACCTTGGTGATATTTTTTTTCATACTACTTGCATTGAGGTATCTTAGAATAATTAATGAGGTATATAAAAAATTATAAAGAGGTATAATACCCTCGTATGTGAGGTATATTGAGTATGGGAGTATGTACACCCAGGAGTATATAACAGGAGTCCGGAAAATGGTTCTGTACTCCTGGGCGTACGTACTCTCACGTTCAATATACCACATAGGTGAATCATACATACCTCTTTATCATTTTTAACAGGAGTCCTATATATATATATAAAGGACTATTTGATATAGAATTGGTATCATTAGAAAGTATTTTCAATGCGAATCTAACAATATCAATTATGCACTATATAATCGAGATATTGTTGTTCAATTCTTCCGGTCAAAGTTTGCCTCAAAATATGCGTGCGCCTTATTCACAGGAACGGAGGGAGTAGAACTTAGGAAGTAGGGGCTACTCGGACTGAAAGGGATGACAGTCAATAGGGTGTGTATTGGGGATGTACAATTTGCCTTCCACTTTATGTGACCGTTAGCTTTGCACAAAGTCCCCGTGTAAATTCTACGAATCTGTGGGATTTGCCGATATCTTTCTTGATTGAAACCAACTTCCCTGTTGTCATGTTTACCCGTGGTTGCTTGTTATGCCATTAACTTTGATCTTGTGTTGATGAAAAAACTATGTAGCGCCGTGCAATTTTCCGTTGCTCACTGGTTGCTTATGACTGGAGTGCCTTTTATTGTTCTATTGCTTTTGTAGTGCTACTGATATAGTGATATGGGTGCTCATTAGCCTGTGCCCTGATTATTCTCTATGAAACAATTCATATCAGTAGTTCTGTCAATGACATCTATTTTGAGTACAGCTTTGTGCATTTTCAAACTCTGTAGTCTAGTTTGAAGCTGTTGCAGTAGTTGTTTTTGTGTCATTCAGCTGAAAATAGTTGATGAGAAAGAAATGATGTTCTCATAGAGAATAAATAGCTTGTCAAATATTATTTAGGTAGATGTAGCGATTAGTTCTTAGACAATGGTAGGTTCATTTATATATGCTGAATAAGTTTTTTGCAAAAAAAATCTCGAGAAAACGCAAAATCCTTGCTTTTCTTTTCATTGAATAGAAAGAAGTTTTTGGTTACAACCTCCTAGGAGGAAAAGGGCAAGAAAGCAAAATACATCAGTGTACATCCCATGTCTGCGGTAAGCGGTAAGATGGCTCTAAGCCCTAGCGCGCCTGCCCTGGCCCATAGTCTGGCTTCCTCTTTGATCAGCGTGGTGCAGGATTGGACAGAGGCTTGCACGCCATCGAAGACGCAAGAGTTTCGCTGCTTCCAGATCATCCAAGGTACCAGCAGAGTGGCTGTAGCCAGACCTTTGCGCATCTCTTTTGGAGTGCCCTGCTTTGCCGTCTCCCACCATGTTACCAGCGAAGTGGTGTTGCCGTCAGGTGTGGTGCAGGGTAGGTGTAGCCAGGCGAAGATGTCGTGCCATATCTGGCGGGAGAAGGGGGAAATGGTTAGACAAACTAAGTTTGGTGGAATTGAACACATAAACTGAGCACATTATACGAACTGCTGGTATTCAGAAGTCATCTCTCAACCTTATGAAGTTGTTATATGATCTTACTTCTTAGGTTCACAAACCAGTGGATAATGTTTTCCTTTGTCTTCTTACTCCTGGAGTTTCTTCCTATATTGTATATAGTCCGAAGCGGTTGGTGTATCTTATTTAGCATTTCAGTATTATCCACTTGGTACTCATGAATAAATAACCATCAGTCCATTAAAATTCTTTACAGTACTGTTACTGAAGGGGTCAGATCCTGGTGAATGTTTCACATGAGGCATCCTCCGCTTCCATAATTTATTATTTAAGGTCACAATAGGTTGTTGCTTTCAGTTCTTCATATTATGTTTTGCGTTGAACTATATACAATTTATATTTGAGTTTGCTATCTACAGTATCTGCATTACATCATCTTCATTGGCATTTTGGGCGTAGCGCTGAAAATTTTGGATGTTGTAGCTGCTGCTTTATGTTATGTTATTTCGTGTTTGATAGAGCACTCATTTCTTATGCTGACATTCTGCTCAAATGCAGGGATAAGTATGACAGTCGAACAGTGGGAAGCATTTTATAAATCTGTACCTGCAATAGAAGATGCCATTAAAAACCTTGGAGAATCGGACTGAAAGCAGCAGCTAGAAGGTTTTGTTGTGGTAGTCCATGCGTACTGTGAGTACTAGAGTTCCTGTGGACTTGTGCAAAACTTCTCTCTTAGTCAAAGCGCCTACTGATGCGTGCTGGGTAGACAGTTTCGGTGTGTTTATTAACTAGTTATCCGCCGGTAGGGTGGACCGAAGTTTCATCAAGATACCATGTGACTTAGTGTTTTTAATGTTGTGGGGATACAATGCGTCTCTACCATATGATGAAGGTTATCGTATCGAGAGAGTAGGACAATTGCTGAAAGCTGTCATTTTCCGCTGAAGTAAAATCAGGGATCTTTATGTTCACGCGTCTAAAATCTTTGACAGTTCGAATTTCTGATCATTCTAGAATACCGAATTTCTGATCATATTGCTGCTGCTGCTGCTACTGAACTTGGGAAAATTCACAGTAACCAGGACCGGAACTATCCATCCTATAAGACAGTAGGCGACTGAACCTTCTGCTGCTCTAGGACTAGGCTCTGTGGTTGCTGTGCTAGTAGGCCACCGAACCCTCTGTAGTAAGATTTTCCCGTTAGCATGTCATAAATAAAGTTAAAACATAAACTAAAACTGAATAAGCTGATAAGCCAGCATTATGCTAAACAGAACCTTGAGGAAAACCTCAACGCGTTTCCAATGTTGCATACTTTCATGTGCTGCAGATCTCCATCACATTGACGCAGAGAGGCTATATCGTCTCCCGCGAATAAAATTTATCGGTCCGTGGATCGTCTTATCTGTAGTGTCTGTTATCAACGTGTCTTTACTTGAAGGCCATGAAGCATGTCAAAAGAAAAAAAAGCCATGAAGGATTTCAGCAGTGGAATACTGGGTGCAGTCTCCAGCTAGTACATTTAATCGAACAAAGGAGATGTTATGTTCCAAGGCAGGATCAGCAGGAGAAATATGTATTATCTACTCCATTTGTTCTCCTTCTTAATCAATGAAAAAGGCAGAGCTCCTGCCCCGTTAAAAAAAAAGTTCTCTCTAAATGGAAAAGGACAAGATTGCCGTTTGATATTATTACTAGCCCCGAGCTCCTGGATCTTACTAAGGGCATGTATAATGGGGTGACGTCAGTCTTCTCTTAGCGTTGACACGTAGAATATTTGTCTAGTTGGCGGAGAGAGAATGAAGAAATGGGAGGCTGTCTTCACTTAGCTAAGAGATGATCTCTTACGAAATAAGAGAAGACTAATTTCACCATTGTACCATTTGCCTTCTCTTGGAAATACAATTTTCTACTAAAATATAATTAATTCTCATTAATTGATAGGATGACAATAAGAGATAATGTATTGTACAACTTATAATTTTGCCTTCTCTAAATAATGTGGACGGCTAAGTGAAGTCACGCCTTCTCTACCATTGTACATGTTCTTAGTGTCCTGGGCTCCTGGATCTACTTAATTAAAAGTTGCATATTTGGATCTGACATCTCGTACGGATGAGAAGGAATCTCCATTTATCCACGCCTGCTATTTAATTTGAGCACTAGAGACGGGTGCAGAGCAGGTGATCAAAACCATTTTCTTTTCCTTTAGCAAAGCTGATCAAAAGCCCTCATGTTTCACGACTCCCCCGGTCCTGAAGCCAGGAAAATGACATAGACAACATGATTTCAGGGTCACAGTGAATTAGACTTTTGTTGGTTGATTTGAACCGCCTTCCTGACCCCGACCACAAGAGATTAATGCTCCAAGAAACAAACAAAAGACCATCAATTAGTTGTGTCCGAGCCAAAGGAATTGTGATGTCAATTTGTGGTAGTTAATTAGCCAATTCCCTAGGATGGATTGTCCCTAGATACGATTTTGCCGTCAGCCATGTGCCTCGTTTGCACTTAATTAGTTGCTGGAAGCATTATAAGACTCAACGACTAGTACGTAATATTCTCAATTCTCTTCTCAGACAAGACAGAGGCTACTCATATACTCCGTATATATATATCCGTGAAGATACATACGAAGACGACAAACGAGGTACCAAGCTAAAGTAACGGCACCTATCCATATCTCGCAATACACCACAAGTTGCACGCTACTACTCAGCTAACAGACTGTTTTTTCAATCCTAAATGGCACTTAAGGAAACTTTCGGCCATTAAGGGTCTCAAAAAACGTTCAGCTAGATTTGCCTCCTCCCCAAAAACGTCACACTAAACGATGTTCTAAAAATCTAACAGGGTTTGAAAATCTGAGAAAACGCCATTCAGTTCGGCATATCCGAGACTTTGAGACGTAAAAAAATTCAAGTCATTTAAAATAAGTCATTTGATATGACGTTTTTCAATCTAAGAGACATTGAGATTCTCATAATACGTCAATCCATATGGCGTTTTTCAATCTCAGAGCCTGTGAGAATCTCAGAATAAACCATTGCTTCTCACAGGCTCTAATAATGAAAAACGCCATATCAAATGGCTTATTTCAAATGAGTTAGAAATTTTGGCGTTTCGCAGTCTCGGATAAGCCAAAGTAAATGTCATTTTCTGAAATTATCATAGCGCTAACGCAAATAGCGTTTTTTTTGGGAGGGATCAAATCTAGCTGATTTTTTTGAGGGGCCATTAGTGGCTAAATTTTTGCTTAAGAGCCATTTAAAAATAAAGATACAACAAACAGTCATGGGTCATACGGAGAGTTTGAATATCCAGGCACACACATCGCGTTCCCACAAACAAGAAATTATCCTTCAAATAGGGACAATGAAGATTACTATAGTCCATTGTAGTTTCTTGATATTGGGTTGCGGTAAAAACTTTTAAAATTTCCGTAACCTTGCCACCAAGATCTATTCTATGAAGATATACTGCACCTCATAATGCTAGATCAAGATACTTACAAACACCGTTGCAGAAAATCTTGTGTTTGTCGAAGTAGATGTTGGTGAAGCTTGATGAAGAATCTCACGTACACGTCGGGAGGTGAGATTGTTGCCGGTCCGTCGTCGAGGAACTACTTGCGCAGTTCCGCTCTAACAGTATCCACACGTACGCCGCGCCAATCCGTCAGTACGTTCGCCGCCTAGAGCTACTAGCACCAACGAAGAGAGACAACCTTTCGGCGTAGTTTAGGTGGTAGATCTAATCGAACTTGATTAGATCTATATGAGACTAGAAAAATCTAATTCTCAACACATGAGAGCTACTAGAGAGAAATTAGATCAAAGTCTAATTAGAGCGTCGTCTAATTAGAGCATCGTCTAATTGCACAATATCAAGAGAGCGAAACTTGTGCAAGAGCAATTGTTTTATTCTCCTCGGGGGAGAGGGGGGAGTATATAAAGGGGAGAGGGGAGGTGGTGCGCCGGCCCTAGGGAGGCCGGTCGACCCCTCCTCCAAGTCGGTTTGGGGGGAGTCCTTGTCCAACAAAGACTCCTCCCCTAAAACCTCCCTTCTTTGACTTTTTTGACTTTTTTTGCCTTTTTTCCTTTATTGTTTCCTTTTCCAATTCGGACTCTTCTAAATCTCCAAATTAAACAAGGAAATATAAGGGGAGGAGGTGGTGCACCGGCCAGGAGGGTGGGGCCAAGCCGGCGAACCCACACCAGGTGTGGTTCGGCCCCTGGGGCTCCCCCCTTCTTCCTCCGGCACTCCCCCCCCCCCCCCCTTATTGGCAAACCTCCGAAACTCTTCTGGAACCATATATACTCTTTAGATAAAATCATCGACTCTATCCACTGATGTCAGAAATACTTCCCGGCATCCCGGAACATCTCTTGTTCGCCATATCTCTCTATCGAGAAATTCTGCCCTATACCGGCATTATTTCCCTCTCATGATAACTTCATCGGAACTCCCCCGAATTACTTTGGAGTTGTTCCTGTGACATCGGAGGGACTCCGACCACTTCTCATAACCACAAAACTACAGCTTTATTCTCTCAATAAAAGATTGACTCACAGCTTAAGTGTGTGACCCGGAAGGTTCGGTAACACATAGACATGTCCGGGAGCTTACAAGACAATAACCAACATTGGGACCTAGACGGCAGTACTAGCTCCTATGTGTTCACGAGTGAACGATAGAACCTGTGTGTTTCTCATTACGCTAATCCCCTTACGTACACGATACAAATGATATCTCGAGATTGAGACAGTGTGCTCTAGTGTGATCAAACCCTTTGATCATAACACATATAATTCTCGTACCAATATCATTCTCTTTTCTCATTCTGTATTTTCATTGTCCTGTGATAAATCACGCTGTGTGTCTGGTCAGACGATTGGGTGACAATAATAATACTGAGATGGCCTAGAGGATGTATCTCTCAATCGCCTGGAGGAGTAAGTGTCATTCTTGAACAATCTCTGTTCCAATACATTATTCTAGTTCACACCAAAAAGTCACCGTTATGGTCCCCAGTTACGGCCAAACGTTGGATGACGATCAAAGTATGAGTGTCGAATACGCGGTCACCAGATATTCTCATGGCAAAGGAATATAGCTAATGAAAATAAAACATATGATCAATTGCTACCTTCATCGTTGACGATTAGTCTCTTAGCAAGATCATACAATTGGTCGGTTCAGTACTATTGTCATTCCGACAATAAACTCCTATAGTTGTGTGACTTATACAAAGTCCATGATCGGAAAAACATGATCTTCAAACAACAAGATAGGCTAGTCTTAGAGACAAGACCAGGAACGCTTTTACTTGTTCGTATCTCTACACGTGTATTGGAGGTTTTCCTCTTGAATACTTTGTATTTGCTATTCCAGTGCCCAATACAGTTATAGCATAAAGATATAAACATTGATAATAAACTTGGAGATAAATAATAACTAAATTATTATTGTCTCTAGGGCATATCTCCAACACTTGATTAGTTCTTTCATTTCTTTTCCCTCTTTTTCTATGAACCGAAGACTACATGCCTAACTTTATTGATATCAAATAACATCATCCATGAGTTTACTCAAAGCTTTGAACTTATGATTTTCTGTCTTAGCCCAAGATACTCCTATGACCTCTTTTGCAACACACATTGCGAATGCTCTTACTGGCATGACATGATTATCTCATCATAGGAACAACGAGATGAGAATAACATAATTAATCTTTTGATGTCACCTACACATATTTCGACCTCATTGGGCACCATTGTGTTGCATTGTTGTTGACCTATGATGTCTGGTCTTTTCTTTAGATCCAAGATGTTCCACCCTGTTTCATTTCATAATAAATGAAACAAATTAACAGTTTAAGATATGGACATACAAGAAAGAACCTCTAATGAAGGAAAGCATCTTCAAAAACATGAAATGAAGTGATTAACAACATAGTTTTCTCCTAGCATCTTATAGCTTCGACTCCCTGATGCCCACAAATATAGGGGATCGTTGAAATCTACGTTGCGAAGTATTACCCAAATTTATAGTTCGACTCAAGGGGAACACAAGAATACCAATAAGACTTTAGCAATTGAGGCGTCACTCTCAACCACACCTGTATATCAATAAACTTGCAGCAGTGATAGTTATGGCAGTAGGATGATTCAAGCAAGCAAAATAAAACACAGTAGTAAACAAGGGTTTCCCAGTTTTCACCGGAAAAGTGAAAGTGTAACTCAGAGATTTAAAACGTAGGCATGAGGTGATAGCGGGGTGTTGCATGAATAAGATTGATCATATAATAAGATACAAATAGCAATGGGACTTATCTCTAACTCCGATATATGTAGGTATGTGTTCCGTAAATAGTTGTGCGTACTAACCAAGAGAATTTGCACAACATCTATTGTCCTACCTGCCCATTTCACCGGGGCCAACTTGGAACTACAGGTAATTAAGGTCTACCCTTTCGAATAGCCCGGAACAACGCATTAACACTTCATGAACACATAGAATCCTCAAACTAAAACATCTCCCCCTTGTTTTCCCTATATGTCACTTTTAGGGTTCGCAGGTTCAACATAATAGCAGGTGATACACTTTGCAGATAAATACCAAACTCAAATATATGATGGGGCAAAATAAGTTCAGTACTGAAATCATGCCACTCGGGCCCTAGTAGCAAGCATTAAACATAGCATAAGTGCATCAACACAATACAAAAATATCCTCAAGATAAACCCCTAAGATCTCGGACAACGGGTATCATTACATGATCAATCTCATCCAATCCCCATCCACCTCATATGCCTACAGTGGACTACTCACACATGGTGATGGTGAAGGAGCTCATGGTCGATGGAGATGAAGGCGGTGAAGATGGCGGTGAAGACGGCCTCCGGATCCCTCCTCCGGGGGAGAAATCCTGGATCAATCTGTCTCCGAAAACGAAGATCGTGGTGGCGGCGGCGCTCTGTTTCGCGAAAGCTCCTCCCCTTTAGGTCAGCCACTTTTTCGTATATATGAGGGGTACGCGAAAGCCGAAGGAGAGGCGGTGCCCGAGGCCCAGATGGGTGGGCCCACGCGGCCAAGGAATCTGGCCGCGTGGGGCCCACTCTTTTGGCCCTCGGACGCTTCCTCGTGTCCATCTTTTGCACGATGCCCTTCTTTTCCATAAAAATTGACGTGGTATTTTTCTCCGATTTAATTTCCTGCAAAAACAACCAGAAAAGAGACTTTGCTAAAAACAGCGTCAGATTCAGCAGTTTTATTCAAATATGGGAAGATTCCGGAGCAAATTATGAAGCAAAGTGCTTGGAAAAGTAGATGCATTTTAGGTGCATCAACTCCCCCAAGCTTAGCTCGTTGTTTGTCCTCGAACAACTCAAACATAGTGCAGAAGCGATAAAAAGACTTTGACAAGAACTTTGCATTGCATATGTAACACCGTTTAATACCAACAAGTATTCAAAACATAACTTCCATAACAAATAACAAAATGCTAGCAAAGGTGCATCTAATCAGTGTTAAAGCATTTATATTTGTTGCAAGAGAAATAACATGAAGTGTCAGCACTTGGATGAGTTTGCCCAACTGTAGAAATAGACAAAGGTTCTTGCATCGCTTTTGATTGAATCATGTCAAGATTTTTGAGATCTTTCGATTCTTTCTTTTATTGACTAGTGAACTCATTGTGCTTACAACCTTGCTCTCAGTTTTATCAATCCATTTGGTGTTCCCTATTATGACTCATATGCTTGACCAACTAATGGTTGAGAGCCTCATGCCCCGTGAATACGAGTACCTACACCACGGTGTTACTCAACTCGGGCCACAAAGCAAGTTTAAGTTTCTAAGTCATTGCAAGTAATAATAGCGTCATCAAGAGCGTCAACTGGGGTACCTCTTGTCCCAGGACATGGAACAAGCCCATGTCAAAACGACAAGACAAACAGACAATGAACAATCTCAGCACTCTTTTATTTACTATTTGTGTAGCTTTTTATTATGAAGTGCATCACTGAATGTTCACTTTGGTACGCTGTAAATTTCCACCATGAATGATGCATGGCTTAGGTTGGCGGCCCAGGCGTCTCTCTAGCCATTTATACCCACTCCTCAAACTTACTAAGTTTCCGCATTTATTTGGCACCATGATAAGCATCCATAAACAAAAGTACATGATATCAACTAAATGTAATTTAGTGCAATGTTGAAAGCTTTCTATGTGTCAGCACATATAAGTTAACTCCCAACCCCTAAGCTTGTCAAGCATATGACTTCATGTTTAACATTTGAAAAACTCTTTTACTTTCTCTTTGGTTGGCAAGTTTAGCAAGCACAATGGGATGCGTAGACCTTTGTTTAGAGCCACAGTTACTCAATCCACAGCCAAGTGTTGTCACTAAATAATATCTCACTTGCATCATCATATAACATACTAGAACACGGAGAAGATAAACATTTGCTACCACTTCCCTAGATGTTAAAGAAACTATGATGTGCGCACTTGCTGTTATTAAAAAGTCCACATAAGCACGGCAAAGGTGTCATACCTTTCATCCACTTCATGCACATCAACTCATCATCGTTGTTCTCCTCTCCCAACTTGAACTGCGCAATAAAAACTCAAATCTGCCATAAAACGTTACTGCATACAGAACTGTTTTTGCCCTACCTAAACACCTCAGAATAATCTCATATTTTACGGGTGCATAGGTTATGAAAAGTTGCAGTAGTGGTTAAAATTTTAGCTCATTCGGAGTTACAGAAAAAAAATGAAAAATAAAACAGTGAGCAGATTTCAGCAATTCCTGCACCTCCGTTTTTACTTTGGATTCAAGAAAACGAAAATATTTTTGTTCTTTTTAGTTTTTAGATGCATAAAGTAAATGACCAGAAGTAAATAAGCAAAAGAAACAAATAAAATCTTTTTGTGTTTTTGTGATTTTCAGAACAAGAAACTAAAACATAACAAGATAAAAGTGATATAAAACAACGAATGGAAAGGGAGAGAAGTACTCCCCCAAGCTTGCGATCAAGCTAGTATCCCGGATGGTAATCGTACCCACCACTTCCATCTCCAGGGAAGTAACCATATTGGTAGCCTTGCATTCCTGGATATTGGGGCTCCTCTTGAGGTTGCACTCCTCCACGGTCCACTTCCCGGTAATCCTGTCAAAAAGGTCAGCACGAGGGAGCCTAATGGACACATTTTGTCCATTAGAACTCTTATAGCTATACATATAATGATCCTCATGCCTCTCACTCATTTCCATGCGAGAAGTCAAAGTAAAATCAAGTAAATTAGACTCTCTCACTAGGCTACCCATGTTATTATCAAAACCTCTCTCTTCCTTAATGTGCTCATATACTAAAGTAGCAATGGCACCAGCATAAATAGGAGTGTAATCAGTATTATTCCTCCTCACAGCCAAGTGCAAGGACCTAGCAAGAATTACTCCCAAGTTATACTCACACGGTATGTTCTCTTTTGCACATTTAAGTAAATAAATCATGGGTCCAGTGCAAGCAGAAGTGTTATCTCTAGCAATAAATCCTCTTGCAAGGAACAAGGCAAAGTATCTCAAACCGGGGTGCTGTATGCAAGTGAATTTACCCCTATTAAGTCTATCAGGAATGTTCACAGAAATACTACGCCAAAAAGCAACAAGTTCTTGGTTAGAATCAGCACGGGTCTCCTCCCAACTACCCGTGTTCTCTACGCGAATAGCTTTGCAGAACTCATCTAATGACATAACCAAGCGCTGCCCCCTCATAGTAAATTTAATGACAAAGGTGGGAGACGGTGGCTTACTTTTCTTACTGTGTTTGTAGTTTTCGGGGCCCTCGAACCGGAATGTGGAGAGGAATTCTCGCGAGAGTTCCTCGTATGTGTTCCGTGGATGAAGGGAGAACTCGAGTAAGCCAGCTGCAGCGGCGAAGGCGTTGAAGTCCTCCTTTATCCCCCAATGATCAAGAACCACGGGGTCTTGCCATTTTGTTGCATGAATCCGAAGCCTCTCCCCTGCATATACCGCACCATCCTCCCAAAGGTGGTTGTCATCATAATTCTCGGAAACTCTAGATGATCTTCTCCTTGGTCTCGAAGTCATCCCAAACAATCCTTTACCTTTGTTCATGATGAAACCTTGCTGTCCAAAAATAATATCCAACAAAAATTAAGATGTAACACTCTAAAACAACATTGAGCCATCCATAACTAGTCTCCACATCAATATCATGCATCAATATCAACTAGAAAACTTAAATCCATGGATTTCTCAAGCATATTAGGTGACACCTAGTGCAGCAAAATACTTCATACATAAAGCATAAGAACAAAAAGTAATTGGATGGGTGGAGGAGTCACATACCAAGGAGCAATCCCACCAAACAGATTTGAAAAATCTGCCCTAAACTTGGAGATCCAAGGATAGCAGGAAGAAGGAGCTCGGGAAAATTTGGGAAAAATACCTGGAGCTGGTTTTCTGTCGAGGGGAAGGAGATGGGCACAGGGCACTCACCTAACTCCACCTGGGGCCAAAGTTAGTGGGTCCCACGCGGCCAAGGAATCTGGCCGCGTGGGACACCCTCTTTTGGTCCCTGGTGGCCTCCTGGTGTCCCACTTTTGGCTGTTGGTCCCTCTGGTAAAATAACTTACCTCCAAATTTTTCTGGAATTTTTCGAGAAAATTTTCTGAAGAGAATTTTTCAAACTTCATATTCTGGAATTTCTGAACTCTGAAATAATTATGATTATGCATATACTCCAAAACTCTAGGATAAATAAAATTAAAATGCAATACAAATTTTTATGGGAATCAAGTTTTCATCATTTCCACATTAGTAATGAGGTTGATCAAGTCTCATTAATAATATGTAAAAGATATAATACATGATTCTTATTTTATATATATAAAGAAGAAATTCAAGATACCTCATATTTGATTGGAATAGTTCCAATCATCAAGGTAGCATACTTTGGTGCAGGAGGTGGTAGTGCAAATTCAAAGCTTCCAATCATAATAGTATTTCTTTGAATAGAATTCACACTCTTGTTTATCATTGTAACAGGATTCTTCTTGGGAAAATAGATAGTATGCTCATTTCCTTTGACATTAAATGTCACTTTGCTCTCAGTGCAATTTATCACAGCTCCTGCAGTGTTTAAAAAGGGTCTTCCAAGAATAATAGATAGATTATCATCCTCAGGCATTTCTAATATAACAAAGTCTGTAGGAATTAACACATTAGCTATAGAGATAGGAACATCCTCACATATACCTATAGGCACAGCAGTTGATTTATCAGCCATTTGCAATGAAACTTCAGTTGGAACCAATTTATTCAGGTTAAGTTTCTTATATAAAGAAAAAGG
Source organism: Poa pratensis (assembly GCA_947311845.1). Lineage (NCBI taxonomy): Eukaryota > Viridiplantae > Streptophyta > Magnoliopsida > Poales > Poaceae > Poa > Poa pratensis. The sequence goes on from CAMZMU010000042.1 coordinate 41,217,887, forward strand.
CATAACACTAACACCAGCTCCTAAATCACATAATGCATATTTCACATAAGTTTCTTTAATATGACAAGGAATAGTTGGAATACCAGGATCTCCACGCTTTTCAGGCAATTTCCCCTCAAATGAATAATTAGCAAGCATAGCAGTAATTGCATCAGTAGGTATCTTCCTTTTATTAGTGACAATATCTTTCATATATTTTGAATATGGAGGAATTTTAATAGCATCAACAAGAGGAATTTGCAAACATAAAGTTTTAATCAACTCAAGAAATTTCTCAAACCTAGCATCATCCAAAGATTTCATTACCTCTTGGGGATATGGTATGGGTCTTTGTACCCATGGATCCCTCTCTTTACCTTTTTGTTGATTTGGATGCTTCTTCTTTTTATTCTTCTCAATAGATGGTTGAGGGTCTTCTTTTTCAGGAGGTTCAGGTTCTTCAATATTTTCAGCTTCATGTTGTTCTTCTTCAGGTGGAGATGATTCCTCTTCTTCATTATTATCATCTTCAGTCTCAGCATCAGAAATAGAAATATCCTTATCTTGTTCTTGAGAATCATCAATATCTTCGTTTTCATTGGGAGATTTTCCTGCAGAAGATTTCTTCTTGAGAGCCTCTTGCTCTTTCCTCTTGGGATGGTCTTCAGGATAGTCAGGATCCTGAGTACTTGCACCACCTCTAGTATTAACTCCACAAACCTGTTTCTTCTCAATAAGATTTGCATACAATTGATTTTGAAGAGAAACCATTTGTTCAACTTGATTATTCATCATCTCACAATGTTTAATAATTCTTCTAACCTCTCCCACACTAGCATTTAAATTTTCACGAAGAAATTTAATTTTATGAGAGTTTTCCATAATACTCATTCTAATATCATGCTCCTCAGGATGTTATAATAAGCAAAATCATTAATGTACGATACATCAATAGGAGGTGTTACCTTTTCATTACCTTCCATAGAGCTAATAGCATTGACTTGGATTGGAAAACATGGTTGATCAATAGGAAGTTTAACACCCATTTCAGATAATTCCTTGAGATGAGAGGTTTTAATTCCCTTCTCTTTAATAGCCTTGGAAGCTTCTTTCATTGTCTCTTTGTTTAACTTAAGAATGCCTCCTTTCTTCTCTGGAAATATCTCTTTTCCATCTATCTCTTCAATATTCCAATCTTCATAATTTCTAGAGATAGTCTCCAATAACTCAGTTGCTTCATCAACGGTCCTTTCCCTGAAAACATTACCTGCAATACTATCAAGATAGCCTCTAGTGTTTTCAGTTAGTCCATTGTAAAATATATCAAGTATTTCATTACTCTTGAAGCCATGGGTAGGACATTTCCTAACCATCTTACTGTACCTCCCCCAAGCTTGGGGTAGATCCTCCTTCTCTTTCTGTGAAAAGTTGCTAATCTCAATAGTTAAACCATGGATCTTATCTGAAGGGAAATATTTATTATAGAATAGCTGCAAGCATTCCTCTTTACTAGTAATAGATCCAGGTTCTAAATGATTATACCAAGTTTTAGCATTTCCTCCCAAGGTAAAAGGAAACAACTTTAAGAAATAATAGCGTTGGTGGATTTCATCTTTACCAAATAGCACAGATAAATCATGCAAAACAGCAATGTGTTCAAAAGGAAACTCATCATCTCTCCCATAAAACTTAAACTTCTCAGCTTTTTCAATTATTTCAGGATCAACACTAAACTCATAATCTTTATCTTTAATTTTAATAGCTGGAGCATTCATTTTCTTAGTAACAGGGAAATAATCATCAAGAGGAGAATTTTTATAGCTATCAAGTTTATCCAATTTATCATAATTCGAATCCATAAAAGCCATAGTAAATGCATCTTCTTCCTCAGAAGAAGTTTCATGTTCATCATCACAATATTCAATATCTTCCAACTCAGACTCCACATTTTCAACAATAGCAGATTCAGGTAATTCAGGCAATTCAGATGTTTCAGTTATCTCAGATGTTTCAGGTGTCACTTCTTTGTCTACGCTACCACATATTAAATTATTTTCAATACTAGTAGACATCTTAGACAATGGTGAACTAGATAAAGCTTTTTCTTTCTTCTTAGCAATAATAGCAGAAGCAACATTAGGTGAAAAGTTTGGCCTACTTGGCAAATCAGTACCTCTACGAGTAGTTGAAGGCCTTACTTCCTTCGGAGTATTCTTTTCCTTTCCCATAGTTGGGAACAAGCAAGTGCAGCAAATAAATGATAACAAGTTGTCTTACCAATAAAGCTAGGCTCCCCGGCAACGGCGCCAGAAAATGTCTTGATGCCCACAAGTATAGGGGATCGTTGAAATCTTCGTTGGGAAGTATTACCCAAATTTATAGTTCGACTCAAGGGGAACACAAGAATACCAATAAGACTTTAGCAATTGAGGCGTCACTCTCAACCACACCTGTATATCAATAAACTTGCAGCAGTGATAGTTATGGCAGTAGGATGATTCAAGCAAGCAAAATAAAACAGCAGTAGTAAACAAGGGTTTCCCAGTTTTCACCGGAAAAGTGAAAGTGTAACTCAGAGATTTAAAACGTAGGCATGAGGTGATAGCGGGGTGTTGCATGAATAAGATTGATCATATAATAAGATACAAATAGCAATGGGACTTATCTCTAACTCCGATATATGTAGGTATGTGTTCCGTAAATAGTTGTGCGTACTAACCAAGAGAATTTGCACAACATCTATTGTCCTACCTGCCCATTTCACCGGGGCCAACTTGGAACTACAGGTAATTAAGGTCTACCCTTTCGAATAGCCCGGAACAACGCATTAACACTTCATGAACACATAGAATCCTCAAACTAAAACATCTCCCCCTTGTTTTCCCTATATGTCACTTTTAGGGTTCGCAGGTTCAACATAATAGCAGGTGATACACTTTGCAGATAAATACCAAACTCAAATATATGATGGGGCAAAATAAGTTCAGTACTGAAATCATGCCACTCGGGCCCTAGTAGCAAGCATTAAACATAGCATAAGTGCATCAACACAATACAAAAATATCCTCAAGATAAACCCCTAAGATCTCGGACAACGGGTATCATTACATGATCAATCTCATCCAATCCCCATCCACCTCATATGCCTACAGTGGACTACTCACACATGGTGATGGTGAAGGAGCTCATGGTCGATGGAGATGAAGGCGGTGAAGATGGCGGTGAAGACGGCCTCCGGATCCCTCCTCCGGGGGAGAAATCCTGGATCAATCTGTCTCCGAAAACGAAGATCGTGGTGGCGGCGGCGCTCTGTTTCGCGAAAGCTCCTCCCCTTTAGGTCAGCCACTTTTTCGTATATATGAGGGGTACGCGAAAGCCGAAGGAGAGGCGGTGCCCGAGGCCCAGATGGGTGGGCCCACGCGGCCAAGGAATCTGGCCGCGTGGGGCCCACTCTTTTGGCCCTCGGACGCTTCCTCGTGTCCATCTTTTGCACGATGTCCTTCTTTTCCATAAAAATTGACGTGGTATTTTTCTCCGATTTAATTTCCTGCAAAAAACCAGAAAAGAGACTTTGCTAAAAACAGCGTCAGATTCAGCAGTTTTATTCAAATATGGGAAGATTCCGGAGCAAATTATGAAGCAAAGTGCTTGGAAAAGTAGATGCATTTTAGGTGCATCACTCCCCAAACATGCTTCTGGAGTTCCAGGTCTAGCCAGCTGCAATCAAATTGCTTCTCTTCATGGCCAACTTACGTGGGAGTTTCTCGAGATTTTGTTTTTAGCGCCAAGAACCATTCTTCCAGCAAGTTTTCACCTCCGGAGGGCATAGTGGTATCCATCTTCTGAGTAATCGAGCCAATCTCATCCATATCATTGTAAACCATTCCACACCAGCCTTCCACAGAACAACATAAGTGACCATATTTGCAACTCAATTTTTCTTATTATTTATCCACGATCTAGCAACATTTTCATCGCTACTACCAGCAAGTATTTGATACTATCATACTAACCATAAAAACACATGAACCCTTGTAGGGAATGAAATCTGGGGTGTAATCCCTCTGAAATTAATAATAACATAAAGCGATTGTGAGTCATAAACTCTAGAATTGTTAAGTTTCCAAACCATTTGATCATTTTTTGTCAATTAGAACTAAACTTGGACAATAGCAACAACTTCATCTCATTGCCCTTTAACCTTGTGTTAAACATCTCCTAATGTAAAGTTTCAACTCACTATTCTCCCAAATTTCGCCGGATAGAACAATTTGGTTCATTACACAACATATACAATAGCCAATTATATCACAGAGCCAGGGAATTAATGACTTTAATAGTCCACTTAGGGAAATCTGAGGATAAATACTTGTTAAGCGGGATCGGAAAGAAAGTTATCTTTGATTGTATATTGCTTGTAGAATATTTTGATAACATCATAAACTCATACCTATAAAAGGTGATTCTCAAGACAAATCTAATTTTACCAATTTTTATTCTACAATGCCTATAAAATATGGCAGTAATTATTGGTCAAATCATGAATATTGTTAAAACTTGTCTTATAAATTGAAACAAATAGAGATGTTTTTTTGGTTATTTAATGAAGTCCGTATTGTAGTTGCATTTTCTTGTAATGCGTAGATGCTGACCCTAAGCTTCCTCGCCATTATAACCGTGCCCCGTGGGTTTTTCCATCCAAAACTATCCTCACAAGTCAGTGTCTTGGAGGTAAAAAAAAAATACACCCAATAAAATGAAACAAAAGTAAGTAGTCGCTCCGTTCTAAGGCATGATAAAAGTGAAGGGAGAAAGTGGTACTGTATTATTTTCCTCGAAGCTTTGTTTGGGTTCGTAGCCCCGCTCTGGATCCACCATGTCGCATCCACGTGCTACATGTGTAACGTGTTGTTGGTGTGACGGATCGCTCCACTATACCCTGCGCAGCACCGGATGTGCTTTGTTCAAATATCACCGTCGTTTCCTCAATGGCACTGGACGTGAGTGAATCCGTGATTCAGCTTTGTCGACTTGAGTTCATTGATAATAACTTGATTAAGCCCGACGCGTGTCGGTCCACGGAAAGGTGAAAGGGATAGGACCAGTCAGGTTCGCCGCCGTGGTGGCACAGCACATCAAGTGCTGAGCTGAGCTGAAAGGGTTGCTGCTTAAGGTTGTTGGCGCGTCACGCGGCGCAAGAGAAGTTTTCAAGAGCGACATGCGTGCGGTGTCACGTGAAGACGCCGATTCTGATGTCCGTTTCCGCGGGAGAGAGACGTCGATCGACGACGACCCGACGAGGGAAAACTTCAAGACGAGCGTCAGCTTGTGTGTAATCTGAAACCGACCGAACGCGTGAAGGTAGTCAAAGTAAACCCACACGCACGACGGGCCGAAATTCCACGGTCTCTTCCAGGAAATTAAGTTCCACGGCTCGTTCCAAGAAAATACGGAGTCGACAAAGTTGAAAATAACTTCCGGCTGGCGTAGTACTGATGCTCTCATCTCATGTCAGTGTAGGTTTGATTTACGCTGACGATCACCTCGCTATCTGAAAACAACACCGTCAGACTTTGACCGGTGAACATGAATCTAACACTGGTAATCTGGTATACTACGTACCAAATGAGGAAACTACTTTAACCTTAATTTGTACTCCCGTTGGTGGCCATTTCACCTTTTTTTTCTTACGTACCACGTGGCATGCAGTCACGAGGAGCAGGGTAACCTAAACACTAACGGTTCACAGTTGTACGTACAACTGCACAGTCACGGGGACGGGGTGGTGCTCATCATCATCCCACGCGACATGGCCGCGAGCACGGCCTCGGCGGTGACCCGCTCGCGCTCGGGCCCCGCCGACCGCACCACCAGCGTGTGCGTGACGGTGCCCTCCGCCACCGCCATGTCCGACGCCACGACGGCGAGGCGTGCGTCCCTGATGGCGTTCAAGGCGCCGGAGACGGGGTGCGAGTCCAGAGGCGTGGTCACGCGCAGCACCACCGCCTCGTCGTCCTCCTGCATTGCCTTCACCTCCACGGACGGGCTATGCGCCTTGAGAGTGAGGCGGGCCTCCAGCTCCTGGATGTAGGCGATGGCGTCGCTGAGCAGCGACGCCTTGTCCATCTTGGAGATTTTTGGTACAACGGCGCGTAGCGCGAAGAACCGCTGGTTCAGCTTCTCGCGACGCTGCCGCTCCGCCTCCACGTGGTTCAGTGGCTCCTCCCGTCCATTCGCCGGTTTCCGGCCACGCTTCCGCGGCCTACTCCGCTCGTCCTGCTTGTGCGCGTCCACCAGCGGCTTGGCGAAGCTTATGCTCTTGGGAGGAGGCTCCGTGGGTTTCGGTTTGATGACCACCGCTTCCTTCTTGGCCGCAGGTTGCGTCACCATGGCTTGCGCGCCGAGCCGCAGCGCCCAAGTGGCCTCACATCCCGTGGGCGGCATTATCGGTGGGGTGCCGCGATAGAAATCCTTCCCGAAGATCCTCGTGTGGTCATCGGACGAGTGGGCGGCCTCGACGACGCGGAAGGCGGACTGGATGGCGCGCAGGACCTCGGGGCTCTCTCGGATGGCCACGACGGAGCCGAGCTCGAGGACGCCGCCCTCGCACGGCAGGAAGACGACGGTGCGTATGCCGGCAGACCGCGCGAGAGAAGCACGGACGTACCAGCCGGGTGCGGGCAGGCGGGGGTCCGCCACGGCGGCCCAGGCGTGTCGGCCAGAGGCCAGCGCCCGGCCCGGCCCGCCGGTGTCCCCGGGGAAGGAGAAGTACATGGACGCGAGGAAGTACATCTCGGCTCCGGTGACGCGGTCCAGCCGGAGCGCGTAGTCCGCGCCCTCCTCGTCCCCGCCGCCGTACATCGCGTGCAACCGAAGCAGGACGCGCTTGCGCGCCAGGCTCATGTCCGCGGCTTCCTCGGTCGCATCGCGCACGGCCGCGGGGTCGTCGTCGTTCGGAGGGGCGTCGCGGCAGTGTCCGTCACCCCAGCCGAGCACGGGACGGCCGCCGGCGCCGGGGGACTGTTGCCAGTAGATGCCGTACGTCCAGGGTCCTGCCCGCTCGACGAGGTCGTGCAGGCGCGTCTGGAGCTCGGGCGACGAGGACGAGGACGGCCCGTCGAGGTGCGGCGGCGTGGTGGCCAGGTGGTGCGCGGCGTCCTGCCCCAGCACGGCCGCGAACAGCGCCGTGTCCGTGTCAGACCACGACATGCGGCCGTAATACGTGTCGCCTTACTCCACGGCGTGTTGGTCGACCAAACCGGACGACAAGCGCGTGCCTGGGGCAGAATGGTAGTGCTCTTGCCTCTTGGTCGATCGGTCGTTGGGTGGTTTCACCAGAGAGCTTGCGGTTTTATAGGGAGAAGAAGTTGATTTGTTGCGGGCGACTCGTGTGGAGTGGATGCGAGGGCGGAGATCGATCTCGTTGTGTGAAACGGGCGTACGTAGGACAGACAAAGGTACGAGAGCCAGGTCAGGTGGGTTGGGGCGATCGAGCTCGTCGCGGCACGTGAATCATGTCATGCTGTAAGGTGAGCAGTCAGTCTTCTGTTCTAGATGCCGAGAACCTGCCGCGCAGGCATTTTTCGACTACATTCAGGTTCAGTGTTACTTGAGGAATCTAAGACGGTTGATAATTAGCCAAAATAGCCAAACAGTGTTACGCCTAGTTTGGTACGTTTGGCAACGCTCAATCGATGGACCATGGTACCATACTACGCGCGTCCCATCTAATACAACCGAACCGACGATAGATAAACAAATAATTCTTTTAGTGAAACATATATAAAAACAATTGCAATAATGGAGAAAATATTACCATGGCTCACTCTTACAATAGTTCACTCTGTCATCCTCACGTAAACATGGAGAATCGAACACAATTATGTCGGTCGTAGCAAGTTTAGGAGTACACCACTTAAAAGAGAGAACACGACCACATATAAAAAAGCTTAAATTCTGCGCATACTCAGTTAAACGGTCAGGATACGAACCATAATTATGAAATGTCATCAAAGTTAAATTGTCTACAGTGTTCTATGAAGATTTTAACTGAACAAAGTTCCGATAATCTTTAGACAATGTATGATATGATTAACATTGCAGACTCGAGAGATAGATTAGCCATCAAGGACCTATAGCCAAGGTCATTCATTTGATTATAATAAAATAAAGTAGACTTTTCTGATATAACTTATCCAAAAATCAGTAATAGTTGGCGTAATTATGTCCTGTCATACTTAAATCAATTGCATCGAGTAGAATCGGGGACGGAGGTACTCTGTAGTCCTGGGGGCTTGACAGAGCAGAGGTGTGTGCGGATACAGGAAAATTTTGCGTCGGAACGGATGTTTTTGGTAGAATACGGCTCGAGAAAGCGGAGGGGAAGAAACGGTGTCGCGTGGCATAGGCTGCGCGACGCTATGACGGGGGCCGGCGGCAAAGAAAGGATAAGGGTTGTCAAAAGTGTCAATAGCTCTTAACTCACCTTATCTCCTTAAAAAAAAAAATCAAAACGACATGTCTAGGTTGGAATTTTTGAAATAAATCATACAGTTGTGTGTACGTAATTTATGTACTCTAAATTTTTGTAAAAACATTTTGTATTTTGGGCTACACAAAAAGATAAATTTTGAGCATAAAATGGAGCTATTTTTTTTTTCACAGACACGATTTAGTTTTTTGTGTAGCTTGGAATACCATTTTTTCACAGACAAAACATGTGTATATATCCAATAGATATTTTTAAAACTCATTTTTAATATTTGAGAGTTGTGAACTATAAAATGAGAGATGAGTCGGGTCCACTGCGGGGTGTTTCAAATTTAACTTTAATATGTACTCCCTCCGTTTGAAAAAGGATGTCTTACATATATCCAAATTCGGATATCCAAATCTAGACAAATCCAACACATCCTTTTCCGGACGGAGGGAGTAGGAGTTATGAGTATTATAAAGTGAGAGGTGGATGGTACATCGTGAGGTGGTGTGACTGTTCTATTGAAAAACATGTAGAGCAAGGAGAGTGCAACGATTATAGGAAGCTTAGTATTGTAAAGGACTGCAACTCCGTATTTGTGAGCACGGGGGACGCGTACGTACGGTCGCACGCTGGGACAACAGCTAGCTAGTTATAGAAGGCTAGTGATTAGTGAACACCGCGCGGAGGGAAGACAATTACTTCTATAAAAGCTCAAGCTCTACCCGCCATATGCCCCTGGTTGCCCCTCCCAATTAGTCTGGTCCGTTGGATTTCACCTCAACAGGGTAAATAGCATGCGTGTTTCACTTCTCACCGTTGGATGCTGTAAAGTTTTTTCTTACTTCTCTTCCGTGGGGCACAGGCAATGACGGGTGGGGCTCGCTGTATACCGGGTCCGCAAATCAGTAGGCGAGAACAGCTCGTGTTAGTCTCTCAGTTTGGCCCGCTCGGATGCCTGGTACAAAACACGCGCGGTCAAACCCTAACTCCAATCGCGCGTCTCTCCTCTCCTCCAATCCCCTCCCGTCCTCCTCCTGCGCCGCCCCCTCCTCTCCTTCCCTCTTCCCTCTCGCTCTCGCCCTGCACCCTCACCTCTGCTCCGCCCCGAAGGAGCTCAGCGGCCGCGGGCGCTCCGCTCGACGGCGGCCCAGAAGGAGGGCAGGCTTGGGGTGAAGGGGGAGGGGGCACTGGCCTGAGGAGGAGCTGCAGCCATTTGGGGTGGAGGGGGAGGGAGGCGCTGGCCTAGAGGACGAGAGGAGGGAGCTCGGAGCGGCATAAGGGGAGGAGGCAACGCCGACGGTAGGCGACCAGCTGTGCTCTTCCTGGTTGGGAGAGGATGCGGGAGGAGGAGGGCGTGAAGGAGTCGGAGCGCGCAGCCGTTCACTTCCGCCGGCAAGCAGCGCCGGCGACCAACACCCCTAGCAAGGTACAAATCCTTGGTGTGGCTCCTCCCGTCGCTGCTGCATCCCTGCCGTCATTTCTCCTCTCGAGGTATCAGGTATGGCAATCATTCCCAAACCCTAGATTAGTGTAGCCTCCGTTTCTTCCTGCCATGTTTAGATTTGATTCAGAAAGTATCATGTTGTGTTAATGTGCAGATGGAGAATTTGCTCAGATTGGTTGGGGAGAAAGTTTGAGGGGGAGTAGTCCCAGGTGACGAAAATGTTGGAGAGATGCAAGTGCCTTCTCCTTGCAGCTAGCAGCAGGTCTGGTTGGAGAAACACAAAGAGATGAGCAACCAGAGATTAATGTTGATATTGAAGTAACTTCTCTCTAATTTGTTTTTTTCGTGGCCATCATGTTGTGTTAACAGCAGTGCCACCGCCGGCGAGCACAGCGAGCGGCCACACCAGCCTGTCGACGGGAGCGGCGTCCAAGACTACGGTTGCGGCCTGGGAAGCGACGACAAGCACGAGTGAGACGCCAAGGTGAGCTCCTCCTTGTCCTCTCTCTCAGATTGTGCCTCTCTTCCCTCAATACCGCCCCCTTTTCTTTTGTGGTACAGACGTGGTGGTACAGGCGGTTGTAGTGGCGCAAATAGGGGACGGAGGGGGAGATGGATATTGTTAGCCAAAGAAGCGTGGCTAAAAACCCTAGGCCAGGTCCAGTTTGGCACCTTGATATTAATTTCATTTGCCTCTTCTTCTTTTTCCTGTCATATTAGTGGTATTTGCGGTTAGAATTGATCTATTCTGTCTTGCATCGAGTTCTGAGATGCAATGATGCTAGGCTAGCAAATAATGGCTCCTAACTATTCCTTCTCTAGGATTTTTACAAGGTTGCTGTAGATTGGCACCACAGGTACCTGCAAACATGTTTTTACTTTGTGTGTTGTCTTGGGATTGGTTACTATGATGTATGACACCCTGCGAAGAATTCTGCAGGAAACAATGGTGCTGGGATCAAATAACTATGTTTTGGTAATTAGAATGATATGTTTTTTTCTAACTTTGTTCCCAGCACCACTTTTGTGTTGTAAAATCTTCACTGTGTATTCTTTGGATAGCTAATTTATTATCTGGTTCATACATATTGGGTATGATGTTGTGTGGAGAGAGCAGCAAAGAAATTTATGGTATCAATAATTAGTGAACAGATCCAAGATGAGTACCTTGGCTTGTTTTCTCGTTGGAATGGGTTACTGATATTCTTAGATAAATATGTTGCTTTGTGAATTAAGTTGGGTCAGCTCAAGGGATGTTAAAATGGAGGCAAAATCGTCATTAGCTTCCTTGTTATGGAGTTCTTAGAATTGTATCATTTATCTTAAGATGTTATAGCCTTTGGAGTAGAAGAATATGAGAAGTGGTAATAAGCTCATTTTTCTGAAATTTCAGTTCAAGCACACGTGGTCAGATTATTAACGTACCTGAGAGCTGACATTTGAGAAGCATTATTTTGATGGTTTAGATAATTAGAGAACAGATCCAAGAACAAATATTGGATCTTGATTTTTGATGTTACTGTTGATTGTATGTAGGTCGCCGATACATCGCGTTAGGGTGGTTAAGAGGTTGATGGGTGACCAGTGACTCCAGTTCCTAAGACTCTGGAGATCCGACATATGCATAATTGGTACAGTGTTGTTCTATCTCAAGCTGTTGTCTAAATTTCTAATTACGTTTCTTGTCTTCCTGTTTATTTGTAACTGTCAACGTCATGTAATACTGCAGTTTAATAAATCTACGTTGTCGAAATTATGTTTGCGGAAGAAGCTTTTTCAGTTCATGCTTTGCCTACAGTTTCAAATTTCAGTTCAAACTTTGCCTATAGTTTCAAATGTATGTTGCTATGCCAGGATATGACATGTTTAAGGTAGCGGTGTAAATCATGAATTTCAGATTGATCAGGCTTATATTTGATTTATAGCTCGCTCTTGTGACAGCAATCGCTTGATCACCGGGGTTTAAGCAAATATATACACTAATGGCTTCATTAAGTCATACAATTTGCACAGACCTTCGCTGAAATTATGACCCTCCTTTGGAGCATGTCAGGAATATAATTTGTCCAGATAGAAGATGTCTTTGTAGTATTGATAGGCATTGCAATGTCTTTTTACTGGCCCATAAATTATCTTATTTTCTATACTTTATTAAATGTTGACTTATTGGTGCCTCTCCTATTTTGTAGGTTTGGTCCTTTCTTCCCTTACTCTCATCTGGTTATTTGTATGTAGGTGATGAGCTCAGCCAAATATTCCTCCACTGAAGCCTGATATGAGTTTGGACGAGTTTGAGTCTGCTCCACTGAGGTGCTTACCGAGTAGTCTACCGAGGGGCGAGTAGAGTTTCTCATGTAGAGGAATTTGTCCCTAAACTCATAGAGAATGACCTCGCTTGGCTGATCTTTTTTTTTAGCATGTCATTTGGTAGCTCCTCCGACTTTTGGGGGAGTATAGCTGGAGTTCAGCTTGCTTTGGTACTCCCAGGCCACTAACTTAATAATTTACATGAAAACACTTAATTTTCTAGGATCAGTTGCAATAACATCTAAATAACTGAATAAGTGAATGGCTAGATGCTGAAAGCCTGAAACAGATGCTACATTTTGTCACACAAATATTATGTGGTGGTTTCTGGATTCTTATTAGATGTTAGTCCGTGACATATACTAGTTTCACGCAGTTACTTATTAATTAAGCCTTGTTGTGTTAGTCTTCGAACTCGAAACTCAGTCATGTCGATAAAATGATGCCTTGTTCATTACTTAGTTATACCAGGATGCTAGCAATAGAACCTGTAAAATGATGCTTGTTTGAAATAAAAGCATCTAGGCTCTAAATTATGTAGTTGCTTAAATTATGTAGTTGCTTATGGACTGTAGAAAATCCTTCTTTCTTTAGATATCTGTGTAGAAGATCTGATCTGATTTTTTTTGTACCCGATCCTACAAAATTGAACTTTGAATTTCATATTATATCTTATTTTCCAGGACCGCTTCGTAGAAGATCGACACCCAGATTGTTGGCTCTTGGTTGACATCTACCATTTTCCGCTCGTGAAAAGGTATGTATCTAGAATCAGAGATGAGCTCTTCAATTTAGCATGCACCAAGTTTTATGTGATAAAACCAGGGATGTTAGTTGTAGTATTCACTCTTTAGTTTTCACAAGCATACCAATGATTTTCTGTAAACTTGAGGTACTGGTTCAAGAACCACAATATGGAGAATGAATGTTTCTGCTAGCTTGTCATTTGGTAGCACCTCCGACCTTTGGGGGAGTATAGCTGGAATTCAGCTTGCTTTGGTAGTGCCAGGCCACTAACTTAATAATTTACATGAAAACACTTATTTTTCTAGGATCAATTGCTATAACATCTAAATAACTGAATAAGTGAATAGCTAGATGCTGAAAGCCTGAAATAGATGCTACATTTTGTCACACAAATTTTGTTGCTGGTTGTTGGTTCATTTCAGGTCCCACTCAAGATTATCTAAACATATGCAAGTTGGTATTGTTCCTGATATTGAAGATTTTCGATACAACAAGTTAGAGGCAAACACATCAACATCTACAAATAGGGTACCAACATCATCAAGTAAGCACACTTCACCAGATAAGTTTCGATGTTTCGTCTAAATGGTTTGATTCATATTCATAATTTGTCAATCAATTTACTGTCATTCGTGATTCAGACAATGATCTTCCTGTGTTTCTTGTCATGCAGTAGATATCCAGTGTCCATGTAGTTGCTCATTTTGGTACCGAATTATAATTGTGGCATTAATTATAGAGACCAGATACATATGTTACTGGAACTGTGGATTTAGTGGTATGTGAGGTCCCTTCCCAAAGAAATTCCGAATCTATAAAGATACTATATATGGATGTCTTCAGATTATCTCTTTTCCCTCCTTATGTTATCATAGATCAGGGCTCAGGTTATTTGGCTCTGTTGCAACTTCATTCTATAGTTTATCATTTAGACTAATTATTGTGATATGCCATGCTTCTGACAATCCACCTGCACTCAAGTCTTCTAACCAGGCTCCTCATGCCAAAGACTGTTGGCCAGTGAAGAGTCTCTCTTCCCTCACCAACTGCCGGTGTCCAGTGGAGCTGGAGTGGAGCGGCCGGTGTGCTGCTAGGGAAGAGGACCACCCCCAGCCACCGGGCAACCTGGGTATCACCTTTCTCCTCCGTCACCTCCGGTTCAGTAAGGCACATGTCTGCCTTCTCTAAGATATGTTCTAATCAGGTGTAGATATGTCCTCGTTAACTAAGAAGGCTTCTGCTGCTACAATTTTTTTTGGTTTGCACATATTTAAGTTCTGCATAGGAGTATGGTTTTTTCGTGATTTATTTTCTAATGAATCTGCATATAGCGCATGTGAATCTTTTACATTCTTATATAAAAGTAGTTACTTATGTTTGGTGGCAGAAGTAGAACAAATAGCTAAATTTGTTCTTACGGAGTGAGAATTTATATGCTTTGTATGCTCAGATAAAGTGCAGATAAGATGGTCTTTTAGGTGGTCTGGAATTTTATCGTCAAGAAGGTTCAATCCTGAAGAACAATGAACTGTGTAGTTTAGTTTCACCTTAAACTTGCTGCTGTTCTCATTCGTCATACAATGAGTTACAAGCATCTGCATACATACATAATGTACTTATTGTCAGTTAGTAGCATGGTCAATACCTATTGTGCACCTTGATAAGTTCAATTTCAAATTTGTTATTTTCTGATGTTTTTGGGGTTCGGTGCATTTCTCAGCGAAGCTGGGGAAGCTACTGGTCCTTTAAAAATGCAGTATGCGTTTAGTTAAGAGGGACATGTTTATGCTTGTATATTATCGAACATTTATTTCATATCAGATTGGTGTGTATCAGAATTTTATGTTAACTGTATCGTCTGTGTTGCCTCTTTCAGGTAGATGGGATTAACATGGAATGGAATAGCTGGTGCCTGTGGGTGCAGTGACGGCCAAGGCGGTTCCAGCAAGGAAGGAGGATATGCAGAGGAAGACGTGACAGCAGGTGCAGGTGTAGCTGGGAGTGGCCGTCAAGGTAGCCCCTCTTTTATAGTGATCTCCTGTCATATCTGTAAATATGATCGCTAGCTTTCTACCGCCTGTGTTGTCACTTTTGAGGTGACCCTTTTATATTGTTGGGTAATTTATCCAACTAATGCTTATGATATTAGCGCTAAATTCAGGTTGGTTACAACTAACAATGCTATATCTGAAGAGCCGAAGCCATTAGCTTACCAGATTTCCTTTTAGGTGTATGAAATATTTATTTTTACTTCAAAAGCTCCAGTATTTATTGCTGCATGAACCATCCCCAAGTAATTTGTTTCTGTTACTGCTTGCTCATCCTTATTTCCTCAGTATTTCTTTAAGTTAAAAACAAAACAATGAGAGCAAAATAACTTATGATGAACAATGCACGTTCCTCAGTATTTCCTCTTCTGGAACTACTTAAACTCCCAGGCCTTTCTTTAAAAGGGGATGCCTACTTGGCCTTGTGTATCTCCTCAGCCCTTGCTGGCCGCAACTGTTATCTACATGGATCATTACAGGTAATTGCCTTATTATTTGCCATTTTTTATTCATATTCCATCTCTTTATTGCCTGTGAACTAGACACTTATGCATCTATAATTTATCATGCATGGGTTAGTCGTTTCTTCACATACTATGCACACAAATATATATACTGCTTTGTCCTGTTTTTTCCAAGGTCGTATTCAGATTCTTTGGAAGGGCAATGCATTTATAGTTGTGCGAGTGGTTGTATGAGGCCCTATCACTTTATTTGGTCTCTTAACCAGGAAAACATTTTTCAAAATTGAAGCCTAATTGGCTTGCTTATATCTGCTAACCGAACAACGCATTAGGTTGCAAGCTTTGACTGAATTGTGCAACTTGAAGTGTTCAGTAAATATCTGCTATGCTATGTTGTGACGATCTGAAATATCGTGCTTTATGCATCCAATTGATGTTAAGCGTTCTTGCAGCCGCTTGTGTAAGAAAAGAACAAAATTGGTCCAGAATAAAGGATATAAAGGATGGCATACTTTAAATTTTCTTGCATATATAATTGCCCCCAAATGAAGCTGTGGGTATCCCTGGGTCATCGTTGAATGCTTGAGAGAAGATTGCTAAGCCAATTCAACCTAATTTAGATTGTTGTCATACCTCTTAACATTCACTGAATTTTCTTGCTCTTTCCTGTTCTTATTTTGTCCTGCAAGGAAGACACACTAATTCTTTTTTTTGGTAGTAGCCTAATAAAGAGTGTGAGTGAGGTGGGCAAAAGATAACCTTTCTAAATCAAACTAGAGGTTTTAATAGTTACTTGTACGCAAAAGATAATCACTCCCACATATGTGTGCATTGATAGCAATGTATTTGTACTTATTTATATTCTTTGGACATAGGTCTGATGTAGCAGAACAAAGTGGGGAGTTGGTTTCCCGCTCAATATCAGGATCGATGATCTCAAGATGCTCCAGCGAGCGCTGCCGATACCAATGAGCCAATGTGAGCTTCTCACAGACCTTGTTTCCCTCAGCTCTTGATCCCTCTCGGGCCCATATATGCAATAATGTGCGATGTGCTCTGGTCCCTTTCTCTCTTTATTCTGGTACATGAACCTTTGTCTAAGTGAGGAGAGCATGTTCTTTAGGTTGGTAGTATGAATAATGGTTACACAGATGGATAGTCAACAGTTCCATACTTGACATGTCTAGCTAGCTTTGAAGCGGATGATGGAGACTTTGATTAATTTTGTTGTTGTTTTCTATAACTGCATTCTGACTACCCTGTTTAAATTTTACAGGGCCATTTAGTCATGTAACCTGAGGCTAGCGTCACCTACCCAGTGAGGATACAAAGTCTTCATTGCAGAAATCTTAACATGGTTATTCATATCAGAGTGGATGCTATTATGACATAGGCTGCGTTTCATTCCAGCAAAGATTCAAGCTGCAAGTTAATACCTGCTCTCTTTGATTCATTCATCTTGAATGCAGATATACATTTCCTAATAACTTTCAGTTTTCATGCTTCTTGAATAAGAATGTATTAAATGTTCTTATTTTGAAGTTTCCTCCAATGGTACGGATTGAAATCGATGGTAGTATTTGCATGTATATAATGTGTGTCGACATGTCTTCATGCACTACCACTCGGTGTTATTTGGTGATGCCATCAACCAACTCTCTGTTGACCAAATATCACTTTGTTAGGGATAGAAGTACCACATGCCTTTGTGTTTTGCTGACATTAATGATGACATGATTCCAATTATGGACGAGTGGTTCTAGGTTTCTATAATATAGCTGATGTGCTCTACAAAGTAAGGAACATCATTGATACATAGTTCTCATAGATAAAAAGCCCAATGAACAAGAAAAACATACCACTGAACATAACAATAAAGTACTTGATGCCGACTTACACACACTTAAGACATAGAAGAACAACACTGATAGATGCAGGTAGCGTTGCATTGCAACACTACATTCAAAGGTTTCTCCGTTTCATGTTATCTTATAGAATGAATTACTTTTCTCTGGTTTATCAGTACTGTAAATGAATGGAATTTTGGAGTTTCCCTAAAAAATCAAGGCAAACAAACAGAAATAAAATGACTTACTTTTCACCGGATTACCTTTTTTATTTTTTGGTTTTACCCATGAGATCTTTATTCGTCTAAGCCGTTTTTTTGAAATGAACCTCGTTTCGGCAATTGCGTTAGTGACACAACGGGTTGGTATCCACATGTGACCAAGTTTAGTATGTCCAAAAACCGAGACCTTTATCAAATTATAGTAAGCTAATCAAAGAAAGCGTACATCAACAATATAGTCTTTGCATCCGGTAGTTGCGCAGTCGCGCAACGGGTAAAGAATTTCATATCTGCGTATGTCTGAACTTTGTCGCGTATGACTGCTTATTTACATAGTCTAAGTGCAACGTTCAAATTTTCACTGTTTCTGAAACTGTCAATTCAGACATGGAAATGAAACGATTCTTTCTGTTTAGCTACATAACTTTTGGTATCAAATGATAACACTACTTTATACAAATTATGGGTTTCTTAAATGAATGAAAATAAAATTAGTTAGTTTTCAGACAAGGTTGTGTGTGTGTTAGTGCAGTTGCGAGCCTTATCCTTTCCCGTGCTACAGTCGAGAGAGGCGACTCGAGGGCGCCGCGTGAGCTCGAGTTTCTCGCCGGCGATTCCGCGGCTCCCCTCCGCCTCCGGTCGCCGTTCGGGCACCGGGAGGTGGGGGGGGGGGGGGAGCTCCGGCAGTCGTGCGTGCGTGTAGATAGGGTCTTCTAGGTGTGCGTGCCTCTCCGCGTCGTCGAGGACGGTGGCGATGGTGCCGGAGGTCTGGGTGTGGTCCTTCCCCTCCCTTCCCCGTTCCGGCTTCGTTTTCGTTGCCGGGGAGGTCGTGAAGGCTCGTCGGGGCTCCTCGTTCTGTTCTTCCTCTCCGGCCGGCCTCGGTGGCGAGGGGGGAGGGGTCTGGATGTGGGGGTTCCGTTTTTGTTGCAGGTGCTGTGGCTGGTTTCCTCTGGTGGCTCTGCTCCGGCCGGCCGTGGTGGCGAGGGGGGCGGCCTCTGGAGGTGGTGCGGTGATGGTGGTGGTGGTCCTGGGCGCCGCCGTGACGGCTGGAAGAAGGGTGGAGGCGGGGAGTTGGCGTCACGGCTGTGTTCGTTCATCGACTTCAGATTCCGGTGATGTGCGGCGGATGGTTCTTGCGGCCTTCTTCAGCGTGTTGGAGCGTCTTCTTCCTGGCGGGCGGTGGTACGACGTCGACGACGGCGACTAGGAGCGTTGGGGTGCGGCTGAGGATCCAATCGAGCTTTTCTTCGGTGTTTCGGGGTGCTTCTTGCACTTTCCCGGGTTTCTTTGTTATTTTCTGTTTCGTTGGGGACCTGTTTGTAAAGTGCTGTGCATCCTTTTATATGTATTGGATCCTTCCTCAAAAAAAAAAAGTTAGTTTTCACCAACGAATAAAGCATGTGGCAACAATGTGGTAGTTGCATCCAGCGGTTGCGCAGTCGCGCAACGGGTCATCTAGTGTAAGGAAATCGAGAGCACGCATGCAACACAAAGGCAACACGCGACGTTTTGAGTTTTGACACAGGGACGTACGGCAGCCGGCAGGAAACATCTGTCCTCCCCGTTGCCTTTGCCATTTTGACGATCAAACGTTCGGACCTCGTACGGTGACATGATTCACCCCATGCAGACCATGCTTTAGCAGGCTGGCAGCTACAGGCACCAGCTTTGGTTCGACCTTTTGTATAGGTGACCAGGGTTGTGGTTTGAAGCTTTACCCAGGGATGCGAAAAACAAACTCTACGGTAGGTGGGTCTCTAGGTCTTATCATATCCATTCAAGTAAATAGCATTGATGGTCAAACAACTCGTCGGTCATATGCATTTAATTCACACTTCTAGAAAACGGGATTTTTTAGTCACACAACTGAACATTTTGTGCACCTTGGTCACAAATCCCACTTGTCAGTACATTTTCCGTTGTAGGAGCACGTGAGGCCGACGTGGACTACAGTCCACGAATTAAAATTACAAGTAGGTCCAATGTTTTACACAAAAGTTCTTGAACAGAAATAAAAAAGCAATTAGGTCCTCAACCAGTCAACCACCGACCGTTGAGGAGATCGATGCGGCGGCGGCCGGAGCTGGAGTTGGGGAACACGACCTCCACGTTGCCGCACGTGCTCGCCGGCCGCGCTCACCGGCCGCGTTGCGTCGCCGCACGAGGTGCACTCGCCGGCGCCCGCGTGCTTGCCGCGCGTGCTGGCCAGCCGCGTCGCGTCGCCGCGCGGGGCGCGCTCGCCGGCGCCCGCCTGATCGCCGCGCGTGTTGGTCGACCGTGTCGCGTCGCCGCGCGGGCGCCCGCCTGCTCGCCGCGTGTGCTGGTCGACCGCGTCGCGTCGCCGTGCGGGGCGCACTCGTCGGCGCCCGCCTGCTCGTCGCGCGTGCGCCCGCCTGCTCGCCACGCGTGTTGGTCGACCGCGTCGCATCGCCGCGCGGGGCGCGCTCGCCGGCGCCCACCTGCTCGCCGTATCTGACATCCTTCGTCCCCTACGAGCACGTACACGCGACGAGGGTGAGCTCGCGGTCCCGATGGACATCCCCATTCCCTCCCTCTCCCTGTGAATCGCCGAGTGGCAGTTCGTGCCGCCGCGCTGGAAGACCCAAAATTACGCGAGCACCGGCTCCGCCTCATGGTCGTCTGCGTCATCGTCGAACGGCCACGACGAGCGACACGTGGCGGGGAAGTGCTGGAGCCGGCCATGGAGGAGATGGGCACGGGAGGCTGGTGGCGGCGGCGCTCTGGGGGTTTGGCGCCGCTGTTGGCGGCGCTCTGATGTGATTGGATTCGATTTTTATTTTGCGAAATGTCCAAAAATACAGGGGGTTTCCTGAAATATTCCGTGTCCACGTCGGCCTCACGTTCCCTGCGCGTGACCTACTACAACGGAAAACAGACTGACAGGTGGGGTTTGTGATCAGCGTGTACCAAATGTTCATTTGTGTGACCAATAAATCCCGTTTTCCAGCAGTGTGACTTAAGTGCACACGACCGACGAGTTGTGTGACCGCCAGTGTTATTTACTCTATCCATTCAGCTCTTCGCCTCTTCCATTTGCTTGGAGATTGGTGCGTCTATTTTGTAGAAAAAAGAGAAGACTTGTTAGACCTGCTTTTTTAAAAAAAACCTCCGATGAATTTTAATAACTGATGGCCCGTAAAGAAGACCCTGCCTATTTGCATACTTTTTATTTCTATTATTTCTCATTCAACTACATAGCGGTGATGGCGACACCTTGTGCACCGCCTCCTTCTTGAAGGAATCATTGAGATGAAACTCCCACATACTTCCACTAACTACGAGGATAACCCTACATCCGTGGATCAGATGATGGTGTCGCTCCTACATCGTCCCCCTCCTTCCTTGTAGTACTTGTGCATCGGTGGGAGGGACGGTGGTGGTACAGAGTTCCACGTGGTGGCTAGCGCGACAATGATGAAGGTGTTATTCTAGCATGTTAAACTCATCTTCCCGTTGGATTTACCCTACTACAAAGTCGTAGCTACTTCCCGACGTGGCTTGGGCGGTGGCGATGACCTGCGTGGAGCGGCCAGGTCGTGAAGACATTCGCCAGCGTGGATCCTGCTCACCTCCTCTTTGGTGCTGCGAGTCTTCTGCGTGAAGGTTCGTCTGCTTGGCATCCAATCGTGTAGCCTTCATGAGGCGGCTAAGGTGAGGCCTTCTTCGGTGGCTGTTGGAGTGGGAGTGATGACGATGATGTTGATGGACAATATCAACGACGATCCTCGTCTTCATGGATGTTTCTGTGGTTTGTATTCGGTAACCAGGATGGTTGTGTGTTCCCTCGTGACGGTTATGCTGCATAACTGCCGGCGATGGTCTTAATTTTTACCGGTTCACCGCTAATTAATCGGTCAACTGTTTTCTTCTTAATTAATGAAAATGACGAGTCTTTTGTCTCGTTAAAATAAAATATAACGTAATTTTCGGTAAAGGTAACATCATATCTGTCGTACTCGTACAATCTGGACTCTAATCTAACATTTTCTGAGCATATGTGCAAGCTCTCTCGGCGTCCTCAATAATTATTTTCCCTGCTGACGCTACCACATACGGTCGTGGAGACGTGGACTCGTGGTTTACCCGATAAGCATGAGAAGATGCGTGCATCCAGCCCAGAGATCCGTCCTTAACCCATCGCCCAACGACGCATCAAATCAAACCATGCATGATGCAACCATATATGAAAAGGCAAGCATTTTGAACGTGCCGGTAGCAGCGGCGCACATTTGTACGGACGGACGGATCATGGATTCATGGAATGCCATGGATCCAACATGATTACGCGCACGTTCAGTTATAAGAACCGCTGAGAATCAAAGATGGCGGCGACAGGTGGTGACGAGAAAGCTACTGTACGTGCTGAAGTAGTTTGCAATGTTTTTCGACAGACAAAAGAAGCAAGAATGTCGAAGCATCTGGTTGCATCTTCGGTGCTGGTGGTACGTGAAAAAAACAACCGCACGCACTGCGGCAGATGGATCGGGTAGCCCCTAGTTTCCGACCTGCGCGGAGCGCATCCCGCTCCGCTCGCGGGGAGGCGACTGTGGGTCGGGCCCATCAACGCGCCATCGTCGTCTTCCCCATCCTCTTCTTTCCATGCGCCTCCGACGCCTGCTCTCTGTCGAAACCCCGCCACCAGCGCCGGCCGTAAACGCCTGCTGTCGCCACCCGTGCCCGACGCCACTGCCTCGGCGCCCCGTCCTGTTCGAACCGCGACCGCCGCCGGTCCACCGCCGCACTGGCTTCCCTCTAACCCCTCCCCCCGACCTGCACCCCCTCGTTAAGGTGCTCCCTCGCCTCCACCTGCGCCGCCGGCTACGGCGAGGTCCATTCCTCGCCTGGCCGGCGACGTCGTGGCCAACCGTGCCGTCCCTGTCGGCGGCGAGGTCGGGTCCATCTTCGGTCTTCTTCTTCTTCTTCTCCGGCCGCCTCCCTCGCCTCGCTTCATCTTCCTCATCTCCGACAGCCTCCCTCGCTTCCCTTTTCTTCTTCCTCCCCAGCACTAACGGGCCAGGCCCATACGGCACAGGGGTGTGCGGAGCCTATTCCCTCCCGACCTGGTCGTCAAATAGGAATCGCCGATGGATCGTCGATGGCTTGAGATGGGCTCTGGGCCCTTGTGTTTTTGCCTGAAAGCCCATCTCCTTGTCCAGCCTTCGAGACGTCCAGTCCAGTTGGGCCTTTCCTGGAGGCCCTTATATAGGCGCTCACGGGAAAATATCCAGTGATCCAATCCCTCATCTGATCCCCTGCTCCTGGACCATGTGGTTCGTTAGATCTAGGACTGAGGGAGAGGATGAACTCACTTGTTTATTTGCATCTGGCCCCTTAAAACATTTGCGCCTAGCCCCTAAAGTTTGACAGGCTCTTGCAAATCGCCGCTTTCATCTAGGATTCAAAATCCGACTGCTCTCAGCCTCGGCGACCTCGCCATTGATCCGGTCCAGCCCCGGCGACCCTGCCATTGATCTGGTCCAGGCCCGAACACGCCACCACCCCGCAAGATGTACCACGGCTGGACCTGTACGGAACCTCCCCACCCCTCAAGGTGCGACCGGCGCGGCAGCCGGCGGCCGGAGCATACTCGCCGCCGTGACCTGTACTGGAGGTCGAAATTAATGGCGGTCCTGTTCTATTCTGCATGGAGCTCATACACGTGTGAGTCACTTCATGATGGTATGCACTTCAAACGCCCATTTTGTTCTTGAAGAAGCTCCGGCAAAACAATTTGCTGGTACTGGTAGGCTTTGGCTCTGATATATAATATCTTCTTCCATTGCCACACCATATATTTTCTTAATATAATACACTTATTATTAGTTTGTTTGAATCTGCAGTTCTCCAATTTCGAATTTGTACCTACCATTTTCGGAAGTACATATTTGACATGTTCGTTTGCTACCGATCCACTTCTTTACCTATTTGAAAGTTAATTTCAGTACTTCTGATGCAGAGAGAGATTTAAAAGTTTGCATGTCCATTTGATTTCTAGGTTGATAGATAATCATTTGAAAAAAATTAACTTTGTTCAAATTTCTACAAAGGAAGATAATCATTTGAAACTCTAAAGGAACTACTCTGTATTTCTGGCCTACTCTAATGTTGGTTCCTCTCCTATTCTGTTATAAGACCACATTTATCTACTCTAATGTTGGTTCCTCTCTTATTCTGTAAATAAATATATGTATCTCTCTTTTGATAGTATTATTTTAATTACCTAACGTCATCTTGTATTATTTGTAAGTTATCTTGGTTTCGTATACAGGACGGAGTTACAAATTGGTGCACACACATCTTCATTGACATCTTTGAATTCTAAATTCTTCATTTGAACCCCTGAACACCACAAGATGCAAAGAGATGGGCTCGAGACGTGCCAAAACTTCCAAAATGAGCTACTCGAGAAGGACAAGCAGGAAACGGAGAACTCCCTTCTGTTTCACTGATTACTTTTCCCAAAAGCTCCATTTATTTATTTATTCCACCAGATGGCCTCTCCATTGTGTAATTCATTTGTGGTGATGCTCACATAGTTACATATTGTAGTGTCAGGTCCTACATGTAATGGAATCAGTTAAATTTGTCTATGTAAATTTGTTAATGCGAAATTTTCAACTCCATGTGTAAAAAGAAGCAGCCATCAGCTTCATACTTCGTATGATTAGTACTAGTCATTTTACAGCTTCAATTTTCAACGTATACTAATCCCCTTGGTCTGTGCCCAGGCTTCCAATCTTTTATTGGTCTGTACAGAAACATAGCAACGAAAATGAAGCCGAAGTACATGCTACATCCTCTAGCTAAAGGCATGGCTGGTACATCAGGCATGTGCACTACCAACCAGGTCACATTACATTACTTCACACACATTATCAGCAAGACATGGCATATTTCATTCATTGATAGCATCAAACGGTCAGTGCAAATAAAAGATCAAGTCAAGGTGCGCCACATGCTGCCATCTTTGTCTTTGAAGTACGACGATCTTCCAGTAGTATATATTTACAAGGGTACCATCTAGCCACAAGCTTACATTAACTAAACCAAACAACTTCACTACAATCATTTGATGAGTCAGTTCTCCTTGCACTCCATCTAAGCTAGATACGGATAGAACAACATGCCTACAAGAAAAAGAAAATTAGAGCAAGGTAATCAAGTTTTTTAAAAGCATGTGAAAATTAAAAATGAGGGGATTTCACCTTTATGAATGTCGCACCATCTAATTCTCCAGGTACAATCTGTTGTTCCTTGACCTATATTACCATGTAAACAAAATGTTCAAGCACGAGGCAATTATATGCGAGACACAACAAGTTGGGTTATAGACTCACCTCTTTTTCCTTTTTCCATTTGTTGACCCCTGCTTCATCTTTGTGACACTTCCTTTGGTGTGTGCGATTGCTGGTGGATGGATACTGATCTCACTTGGAAATGATGCTCCAATAAACGACTCAAATTCTTGGGTCTTTGAAGGCTGGCCGTCTATTCCCATATGCAAAACATGGTCAACAACATCAGCAATACCCTTATGCAAATATGTCATCTTCTCCTCGCAATGTTTTGCAGCCATCATGCCCATATTGAACTTAGTGCATGTATCAGAGTAAAGTCGCTTAATGGCGGGTGGAAGGAATTTAGTTGTCCCTTGAAGGACATCACCATTTGCGTCAATCACCACCTTCTTTGTAGCAATTTTTGTCCACCTCTCGAGAACATAATGACTTGGAATCTCATTCAATCTCTCTCTCTTAAGCACAATGATGATGTGAGAACAAGGTATACCCACAGATTCAAACAATCTACACGAACAATGTGCAACTTTGGTTCTAGTGTTATACAACACCTCTCTAACCTTGCCACTTAAATCAGAAATACGTGTGGTCTGTACCTCACCATCTTGTTCTATTGACACAACATCACGCCTGTCCCTAGCAGCAACCACCTCATCCTGAAATAGCTGAAAGATAGTATGAGTATAGACATCCCTAGCATGAATCTCGATGCTCCAAGTAGTCTCTAATACCGGGAGTGTATGGATGGTGTTATTGTCATCCTCCAATTCCTTTTGACGCTGTTCTTCAATGGCAGTTTCAAATCTTATCCAAAACTCAAGCAACGAAAGTCGACGGTTCACAAAGTGACCAAAGAAAGCATTCTCACTCTCAGACCTTGATGTAGTCCGCAATAACCCAGCAAGGAATACATCTTTGAAGTATGCGGGTATCCATGATTGACGAATCGCAAACTTACTATTCAACCATGTGTTGTCTTCTAATCCATATTGTGAAATTACTGAGGACCACTTTTCCTCAAATTCATCTGGAGTCTCCGAACGCCAAACACATGTATTAAATTGTCTACGAAAATTTTCATCTTCAAATATATCCTGACCAACATTCTGCCTTACTTTGTAGAGAATATGCCACATGCAAAGTCTATGTACAGTGTGAGGTAACACTTCTTTGATTGCAGCTTTCATGCTTTGGTCCTCATCAGTAATGATAAGTTTAGGCGCAACACCTCCCATTGCTGTTAGAAAGGTCTTGAATAACCATTTGTACGACCAAATCTTCTCATGACATACAAATGCAGCACCAAATGTAACACAAGCCTTGTGATGGTTCACACCGGTGAAAGGAACAAAAACTAGATTGTACTGATTTGTTTTATATGTGGAATCAAATGACATTATCTCACCAAATAGTGCATAGTTCTTTCTGCATGTACCATCAGCCCAGAAAATGTGTGTTAACTTGTCCTCCCCATCAAGTTCATAATCAAAAAAGAAACTTGGATTGATCCTTTGCTTACTTTTCATAGCATCAATGATTGTCTGCGCATCTGCATCTTTAACCATCTCATTGAAATCACGGCCAAAATTCTGCAAATCACGTTTAGTGCATCCAACCTTGTCTTGTCCATCCTTCTGTGCAGTCATGAAGCGATATGTTTGGCAAGGGCCCATCAATGCTTTGCGACATGTAAAAAATGTGCTCCTCAATTCACTGCTGACTTCCCTGTTAGATCTGAGGAACTGTTTCTTACTCGGCGAGACAAGCTGATGCGTGTGCTGACGGACGAATCGGGCAACCACATACTTGCCATCATCTCTTTTCTTGAAGCAAATCCTGGCCTCACAACCACACCTAGTTAGCCTCACTTTCCTCCTAGGTTTATTGACATTATCTTTCAGTACATTTTTTTCCTCCCTCCATCCTTGCTTGCACATACAAAACGCTTCCACACTGGTAAACCATCACCCCCCTTGTGTTGAGTAAATCTACGAACTGAAAACCCAGCCTCATGAGCATAACGTGTGTAGAACACCTCACCATCCTCCCATTTATCAAAGACCATGCCAATTGTGGGCTGCAAGCTATCATCACACTCAGGCTCGTATGTTGATCTCTGGACACGGAAAATAAAATGTCATTTGTATGCTCAGATTTGGTGCTTCTGTACTGAAAATGGAATGATACTTACACATATCGGCAGGCTACTTGTTTTCTTTGGTGTAGTGTAACTATGTCCACCGCATGAACCAAAGTACTTTGCGTCCTTCCATAATTCAAGAAGAATAAGTAAATGATAAGTTACAACAAGGCACAATTATCTTATTCACCAAAGTATTTACCGTGAAACAGCTGTTGGCATCATCTTCAAGCGCAACTGGAGTAGTAGATCCTACGCTCTGACCAATACTCTCCATCGGCTGCAGCATGGACTGCTGCTTGGTGCAAATAAAATATGCAAACAATTATTTACATATCATCTGATAGTACACTGCTGGAATATGCAAAACTGTGAACCTTAACAATGCCGACAAGTAGCTATAACTGGCATCGGATGTTACATGCACCAGTAAAATAAGGAATTAAAATGGCATGAACTTGTACACCAGCAGTCCCTACAGTATACTGTTCTGCACAATGATTTTTTTCTGCAGACTTTCATAACCTATTTCCATTAGAAATTGTTAACACAAAAGACCCAGATTGTCGTAAGCTATTTCCATATGAGAAATTCATTTCCCCATCAGGATTTCTGCAGAGGCATTCATCATAGCGGGATTGCAATGACTGACTGCCACATTGTAGAGAACAATTCGCAAAACAATCATACAAAATGTTTGGATGAACATTATCATATTAGGATGAACAACAAACATACCTTGGCTGCTCTGATCTGTGTACCGCTTCCTGATGAACCGGCTGCAAGAAAACGTGGAGCACAAATCTGATTTGGTTCAGGACCGCCGATGGATGAGGAAGCATCACAGTTGGAGGCGGTGGATCGAGCTCCGACCGCTACAGCAGGCACAGATAGATTGATCTGTACCGCCAAATCGAGCTCAGCTGGAGGCGGCGATTGGACCTGTGCCATGGAAGCTGGCGGCGATTGGACCTGTGCCATGGAAGCTGGCGGCGGTGCGACATGCTCCATGGTAGACGGCGGAGGTGGGACATGCACCATGGTAGCCGGCGAGCTGCGGTGGTGGCCGGCGGGACTGACGAACCCTAGTTGTCTGATTCTATTTCTTCGAATCAAAGAGAAGGGGAACAAAACGGAGGATGATGAACTTCTCAGAGAAATACGAAATGACTCAGGGTCTACTTTGCATATTTTGCAATGGGTGGTAAAGCGGTTGAATCCTGTCCCTCCGGTCCAGATCTAACGCACCACACGATGCAGGAGCAGCGGATCATAACATGGACCGGATCACTGGATATGCACTCGCCCAAACGGCTCGAGAACCGGATGAGGTAGGAGCGGCTTCGCAAAATCTCCGGTCCAAAAGAAATGGCCATGGCAGTGGCCGCTTCCTTCGCCGCCCGCCACCACCACGGGCACCTCGCCGCCGGCCTCGTATCCACCCCTCAAGCAAGCTGGGGGAACAGCCGCAGCGGTATCACCATCTCCATGAGGGCTCAGGTGGAATCTCGCTCCGGGTACTCGCTTTATGTTTCCCCTTTCTTCTCCTCTTCGCCAACTCACTCAATTTTTATTGCGCTGTTTCAATTATCTCGTAGAAAAAGCAGAGCAGTGATCCGGGAGCGGGGACGGAGGCGGAGGCGGGCGAGTCAGCGGCGGGCGGCGAGTCTGGCGTCGCCGGAAATTGGTATGCGGAACTGCCGAGCAATGCCGTCTCCTTATCATCTCTGCGTGGTTGTTTCGGTTGGAGAATTAGGACGGCTGTAGAATGGAAGGACGGACAAGTTGCCAAATAAAAGTAGCTGCTTTCCTTTTCTTTTAGGTGAACTGTGCCAAATGTTCAGTGCTGCTTGGCCATTTCTGACAGTTATGCAGGCAGTCAAGCAGCTGTATATCACACATTTGTTGTTTACATAGACAATAAGGCAAAAACCATCCAAATGGAAAAAAAATCGGTCGTTGTTGCCATGCTATAGAATTTTTACATTCTCTCCATATTTCGATGTATTTACTGCACCATTATGAATTTATGATAGCATGTTCAAAAATTCCTTTTTTTCTGTGCAGACCAAAGAGGATGACATGTTGCGTTACAAGTTGGATCGTATTCCTTTCTTAGAAGAGAAAGTGAGAAAAGTAAGGGAAAATGGGAAGCTCGTGTGCCTGGACATCAACCAGCTGATGTTAGCTCAGGAGAATAGATTCGCGTTCACAATGGAGGTGGCAGAAGAAGCTAACGCCTATCTTGAGAAGCACAGGCATGAGTACGGATTGAAAAAAACCTATACTCCATGTGATCAGTGACCGCATGAACGAAGCTGGATTTTCTCGGCCAGAGGGTTACCTTTATCCTTATCCTATCAAGCCTGGGCCTTATTTCATAAAGGAAGAAGGGCATTGACTACAATCACGGATCTCTAGTACGTATATGTCATAACTTACTCTCCAATTACTTCTTTACTGCTTGATCACTACTTGAACTATTATTCTCAGTTGTATATGTCATGAGTGTGCTTGCACACAAGCATGTCAGAGGGTTGTAGAATCTTCTTCTAGTCAAAATTGCGAACAGAATAGAATGAGCTCACAAGAAATTATTATCACCACACAAAAGGTATCATAGATAATCCTCTGCCTCACGTATGCATTTAGTAATGCGCCCAGTGCTTTTTTTTTTTTTTTTTTTTTTTTTTTTTTTGAAAGAGGGGAGTACAAGCCAGCGAACCATTACAGAAATTAGAAACGAAGAACAAACACCAGCTCGCACAAACAGAGCTCAGCAAAAGGCACTACAGCAGCTGGAACGCAGCTGAACCACCAAACCTCGACGAAGCCGACGAACGCCGGAGACGACGAAGACGAACCACTTGCCTGCTCTTTAAAATGAACCATTCTCAACTTCGCACGACTAGACTATTTAGAGGATAAGACTATATCTATCTGGCTCTCTGGTCGTGTGGAGACATAAAGTATACAACAGGGGATTGGAAACTCATATAGGCTTGCTACAGAGAGTGGCTGGTCTCTCACAGGACCCCATTTCATGTAGTAGCATCTTCACCCTGATATGCAATGGATACGTGTGTCTATCTAGCCATTCCTGCCCCCATTCCCAGGCCTTCTGCGTGGATCATGCCTCGAGTTTGCTCCTCCATAATCATAATCCTTAATCTCCGTGAGAATCTTTCTGTTGTGCCCCTGCATTTCGAGCATAAAGAACATTAATAATTTGAATTTAGCATATGATTGAACATAAAAGTTACAAATCTGGTTAGCATATGTATCTCGTCTAGAAGTATAAGTTTCTAACAAAAGTGACCAACCAGCAGAGGAAAAATCAAGAGCTAGAAAGTATTAGCTAGAACTTGCGTATATGATATACGGAATAGAATAACAAAAGAACTAAACATTGCTTTAGATGGCTATGTCAAAAACTTTGAGATCAACATAGGCACACCTTTATGAACTTTGGAGTAACACCATTATCGAGTTCTCCCACTATGGTTTGGCCTACATGAAAAAATAACTTGTTCAAGTATATATATTTAATGACCGAGTAAAATATTTGGAAGATTAAATGTTAAGAAACCATACCTGCAGATGCATTGAAGAGAACACTTAGAAGGATGATGCCGAGTACAATAGTGGTTTTAGACATGTTGATATGCGCTAACTGCTAATAGAGTGTTATTCCCTTTCGAGAATTGCTCACAAGAAGCTGTTGTTTCTCTGCTCCTTTTATACATGAATGCTGGGTCATCCTGTAGGAAAGAGACAAAAGGTTGCAACTTTAGATATGGTCTACCAGTAATGATTGTTCAACAGGATTATGATGAAACTTTATATACCACAATGCAAGGTCAACTGCATTTGGCTGAAGCTAATTTAAAAGTTACATTTGATTTCCAGTAACTAAAACCAATGCTAGTTGCAGTGCATTCTTCTTTTAAAGAATTTTTGTGTTCACCATGATTTTAAAGTATCATAAATTGATTCATAATAGATGAAATGTCACCTTATAGCTAACGGTAGATAGCACCAATTAGGCTTCAATTTTTGTTTGTAGGCTTCCTCTTAATCGCTAAGCACGGAACACTTGCTTTACTTGTAAACATATTGTCATTATGCCCTAGTTATTTTACGGGCATGGAGTTTTCTACAGAATACCAATCGCATAATAATAAACCAGCGCCATTTCTGCATCTTATCACGGTGCCTATTTGCTGCATGATAAAGCCTTTACTATTTACAATACTAGCATAGTAGTAAAATTCCAATTTAAGGAGTCAAAATGTATCATATAACCGAAAATTGGTACAGTGCACCCACTATTTCAAATGGTAAGTGCTGAGCGAATGGGGCAGGCAACAGTAAGTGAAGTGAGTGCACACTGACAGCTGTGACAGTGTGCTAGAGGAGAGTGGAGTGAGAAAAATACAATCTAAATGGATGGAGCTGCAAGTGCAAGCGCAATAGTATTCCCACTAGCAGATCCATGGGTCAAAAGAAAAAACAACTACCCAGCTGTCTTGTGGGTTCCTGTTTGAGATCTTCCCTATCAAGCGCTGTTCATACGATTGGCATATGCGCATACATATTCTGTTGATTTGTCTTGCTATGTATGTACGCTATCCTTCCGCTATATGTGCCCATATGCCCATTCTGTTTATGGTTGGTTCTGTGACCTAACCACCCACGTATCCACTGTACAACCAGCTTTGCAATTTAAAAGGATCACGACCAAGATGCAGGTGCGTTGTTGGCCGCTCATTATGTCATCCTAGGCAGCGAGCACCTCTGTGAAGTTGACCATCTATTTGTTGGTTTGCAGTATTGTGACTTGTGAGAGCCAAATGCATCCAACAGGAGAGAAATTTCAGAGTCACTTTTTTTTTATCCTACCATAGACTAGCCACTACTTGTTTATAGTCCCGAGTGCAGCAGGGTTTTAGAAACTGGCAATCCCACTATCTTGCTACCTTAATGTGTGACACCACATACACATATCTTTCTTGAGCAACATGACTACACACGAAAAGAAGCGTTATGCCATGACTGGGCTAAAAATGTCAACATCACACAAGAGTGCGCGTGTGGTCATGCAAGGGTTACATTACGATTGCACTATATGAGTTAGTAGTCAGCGCAAGGTCCATTTTGGATTATAAATGCACTGCCTGAGATTATTGTACCTTAGGACGAGCTTTTAGTCAGGAAGCAAGAAATTCTGAAACATAGTAGTAGGGGACGGTGCTAGAGCAAATGGATTCACATTCTTCTTTGCTCCAAGAAAAGCATCCAAAATGGCATATGCCTACTGTTGCACTAGACGAGGCGAGAAATCTTTTCTTGAATATGCGTTAGGCCTTAAATAGACGAGAACAGTGAGAAGCACTATCAGTGGTTAGTTGGTCCTTCAAGCCAGAAGCATCCTTTCTACATGTCAAGATTTTGGAGCTATGAGGCAGCTTTATTTCTTGTCAGTTTGTTTAAACATCATTAGCCACTTTTCCTTGATAAGTGGTTCAGTGCTCTCCAATGTGTAACACCCATTAATCAAGAATTTCAGACTGTTTATGCAAGAATTGGTGTCAAAGCAAAACATGTTCTGATGTTGTGATGCAAACAACTTTTAGATGCAATTTTTTTTTCTAGCATTCATTTTTGGAATGCAAGCTTGTAGTTTGTGTAGCACAGGTCGCAAAAGGTCGGGTCATAGCTTTTGCTGGCCAGTGCTTGACTTCCAATGTGTCCTATAATTCTGATAGCGAAATACCAGGAGCTCAGTATGGCCCAGTTAATGTTGTCTTTGTGATTCTCTTCTTTTGGGCATTCTTTTCATTATCATGGTGAAGTTGAGCAAAGCTACATCACTGTGGCAACCACACATACTTCACAAGTTTTAACTCAACATTACACTTTGCAGGATCAGGGAGCACAGGTCGGGGGAGGAATTTGGGACAACTTGTATAATCGAAATTCACTGCGCTTTCATCTTCAGATCTCTGGAATTTTCACAGCCAGCCCTCCAGGTCTATTTTTGTGTGAACTGAAGGCGGCCTGTTCTTTCTTCTTGGTCGCATCAGTGCAGACAGGGGACCGAAATGCTCAGATTCGGTGAACAAGATGTATCAGCCCATTTTATTGTTGTCTTAGATATTGTATCGATAGTGATATTTTCGATAAACTTATAAATTTGTACCACAGCTACCTTGTTTAGCTACAGGAAGTACGCCGGAACTAAAGGTACCCGGTAGTGCTAGAGAAAGCTATGCAACGAAAGTTTGCTTCTCTTTTTAGAGGACCACCATATCCTGAATATGAACTTGGGCAAGCCGAAATGATTCGAATATTCAGAACCTCGCCTGGATGATTGTACTTGTCGAACGAAGCTGGTGGGCCTCTTTCACCTATCAGCTCGCAAGAGCATATCCAGCGGCACCCTGAAGCCTGAAAGCCTCCCCATCCGTTCGCTGGACAACAGGTCTCCCCGCTGGTTCCGTTCGTGGGTTCGAAATAGCGGGACACCAAGAACAGTAATGACGCGGCGATGCTGAATGGCCGCGTCCCGGAAGCTTCCTCCCACAATCCAAGCAAACCCCGCGGTGAAAAAATCGCAGGAAAACGAGAAGGGCGCAGCGATTACCTGGGGCCTGTACATCCCGTGTAAATTTCGCAGATAAACTAGTCCAGCCCGTGTCATGGGCCAGAGTGACTCGGGCTATTCTAGCGCAACAAGGCAGCGATCCATCCATTAACCCATGTTTCTTCGCGTGCATCCAGAGCGGCCGTAGCTGTTGCCCTTTTTTTTGTCTAAAAAAAAATTGTTTTGGAAAAAGTCTATTTCAAACCTGAACTCATAAAGGTCGGCCGATTTGAACCCTGAACACCAAATACCTGTCGTTTGTACCCTGAACTCAGCAATCTCGGTCTAAATTGAACCCTGTACATGTTTTTCAGAAAAATAAAATTATAAATTGGACAAAGTGTTAAATTGGACGTAGGTCCTGTCATCTCTATGGTCTCTCTTCTCATTGTTCCTCTCTTAGTGGGCATTATGTCAAACACCTTGTGTGCAGCCTACCCACCGCAACAATTGCTCGCCGGCCGTTCCGCTTGTCAAACACCTTGTGAGCTTGAGCAGGGCAGCGGCGGATGCGGAGCAGAACTAGGCTGCGCACATGGTCAGGGTTGTCGTCGACCGAAGCGTGGTGGCGGACGGGCCTGGGAACGCGAACGGCATTGGAGCTCGCCAGCCACGCGATAGATGGACGGGGAGCCGAACGCCGTCGTCGTGGTCTTGCGAAGTGGAACGCGGACGGCATTGGAGCTCTGTAACACGCCGAAAACGAACAACGGCATGGCCACGAGCGCACGGGACGCGGCCGCGGCCAGCGCAGAGGACGCGAACCGGCAAGGTCGGGGCGGCCGGCATCGGCGAGCGAGGACAGGAGGGCTGGCTGCGGGATGGCGTGGGAGTCCGCGAGGCCGAGATATGGGCGGGAGGGAGAGGGACTGGAAGAGGGCGGGTATGAAGGAGGCGAGGAGGGCGGTGGCAACAGCAGCTCGCCACGCCTTGTTCCAAGGCCGGAGGCGCGGTGGTCAAGGTTCCAGCTCATGGCCGGAACGAGAGGCGCACAGAGGTGGTAGGGGATGCAGAGCTTGGCGGCGCGGTGGTCATGGACGGTTGGAGCAGCGACTGAATCAAAGAAATAAATTAGGGGAAGGGGGAAGAAGATGAATATGATACCTGGACCCCACTGTAAGTGAGAGTAACCTGTAATCCCGGTCGGGATTGTTGCTTTCCCAGTGAACCAAACAGCTCCAGGGTTCAATTTAGACCAGAATTGCTGAGTTTAGGTACAAACGACAGAGATTTCAAATTCAGGGTTCAACCGCCCGACCTCTATGAGTTCATGGTTTGAAATGGACTTTTTACTTTTTTTTTGGGGAAAGATAGAAACTAGCTAGCGTACCTGTTCGCACACGACAAGTTTGGGCTACAAAAAAAGCAAAAACTGTAACGGCAATCGACGCTCGATACCTTGGCCAAATCAGTAAATCATGCGCCGCCACTACGACAGTCAACGGAGACACGCTCATCTCGACCACGCTAAGACACCGTCGCTGGGATCTCGACCTAGAGAACCACACGCTCGTCTCGACCTGCAGAATCACGAATTGTCGCACGCTCGCGCCGGCGCTAGGCACTTGGCCGTTGGCGTATCATCTTCGGCTCATCGCCTCCAACAGGCTTGTTTCTTGCCCTCTCTATTCATAGGTATTTTCTCTATTTGATTGATTCTAATTTAAAGTTTGACAGACGGTCCTAACTCATAATATTGCTAAAATTAGATGCTAATTGTAAATTTTAACTTTATTTTATCTGATTATGTAGGAGATGGCAAAGAGATGGAAGAATTATTCATCAAGACCAGTCTCATCTTATTTTCCATCGGCGTCGCAACTTGCCAATTCGAGCAAACATCCTCTGATTTATGAGGAAATGGTATGCTAGGATCGGAGCAAAGTTTCATTTTTTAGGTACTAAATTCGTGTCTCATTTTTTAGGTACTAAACTTCCCACCACATAATTTTTGTGCTTTTTTTATTGTCATCTGGTTAAATGTTGAATTTATGCTTCCCGCCAAAATTATTGTATGTTATTGGGATGGATCGAAAGGTAATTTTTTTCGTAATTTTTGGGCATTCGAAATTAACCTGGTCTTTTCCAAATCCTAGGTCCGCCTACCACATACATCAAATGATACGAATAAATCTAAACACGCACTCGCAAGGAAATAAATCCCAATGACGCGACAAATGAACCAAAACCAAAACACCACCCGCAGAAAGGGGAAACGTCGCACGGAAAGGCAGTCGCAATAAATCAGTATTGTAATCCACACCACACCAGGCGGGTGTAGAGAGGGACCACGCTGATACCGAGACGCACGCGTCATCACCGTGGACTGACAGTGACACCCAGACTAAACTGCTTCACCGAGCGCCTCCAACGCCGCCGCCGCCTCCTCGCCTGCGCGCCATTGGCAGAGGAAGAACATGAAGATGGTGACTGCTGTGATGACGTCGACGCCGCTCGCTGCCCACTCCCAGCCTGAAAGGCCAGCCTCCTTCTGCCAAAAGATGTTCCGGCCGAAAACGTTCACCATCGTCTCCAGCAGGGGGCCTTGGCCCCCCCCCCCCCCCCCCCCCCATGCCATGACACATTAAGAAATTTTTATGCTTAAGCCATGTTTAGAAACATTTTTTATAGGAAATTAGCATGGTTGGCCCCCCCAATGGATGATTTACCATGTTTGGCTCCCCTTAAGCTTCATTCCAATTTCCTGCCACCGCCCCTGCTCAGAAACTGATGTGATGCTTGTGTGTAGTATGGGCAGTGCCTCAGTTAGTGCAGGTTAAGCTTAACCATGGCCTCGTATTTATAGCTGGGCGATGCAGGTTTACAATGTGGAATCAAATCAAGGGTACCTAATGGCACAAAACATACAGCCACCACGCCTTGCTCCACGGTTAAGGCTTTCCCCTTATCGCTAGACTCCGCCGACAAAGCATCTCTTTACACGTCCGGTGGCGGCGACTTCACGTGCATAGGTAGAATCTCTGAAGAGACGACTATGCTGGCCGGTGCCTGTTGCTATGTACATCGACGTGCTTTCGCCATTCGCCATCTCCCAACCGTGCGCGTACTACTCCACGGGACAGATGTGCTTTTGTGACACTTTTTCTAACACATAGATTCCACCAGTTGGATCTCACTAGCTATCCAGGTCATCCATCCTGAATCGGAGCACAGCTGGCGCGCGGTCCCAGCAAAACTGAAATCTATGCTTTGACTTCCCAGAAAAAAGGTAACCCGAAGTTAGATTCCTTCTGCGTCCTAATCACCCCACCGTACGAGAAAATGCAATTGCTTTCAGTGCAAACATATGAGAACAAAGCTCCCCATCTACGGATGGTTTGTTACGGGATTTCACTAACAGAATGACCGGGAAAGTAACTTGGAGCCAGCTCGGGACGTCCGGCTATGACCATCAGCTAGGCACCCGACAGGGAGGCCCTTCTTAGCAGCCTGCCAGTCAATTCCTCCTCTCCACACCTGCTCTATGTCAGTCTCGACTCCTCCCTCCCCCACCGAACCATTGCCACTACAGCTGCCGCTCCATTTTGCCGCCGCCTGCGCCACCTCTATCTCCGCGACGTCGGCAGCCGACTCGTTGCCGCTCTCGCCGATGTTTTTACCCCTTTTTTCCACTGGCAAGGTTGGGCGCTATGAATCTGACCGGTTCATACCGCACCGGTGTCATACCAACTTTAGTTGTTTTCCATATGAGAGGAAGGTAGTGCAGCCATATATCATTCTTTCAATTCTTTGAAGTTTGAAGAAGATGCAAGAAATCTCTACTCTTTGGTCTATGAATAATTAAAGTAGTCCCAAATAAGTAGAAGGAATGAACCTTCATTGCATCCTAACATAATAGTTAGGTTCTTTACTTTTCCTTGTGAGACATTAATATGCAACATAACTCACATGTGGCAATTCAAGCTTAACCCAGTGGAAGATTTAAAAGTGTCCAACCGAGTTTCAACATGTCCCGGTTATTTCACAGGCTGACATAACAAAGTTTGTATCATCTGCAGACTGAATTACAGGAAAGTGCGAGGAAGAATTCACAGGTAATGGAGCTTAAATCAACAAATGAGTGGAGATATAGAGAGTAAATCCTTGTATAACACCTCTCACTTGCAAATAATTAATTGGCTCCATGGAGCATATCCCAGATGAAAATATTAAGTTGATCTAGTTGAGTCACCTTTCACCAAAATATTTGACACTTAAAATATCCATAATAGTATTGTGTCCTATCATGTCAAATGTTTTTTAAAACGAGCTTTAGAACCGCTATTTCTCTTTTGGATTGATGACACTTATGCAAGTACTTAAACGCCAAGACTATGCAGTCTTGGATTGATCTTGACTTCAAGAAGCCATACTGATTTGTGCAAATTGCATTTAAATAAATTTTTGAGCCTGTTGGCTAAAAGTTTATCTCTAATTTCGATAAGCAATTCAACATGAAATGAGCCTAAAATCATTGGCAGTCATAGGATTATCTTTCTTGGGAATGAGATTAACAACATATGAATTTATACCATGCAAATTAATCCTTCCTTGATAGAAATCTTCTATGTCAAAATCTTTGCCTATAATATCCCAACAAGATTTAATTTAGGCTATGTTGAAACCATCGGGCATAGGAGACTCGTCGATGGGCATTTCTTATCACTTCATCAATCTCTTCCTTGGAAAAAAAGGTTTACAAGGCAGTGCAAATCGTCACATCTTTGAATTAAAGTTATTTGATCGAAGGTCGCACTAGGAGATTGAGAAC
This sequence comes from Poa pratensis, assembly GCA_947311845.1. Classification (NCBI taxonomy): domain Eukaryota; kingdom Viridiplantae; phylum Streptophyta; class Magnoliopsida; order Poales; family Poaceae; genus Poa; species Poa pratensis. Next base: position 41,256,299 of record CAMZMU010000042.1, read on the forward strand.
ACCGACTTGTTTCCAAAATCTCGCCACACAATTGTTCAGTGCTCATCCCCTTTCTCACCATGAAGAGATGAGATATGACTATGTCAAAATTTTAAGTGTTGCCTTTGCATTAAAATAGATTTGTATTACGACTTCAAATTCAGGCCATCCTGATTGTTTCTCTTTGCTTCCGGTATGCTATTTATGATTCAACAAGTTAATCATGTGTCTTTCAGGAATCTCCCTGTCATTTCATTATTTTAGCAGCAGAGGTCTAAATTCTTCAAGAGTGTCATAAAAAAGGATCGCCTCCTTGGGTGCCTTGATCATGAGCAAGGGGATTATTCCCCATTACCTTTCGGATTAAATATATTTTTATTTAAATTTGTAGTTCTTTTCCTAAGCCTCATGATTTTTTGTATTTATCATCTTTACACTATCACTATCACTTTCCTGAACATCCCGTTCCCAAATGATTTTGAAAACCTTTAAAGTTAGTCCGGGGTTTGTAGATTTGCTCTTCTGCGGTTTTCTCACAAGAGTATTGGAGGAGCATCACGGCGATAAACATGGTGTTAGGGACGTCGACTTCTAGTGTGTTCGATGTAACATTTAGTTTGGTCGAGGATATTTTTTTAAATGATGAAAGATATTTGGTATCCGTGTGTTTCTACATTGTGTTAGTCAGATAATAGAGTTGGATAGTTTGGTAAGAAACATATTTTGATTGTTATAGTGCAAAAGCTTGGGAGCGTGAAAGCAGAATTTATCGTATTGTTTGTGCTGATACGTGTTACGTGTGAAATGAATTGTATAGCACTGTTACTTGTCAAGTACGAAAAACATTATTTTCTTCGCTGGTGTACGGCGTGTTGACACTTGACAGCATCCTCCGTGAGTCCGTGTACCCCAGGCCGAGCACCGACACAAGCCCAAGAAGACCCACCAGTATCGACCACCCAGTGAAAAGGGCTCGATGTGGCTAACCCGCAGCCGCGTAAAAGATAGCCCATCACGATTATTCATGAGCGCTGGGCGCGCTTGCACCCACGCGCCTCGAAGAACGAGCCCATCCGCCGCGTCCTCCCTTCCCTTCCTCCGAGTGAGTTTCCGCCATTATTTTTCTCCTCCTGCACCAGTTTGAACCAGGCAATGGTGGACACCTGGTATCTCCCTCCCCATCACAACGCGTGTCCTCCCGACGTGGCGCCCATGTACAAGCGACACGTGCCTGGTCGTCTCTCTCAGCTCGATCGCTATAAAGACACCAGGCGACGAAGCTGCTCATCACACAGCAAACCTACATTGTACTAGTACACTCTTCGAATCTTATCCAGCTTTTGTTTAGCACATTTCTGTAGATCTATCTAGTTTCTGTTCTTATCGTTCGAGCCTGCTTGTACTTTAGCTTGCGAAGAATGGCTTCTCGTCAGGATCAGGCTAGCTACCGCGCCGGGGAGGCCAAGGCCCGCGCCGAGGTCAGTTTCCTGCGCGCACTTGTGCCGCCCACCTTGTCGAAATATCAAATGTTCAGGTACTTACACTGTTTTTGGTGCGTGCATTGCAGGAGAAGACGGGGTACGTGATGGGCGCGGCGCAGGAGAAGGCGAGGGATGCCAAGGACACGGTGTCCGACGCCGCGGGCCGCGCCATGGACAGAGGCGGCGACGCCAAGGAGGCGACCAAGGAGAAGGCGTACGAGGCCAAGGACGCGGCCTCCGACGCCACGGGCCGCGCCATGGACAAGGGCCGCGACGCCGCGGAGGTGACCAAGGAGAAGGGCTGCGAGGCCAAGGACAAGGCGGCCGGGACCGCGCAGCAGACCGGGAGCTACATTGGGCAGACCGCCGAGGCGGCCAAGCAGAAGGCGGCCGGCGCCGCGCAGTACACCGTGGACACCGCGCGTGCCGGCACGGAGCAGACCGGGAGCTACATCGCGCAGACCGCCGAGGTCGCCAAGCAGAAGGCTGGCGCCGCGGCGCAGTACGCCATGGACACCGCCGTGGCCGGCAAGGACAAAACCGGCAGCCTCCTCGTGCAGGTACACAATTACTTTCTTGTTCGTACTAGTGTTTTACTGAATCTTTGTAAAAAAAACACTCCTAATAATTCCTTTTGTGCTGATTCTGTCTGTAGGCAGGGGAGACGGTGAAGGGCGCGGCGGTGGGGGCCAAGGACGCGGTGATGAACACGATCGGAATGGGCGGCGACACCAACGGGCAGCACGACGAACGTCCCCGCTAAGGACACCAGCACTACCAAGCCTGGGACCAGGGCTTTTCCTTACTAGTCGTGCTAATTGTCATGAAAGCACCTGATGTATCTTTCTTCTAAGTTTGGTAGTTTAATTTCTACGAGTCGGATCTGTTGCCACTTTGGTTTCTAATCTAGTGTGGAGGTTGTAATTTGTCAGGAGGCAGGCCTGACTCCTCCTTTCCATGTTTCTGTTTCAGATTCTAATAAAGTTCGAATTAGCATTCATGTTCCTGTAATTTGCACGCATTTGTCATGCTGGTGAATCGATCGATGCTAATCCTGGAGTATGATCCACGAGAATACAACCGAAACAGGTTCTTGTGAATACGAGATATAATTGCAGGTTGTACTTCTGCTTCACGCACCGACAAACAAAACAAAACGAACGCACACGGAGACACATCAGTCGTATACAGGGACACCGCCAACAAACACGCACGCTTAAAAACGAATAGGGGTACATCTTATGGATATTCAGTCAGTGTCAGAAGCCGGCGAATTTGGATTTGATGGAGCTAACCTCGTCCTCGCCCAAGAGGAACGTCTTGGTGAGCACCTCCATGGGCATGGCCGGCTTGGTGGCGAAGAGCCCGAGCGTGGGCACAACCAGGCCGGGCGACTGGGCGTCGAACATGGCCATGAACACGGCGTCCCCGGTGCCAACATTCAGCTGGTAGTGCTGCAGGCCGCGGGGGATGACGTACAGCTCGTTCTGCTTCACCACCTTGGAGTAGAGCCGGTTGGCGGCCGACGTGAATCCGACCATGACCTCGCCCTTGAGCACCAGCACGAGCTCGGAGGCGCGCGGGTGCGAGTGCGGCGGGTTGATCCCGCCCGGCGCGAGGTCGGTGCGCGTGATGGAGACGCCCAGCGTGTTGAGGCCCGGGAAGGCGGACACCGTGGTGCGCGTGGAGTTGACGCCGAAGGGGTTGGTGTTGGTGCTGGGCGCGGGCACCATGACCGCGGAGAAGAAGTCGTCGTCCACGACGGTCGACGCCGGCTTGCAAGGGAACCCGTCCACCGTGGTCGCGGCCGTCAGGTCGGCCACGCAGAAGTCCTGGAGCGGCGTCGGGTCCGAGAGGGCGCACGGTGCCGCGGCGAGAACTGCAGCGACCACCAGCAGGAACATGGCGGAGCGAGACGACGCCATCGATCGATCAGGATTCAGGTGTAAGTGTCAATCGTTTAGCCCACAAGAATTGCTTGCTCCCCTGCTATCTGGAATCGCAATGTGTTGATCTCGGACTGGTGGTGAATGTGTGTCGCGGTTCGTTCGCTATAAATAGAGAGCGCGGTGCACGCATCGGTGTCATTGCACGGCGGAGCTGATGCGTTCGAGGATGACAGAATGATTTGACTGATGATGTTGCAGGCGGTTTACTAGGTCGTAAAGCGCGTGCATGACAGACAGTGAGGAACCAATGGCAGCGCGCAGACGGGGTTTAATATATGGCTCGTCGAGACCGTTTGTCACTATCGAGATTACGACACCATTTGTCCTCGGAGGGAGTCAGATTTCCGGCAGCGACGGGTTCTAGTGTTTGTGTGCGGCGCAGGTGCGAACTAGCTGGACAAGCGCGCGCATACCTAGCTGCCAAAATGCCAATTCGCATATGGGTGTGTCGTGCACTCGTGCTCTTCGATTCAAACTGTCGCGATGTAACAAGCATCAGCTCTTTACGACTCTGGACGTCTCCTCTCTCCCGCTACTGTTTGAGAGAGGCGATTCCCCCCCCCCCTCGCAGATCCACCTCCTCACCGTCGGGCGACGGGAGGGCGGGGGATCTCCGTCTCACGGTTGTAGATAGGGTAGGGTTTGAGGGCTCGGCTTCCGGCGGCGCAGTGGAGGAGGTTGGGTCGCCGGCGGCGTTTTTGGTGCAGGTGCGTGCTTCCTCCGACGGTGGAGCTCGATGGAGCTCCGCGGTGATGCTCCTGCTACCTTCGCTCCCTAGGATCTCCGGATCTGCTGGGAGCGCTTTCCCTGTCCTGGATCCCGCGTGGCGGCGGGTCTGGGTTGACGATCTCGGTGCAGACGGTGGTGGTGCAAGCGGTGCTGCCGCTGGAGATGGGTGGTGGCCCTCCGGGGCCCGAGGCTTGAAGACTTCCCGTCCGCCGGGGGACTGCTTCCATTCCAGAGTTTCCAGGAAGCAGCGGCGGCGGCGCGTCATCGCCACGGCCTCTTCGACAACGACATCGACGCAGGAGGACTTGAGTGTAATTTTAATCTTTCTGAAGGTCCTTTCTGTCTACTTGCTGTAACCACTGGTTGTACCTCGCAAAAAAAAAAAAACTGTCGCGATGTAGTATACTGCTTCCAAGCCTTCCATTTGTGTAGCGCTGGTGCTCGTGGAGAGTGAATACAGTGAACATGGGGCATATGCTCCCTCTTATTTGAAATGTAAAAAAAAGTGAAACAAAATGAATAGGTCTTGCAAAGCATGCACATGAGTTTTGTGACGAAATTACTATTTACTTTGTCTTCGTAAAAAAAAGTTCATGTGACATATTTTTTTCTTTTTACATAGGCCAACTAAAAATCCATTTCTCCACGAAACTTTCTACGCACAAATGGAACATATGCACCCCGGTTCAAATGCTACTTCCCCTCGTGCACATGCACCTCCTTCCTTTCTGGGAAAAGGCCAGTCCATGTCCGGCGGCTGCCTCTCGTGGTGCTCGGGCACAAGGCCCAAGCTCACGATGTTACTGGGCTTTTCCGTTATCAAACGAAACCAGTTACTGCTTCCGTCAACAACAAAAACACAAAACAAGTCTGGGAGCGGCGATTTGGCTCCCGAGCACAGATGCACCTGGTATCTCGACAGCTCGCGTTGTGTCAACATTGCGATTCTGTCCCTTGTCGTTACGTGCCATCAGAAGGTAAAACGTGGGGCTGGCGGTAACTTCGACCTGACATGTGGGGTATCGTCTTTGACGGCCGACAACTCAGGCGACGGCTCATTCCTTCCTGCCCCCGGGGTCATGACGCCGGATCTTCGTGTCCCCGTGGTCCAGGTAAAATCGAGTAGGAGGACGGTGACAAGCAGGTTGATCAGAGAGACTGCGAGACTAATCCTTGTGATGTCAGCTGCGCATGAACAAGCTGAGCACCTTGCGATGGTCTTCATGCTCTATGGATCTGCTTTGGTGGGGTTTGCCCGAGTGTTCTAGTGTCCAGGAGCAGCCAACAATGAGCTGATGAAAATATAAGCAATTTAGCATATGATTTAATTCGCGAAAACAGTAAACAAAACATGACTAGAATAATAAGAATTAAACTAATCATGCGATCTACCAATACAGTAGATAAACAGATGAAATCTAAGGCAACTACTACAAGCAGAAACTCTAGCAAAGTATGAAACAAGAAGATTAAGAATGCATACAGTGCGGCATCAGCAGAAGTGTTGGCGTTCACGTTGTCACCCATGTCGTCGATGAAGAGGCTGCCGATGTCGGGGAAGAAGTCGTCGTTGGGGAAGAACTCGAAGCCAGTAGTCGCGCGAGTGCGCTCCCCAAAAACCTGATCGCCCCTCTCCCGTACAGGATCACAAGAGGCGGGGTTCCAGAGGCCTACTGCCCCTTCAACCGGTGCACGTCGGAAGACGGGATGGAGAAGACTTGGAAGACGGCGGTGCAATGTTCTGGAAGTGGAACGGCGAGAGACCATGTGTTTCACGTAGTGGCGACTAGGGTTCGCCCAGCCAGTATATATAGCGCAGGTCGGGTAGGACATGGGCGCAGCCGCACGATCGAGTCGGTAACAGCCCCATGATCCAAAGGAATCGGAAACGGCTGAGTAATTAACGCATCCGTTAATTATTGATTAATGACTCATTGAATTTTCCTGAACAACAAAAATATAATTCGGCTCGGTGAGATTCCCCGCAACCCGCGGCGCGACGCGGCGTGTCATGACGAGCGAGGGGGCGGCGGAGGAGGAGGAGGAGTGCGCAGGAGAGAGCCTTCTGTTCTCACAAGCACACCAAGTACCACAACACTCCACCTTATAAAAGTGGTGCAACTCTCTCCCAACTAGCAATGTGGGACTAAACTTTAGTCCCACTCCACACAGCCATAAAGGCCCACTAGCAAAATGCTAGTCAAAAGTCCAACAATCCCCCATAAAGTCTCATTGGCGAATATCTTCATTTAGTTCCAAAACATGGTTTTATATACCGGTGCTTAGTGGAGACTGTTAAGTTGAACTTCCACTTAAAAACTTATGCTACACTAGATCATAACTTGGATAGTGGACTATGTCTTGAACTACAAGTTTGATGCAAACTAGTTTCACACAAGTCCTTGACCGATACTGGGCTGCTGCAAGGCTTCCCCGCGGGTGGAGCTTATGCGTCATACTCCAAGACCTTTCATGAGTCTATTAAAGAGCACCCAACTCTCACTGACTGCGACGTTTAACAGTCAGACTCATATAGGTGTATTCCTCAAGAGATGCTCTGCAGGACAACATCTCCGCTTATAAAAGTAAGCCACTTGGAACACATTAAGATAAACATCAACCTGCCATGCAGATAAGAAGAGTATTGCATCTTCACGGAGTGGGAAAAATAATGTGGGGATACTCTCCTCCCAGCTGACCAACAGATTGTCTCCCACTTCTAATTCACGGGATCTCCGATCACATAGAGTGGTTTACCACTGTGGACAACTCATATCGTGGGTCTCAAACCCATCTCCCTCGATGCACTATCTATCACATTACGTGATAAACCCTTTGTGAAGGGATCTGCCAAGTTCTTAGACGTTTGGATATAATCCAATGCAATAACTCTGGAGTTCCTCAATTTTCTGACAGATTTCAATATCCTCTTCACATGCCTTAATGACTTCGAATTATCCTTAGAACATTTAATCTTAACTATCACAGTTTGATTATCACAGTTCATAAGGATAGCGGGTATTGGTTTTTCAACCACAGGTAAGTCCATCAAGAGCTTACGAATCCACTCTGCTTCAACAGTGGCTGTGTCTAACACTGTGAGTTCTGCTTCCATAGTTGACCTCGTTAAGATGGTTTGCTTGCAAGACTTCCAGGAAACAGCTCCACCACCGAGTGTAAACACATAACCACTCGTGGCCTTAATTTCATCATCATCAGATATCCAGTTTGAATCACTATAACCCTCCAGTACCCTCGGATACCCAGAGTAGTGAATTCCATAGCTCGCGATTCCTTTTGAATACCGCATAACTCTCTCAAGAACATGCCAATGATCATCTCCCGGATTAGAAACAAACCGGCTCAACTTGCTCACAGCAAAGGAGATGTCAGGCCTCGTGGCACAAGCCAAATACATAAGCGAGCCAATAATCTGAGAATATCTCAGCTGATCTCTAGCACTCTGTTGATTCTTCTGAAGCAACACACTAGGATCATATGGTGTCGGAGATGGCTTGCAGTTGTCATACCCGAAGCGACTCAAGACCTTTTCCACATAGTGAGACTGAAGCAGTGTAATCCCCCCATTACCATCTCTCAGCAGCTTGATTTTCAAGATAACACCAGCCACTCCTAAATCCTTCATCTCAAAACAGCGAGATAACAAATCCTTAACCTCCTTAATAAATTTAATGTTGGTTCCAAAGATCAGTATGTCATCGACATACAGACACTGAATAACTCCCTCGTCCCCACCATGGCGATAGTACACACACTTGTCAGATTCGTTTACAGCGAAATCTGCACCAGTTAAAGTTTCAAACTTTTCATGCCATTGCTTAGGAGCTTGCTTCAGGCCATATAAAGACTTCAACAACTTGCACACCTTTGCTTCCTGACCAGGTACTACAAAACCATCAGGCTGATCCATGTAAATTTCCTCGTCTAACTCTCCATTTAGGAAAGCTGTCTTAACGTCCATTTGATTAACGAGAAGACCATGCGAGGCAGCCAACAAAAGTAGCACACGAATCATGGTCAGTCTAGCCACAAGTGAGAAAGTATCAAAGAAGTCTTCACCTTCTTTCTGGGTATAACCCTTAGCCACAAGCCGTGCCTTGTACTTCTCAATAGTACCATCAGGCCTAAGCTTTTTCTTGAACACCCACTTACATCCTACAGGTTTACACCCATAAGGACGATCAGTGACTTCCCAGGTTTCCGTTAGCCAAGATGGAATCCATCTCGCTACAGATAGCTTCCTTCCAGTAGTCAGCATCAAGAGATGCATAAGCTTCTGAAATGGTACTGGGTGTGTCATCCACAAGGTACACAATGAAATCATCACCAAAGGACTTTGCAGTCCTCTGTCTCTTGCTCCTAACAGGAACTTCATTGTCATCCCCCACAGGATTATCAGTGTGTTCTATCGAAATGGTAGGATCAGGAATAACAGCCAATTCCTGACTAGATGTATTAGGTATCTCCTGATTTGATGAGCTAGGCACATCCTTCATGGGAAAGATATCCTCAAAGAAAGTCGCATCCTTCGACTCCAAAATCATACAAACATGAACATCGGATACCTTAGATTTTACTATCAAAAATCTATAACCAATGCAATGGAAAGCATAGCCCAGAAGAACACAATCCATGGTTTTTGGTCCAAGCTTGCGCTTCTTGGGAATTAGTATATTGAATTTTGCCAAACAACCCCAAGTACGTAAGTAAGAGAGTCTCATATTTTTCCTTTCCCATTCCTCAAATGGAGAAACGGTTTTCTTATTTGTGGGAACTCGGTTTAGGACATGACAAGCTATCAATAGAGCCTCCCCCACCATGCCTTGGAGAGACCCGAAGTGTCTAACATGACGTTAACCAAATCAGTTAGAGTTCGGTTCTTTCTTTCGGCCACCCCATTTGACTGATGCGAGTAGGGAGGCGTCCACTCATGGATTATGCCATGTTCCGCACAAAAAGAATCAAACTCATTGGAAAATACTCTCCACCATGATCAGACCTTAGCCATTTAATTTTCCGATCAAGTTGGTTCTCTGCTTCAGCTTTATAGATTTTGAAAAAGTTTAAAGCCTCATCTTTTGATTTCAGAAGGTACACATAACAATATCTAGTGGAGTCATCAATTAGCGTCATGAAATATTTCTTTCGCCTTTTGTCAACACGCCATTCATCTCACAGAGATCCGAATGTATAAGTTCCAGCGGTGCCAAGTCTCTTGCCTCATCAGTCTTATGGGACTTGCGAGGTTGCTTAGCTTGCACACACACTTGACACTTGGAACCTTTGACAGTAATGAATTTTGGAATTAAATCCAAACTAGCTAGCCGCGTCATGCAACCAAAGTTAATATGACAAAGTCGTGAATGCCAAATATTGGACTCAACCTCATGACAAATATGATTAATAACTTTAGTGTAAAAATCTGACAAAGATAGGCGGAACAAGCCTCCGCACTCATAGCCTTTACCAACAAATTGTCCATACTTAGATATTACAACTTTATTGGACTCGAAAACCAACTTATAACCATCTCGACACAGAAGAGATCCGCTGATGAGATTTTTATTGGTGGAGGGCACATGATGAACGTTCTTTAAGCGCACGATCTTCCCCGAAGTAAACTTCAGATCGACCGTGCCAACACCACGGACAAAAGCATGTGACCCGTTTCCCATCAGCACGGGAGAAGTCCCTGTGACCTGGTAAGAAGAAAACATGGAGGTATCAGCACAAACATGTACATTGGCACCAGTGTCAATCAACCATTTAGGAGAATGAAAAACTGAAATGATGGTAGGAAATATACCGTACCCAGAATCCTTCATCTCAGTGTCACCAATGACAACATAGGCAGTCTTGCCATTGTTGTCCAGTCCGCGCAGCTCATGGCGGTTGGGACAGCGAGGTGCCCAGAGAGTTGGATCACCGCAAACATGGCATGATCCCTTCCTCGGCTTATTGTTGTTCTTCTTAAAGTTGGTAGGCTGTTTTGGTTTGTGCTTATCATCAGACTTGCCTTTGCCTTCAGATTTGCCCTTGTTATATTTGGGCTTGTGGGGCTGCTGGTAATTCTTCTTCTGTACCACGTGGGCACTAGAACCAGCCTGACATGGGTATATATCTCCGGTACCCTACTATGAGGGTACCTGGTGCACGTAACGACTGAGGCCCAATCACGAAGAGCCTGCTCGAAGCCCAAGACAGGAGGCCTAAAGAAGATAGAGTACCCTCCAAGATTAGAGATTAGACATAGGCATAGTCGGTTTATACTTTCCTTACGTGTAAACTAGGTCGGTTACAAACTCCCGAGACCCAGCCTATTTACAGGCTGGGAAGGGTGCCGATCTAGGACCAAGCCATACTCGAACCACCAAAAGCTCTAGCGAGATCGATACCTCGCCAGAGCTCCCCTGTAATCGCATAATCTCACACAATCAATACCAGACAAGCAGGAAGTAGGGTCTTTACCTCCACCCGAGGGGCCTGAACCTGGGTAAATCTTTGCCTCTGCTTGTCAGCCGACGAAACTACCAGTACTAACATGTTCTCTCCCCATAATCTCAACCCTAGGTCCTTAACCATTGGATTTGATGAGTGTACCCCTCGTCAATTGGCGCCGTCTGTGGGAATGAATAGTGCTGGACTCGTGGTTTCTTCGGTTCCATCAGAAAACGGCGACTCGCCGATCGAATCTGCAAACGGCAACTCGCTGGCTGCATCGACAAACCAGAACTCGCCGGCTCAGGCGGCACACGGCAACTCGCCGACTCACTCGACAAACGGCAGCACGCCAGCTTCACCTGCAAAAAGCGCATCGGATCCTCTGATGAATTTCGAGCCACACTCGCCAGAATTTCAGGAGGTCTTCTCCGATCTCGAGTCAGGTTTGGGTTTAACTGTTGGTTCGTTCAATTTTTTCGTCAACAAGCTTGGTGTGCAGGACTTGACGGATCCACGCCAACTCGCGACTTCCGCACCTGAGGCTCCATCGGTTGCGGCTCCTTCGACTGCGGACCTCTCAACTGCGTCCATACCATTGTCGATCCTCCAAGCTTGCTCGTCTGCAACAACCATGTCCACACGAGAGATCAACGAGCTCATTGAAGAACTCCAGGGCGAGGAGGCCGAATCAGCATACCGCACAAACGATCCCGAGCTCGATCTCCCACTCGAGGATAGTTTCGACTGCGGGATCTCCCTCAGCGACTTTGACGAGCCTGAAACTCATATCGACAACTACGTCGACTCCGAGATCTGCACAGACAACAGCCTCGACTTCGAGATTCATAACAACTTCGCCGACGCCGAGATGAGCATAAGCGATGAAGGCATCGACGGCGAGATCCGTCAAGACGGACCACTCGATGGGAATATTGACTCCGACATGAGCCTTGATGACGACGTCGAGTCCATGATGGGACTCGAAGACACATACACATACCCTCGGGTGATACCCCAGCAGGTCTACGTTGCCTTCGCCGCGGAATCATCCGATGCTGCGGCCAGTCGCAGGCCTACAGAATTCCCGTGCACGGTCACTATGCCGGACGGAGTCACAAATCTCACAATTACTGCTGAGATGGCAGCAAAAACAGATAAAGTTATCAAGGAGTGCACAATGATGCCAGCAGACGCAACACGGGAGGAGATGCTGACCTTCCAGTACTTCAACTGGCAGGAATCACTTCGACTGAAGCAGATAAGAGCAACACTCGAAGAACGCAAAAAGCAGGTATCATGGGGTTAACACGGCAGATGTTACCATAGGGTAACTTGATGATTGGGGCAAGGCGCCTTGGTCCTTCATGAGATTGTCACGCTCGTTGGGGAAAAAGGATTTACCCAGGTTCAGCCTCTCCATTGGAGATAAAGACCTACTTCCTGCTTCATGTTATTGATCTCAAAGTCTCGATAACTCGGCTACGACAACAGAGCCGGGTTACGAGATAGGTTACAAGGGTTTCGCTTGATAGCGGTGATATCGAACTAGGGTTGAAACTTGTGACTTGAGGCTTAGAACTTCTTTATCTATGTTCTGGGAGCCCGTTTATATAGACACTGGGTCTCCCGAACTTACAATGAATACCGAGTTACATACGAGCACGGAGTCCTACTCTAGGTTCTTCTAGACCTTCCGTAGACTATAAGTCACCCGGTTTCTTCCTTCACTCGGACTCCAGTTCTTCTAGGTCCTTCCTTCCAGGGACGAGTCACGTTAGGCCTATTGGCCCAACTATAACCCGGCCCATATCTTGTACACTTCACTCGGACCAGACCTTGGGCCGTCCGACTGATTATTCCTTGGTCATAAGTATACCGGGTTATTATCCCCTCAACAGTAGTCCCCAAGTTTGACTTGCATAAGCTCATCTGTTGCTTCACTTGATACTCTTGATCTTGATTCAATTACTCGAGGGTAGCTGCGGATGAGATTATCTGAGTTAAACTCCTGAAAACAAAATAAAAAGCATTAGCACTGAATGGCCGGGTTATGTTTCAGACCAGCTCATTTTGGCGGTTCTCTTTATAACCCGGCATTTCTCTCGTTCTCAACTCTCTCCAGTCAACGACCAAGAGACATTCTTGAAAGATTCTCTCGTATCTTTGACCTATAGTCAATCAGAACCTTATCTCCTCGTTTTTCACACTCCTAGGGTTTCACCCTGGGCTATAAATAGTGGACCACGGTAAAAGGGTTTCACTTTCCCCATTCACCGCCCTTCATCTTCAACCTCCGTTTTCTCTCTCCCCGAGCTAGGGTTAGGGTTCCTCCAAGCTCAGCGCGCCGCCGCCGGCCATCGGAGCCCCGCATTGCCACAGTTAATCGCCGGGAAATCAGCTCCGCACCAGATCTCCACAAGCTCCAGTAAGTTTTTCATTCCTGCATTTGGTTTCCATCTAGATCTCATCTTGTTCTTCCTCGGGCTGTTCTTGAGCTTGTTATTTTTCCCTTTCTTTTCTTGCTATTTTCTAGATCTCATGGCACCCAAAGATCCGAGGAAGCTGAAGGCCAAGGCCAAGGCCGGTGATGGCGCCACCGCATGGCATCAAAGAAGATCAAAAGACCACCAAGCGCAAATCTGGGATTACGGCCAACTGGGCCAAATCCATGGCTACACAGACCAAGCTGGAAGAACTGGCAGAGGCCGGCGTTCTTCCTCTTCAGTCGGAGATCGAGTGGAGAGGGACTGAAGAGGAGACTCGGCCTTCCCCCAAGGAAGGTGAAGTTATCTGCTTTCTTGAGCATGTCACCCGGGGTTTTCGTCCCCCGGGTCATCCTTTCTTTAGGGATCTTCTTCGTCACTACGGCCTCGGGTCTTCGATCTCGGACCCAATTCCATCTTGAACATTAGTAATTACATAGTTCTTTGTGAATCATACTTATGCACTCCTCCCAGCTTAGCTCTTTTTCTGGAGCTATTCTTGTGCAAACCTCAGCGTGAGCACAAGAATGGCCCCTCTTGGTCTGTGGCGGTGTTTCTATTCAACGCCGCAAAGGTTCTGCCATGCCTTCTCTAGAACTTCATACCCACGTGAAACATTGGCAAAAATCATACTTTTACTGTAAAGCCAATATACCTCTGGTGAACACCCTTTACCGGGTTATTCGGTCGAACCCTCATTCTCAACAACAACATGAAATCCTTTGCCTCTGACACCGAGAGAGAAGCTATCCAGCCTCTTCTCAAGAAGATCTCGGTTCTTGTTACGCACGGTCTCCGTGGAACTGATCTGATCAAAACGTGGATGGGTTGGCGAATTCAGCCCAACAGTATTCGCAAGAAGCTTCTTTGCGATTACTCGGGCCATCTGACAGATTCCCTCCGTTACTCGGAAAGTCCTACCCAAACACTGCTCTGAACAAGGCTATCAAGGCCTTCCTTGCTGAAAAGGTTGAGACGATCAAGAGAATGGCCTTCTGCCATTCAGTAAAAATAACCCGGCACCACCAGTAAGTACCGACTGATAAAAATCTCAATAACATACTCTTTTCTCAATTGTATACTGATTACTTTGCTTCTACTTTTTCACTAGGAATCTGATGACTGGTGGCAAGTTGAAACTCCCCCTGCCACTCCTGAGGCAGACGATGATGAAGATGATGATGACGAGGCTCAGTCCTCGAGTGAAGAAGAAGAAGAAGAAGAAAAGAAAAGGAAGAAAAGAAGGTGAACTGACTCCCTTGGCCACTTCTTCATAAGCTTAATTGAGAACGAAACTCAACCCAATTTATCCACTGATGCCCACTTTATAATACCAGAACCGGCTGAAAAAGCCACTCCTTCACCCGGCCATAGCTCTGAAGCTACTGAATCTGCTGCTACCGGGAAAAGGAAGGCTCGCACCATCTGTGCCAAGGTGCCATATTCTCGCATATCCATAGAACCATATTCTTATCCTGCTATGCAAAAACTCAACCAAACTCTTCTTCAAAAATCTTCGCAGAATTCTGCTGAACCCTCTATCAAGAGGAGAGCTACTCGGACCTCCCCTGGTGAGGATCCTCTTAACCCGGGAATCCCAAACATTCCCTCTCCACGCCGTCCTGGTACTTCTTTTCCAACTTCGAACCACAAAAACATCCCTCTGATAGTTATCCTTTAGCTGGTCAAATCCGAGTTTCTAAGTCATACTCCCTTACAGCTTCTTCAGGCTCCAGCAATGACCTCCCCGTGACTTTCAAGTCAATACCGGGTAATACATATAACCTTCTATTACTTGTACTTATCAACTTTGCTTTCTTTTACTCTTTCTTATATTACTTTCATACTTGCAATTTCAGGGCAAAAGCTACTCTTAGCGGCGATCCAAGCCCTCCCATTGCTGAAGAGGATACTTGGAGAATACCCCTGAAAAACATGCTGAGCCGACTGATAAGGAGCAGACAACTGACCAGAGGAATGTTTCTCCTCCTCCTGCTGAAAAACCGACTGATCCAGAAGTCGTGATCACAGGAGCTTGCTTTACTGAGAAGTCTCTCCCTAAAACTGCAACCAAGTTTGTTGCCCCTGAAGAAAGTCGAAGCCGACTGATAAAGGCGAAGGCTCCACTGTGCCACAATATGGCCATACAAACTTTGAAAGTCTGTTGACTGAGTACAACACATGAAACTTGCTGAGGGCAAACTTGTGGATTCTCTTGTCCAAGAACATCAGGTACATATCTTTCCTCTTCATATCTTATATACCAAACCCAGTCCCCAAGTATCGAGTAAACTGTCCTCAGTCACTCGGTACTTGAAAATATATATCTCTCTCTATCATCACTTTGAAAACTTCAGAATATCCCAGTCCCCAAGTTCCAAGTTATCAGTCTACGATAACATGGAACTTGTTTTACTTTCTGATTTCAAATCCTCATTAATTCTGCCTTTCACCATAACAATACTTTCAAATCCTCATTAATTCTGCCTTTCACCATAACAATACTTTCAAATCCTCATAACCCCCAAGTTCCGGGTAATATGTTAACAATTTATCTGGAACTTTGAAAATGCATTACTGAATAACTTGTAAAACTTTTAAAAGACATACCAGTCCCCAAGTGCCGAGTGATCTGCTCTTCGGTCACTCGGAACTTGTATAAATACTCTGCCTGCATATAATTTCACTGTCAACTTACTATTTCTTTCAATTGCCGACTGAAATATATTCAGTCCCCATGTTTCTAACTTGCTATTCTTTTTTCAGAGATATGTGTCCCATAATGACCAAATACTTGCCAAGACCAACCAACTCCTTGAAGTTGAAACCAAGCTGCGCAAGGAAACTGAAGTTCATGCTTCAGACTTGGAGAAAACAATTGAATCTCTAACTGCAGAGAACACCAAACTGAAGAAGGAGTTGGAAGAGGCTGGAGATAAATACAAGGTCTGCTTGACAAGATGGTCAGTGTCCAGAAATACTTGGACACCCTGAAAGACCATATCAAGGATATCCTCAATCCACTCATTGGTAAGCACCACTTCTTTTCACTTTTTCTTCTTTACTCGGCTTTCACATACTAACCCACATCATACTTTTCAGGCGAACAGAATGCTGCCATCAGGAGATCATATCCAGAGAAGTTGAACTGCTTGAACACCATCATCGGCAGTTCCAGTTTGGCACTGCTGAGATCATGAAGCGTGTTAAGAGCAACTGTGCTCCTCCCCAAGTGATATATGAGTCCCTGCATCAGCTTTCCACGATCCCCGAGTGGTTAGACCTCTGGACGCTCAGCATGCCGGGTTGGCGCAATGCGCAGCTTAGCTCTTGCCAAAGCTTACAACCCACGCCTTAACCCGGCTCCTTTTGTCAAAGGATTCCCTCAGTACAACGCTGATGGCACCAAGTTTGGAGGAAAAGATTTCAAGGAAATTTCTGCCCAAACCCGGCCTATTGCTTGCAAAATAGCTGAGGGCCTCAATCTGTCGGTTTTCCAAGATGCAGTGGATGAGAACAACACTCCAATCCCCACTCCTGAACCCAAGCATTTTGATCTACTGGCCAAGCTGAGAGACTCCATTGCAAAGATGAAGAAAGCTAGCGCCAAGTACCTCTACT
Source organism: Poa pratensis (assembly GCA_947311845.1). Classification (NCBI taxonomy): domain Eukaryota; kingdom Viridiplantae; phylum Streptophyta; class Magnoliopsida; order Poales; family Poaceae; genus Poa; species Poa pratensis. The sequence goes on from CAMZMU010000042.1 coordinate 41,273,003, forward strand.
CCAGTTGTCCCTGCACCCAGCCGTGCCCCTACTACGCCAATCATGGAAAAGCCGGCTGATGTTGCTAAGGACACTGCAGAAGATCAAGGCACTGCACCGCTGATTCCCAGGCCAAAGCTCCTGAAGATAACCCGGCTTCTGCCGAAGCTGAAGCTGCCAAGGGAACCTCAACCGATAACCCGGCTATCTGAGCCAGTTTTGCTTCACCTTTTCCTGCAAAACAATTATTCGGCCAATGGGCATTGTAATATGCTCTGAAATACTTTGCCTTTTATTTGATGGTGCGTCTGTGCACTATATGAAATACTCAATATTTTGTAATAACTTATACTTTTTATGGTTTAGATGACCCTTTTGGTTTATCTTTAGCTTCTTATCAGTCGGTTTTCACATGACTTTCTCAGTTGCTACTTTTTCCTTTGCTAAAACAGGGTCAAACTAAGTCCCAGCATGGGCATCATAGTTGATTGAATTAACAAGTAAGCAATCTGGTCATAAAATTGTGAGTAACATCAAACTGATAGGCAAGTTTAACCAAGAACAAAATTAAGGCTTAAAAGCCGGGTCTTAGGATTAAAACTTATGAACTTATAATTCATAAGTCCCCAAGCCCTGGATCAATGTTTATAAGTAAAGGCTTAAACTATGCATCATTACCCCATTGACCTCAAAACATCTCTATGCGTGCTCTCTTGGGCAACAGCTATAGGACTTTTTGCTAAGCACTCCTTTGGGCAAAGCTTTGTAAACATAATCTATGCATAAAAAGTAAAACAGTGAAAAAGATTTCTTCTCAATACTCTTCTTTATTAAAGATACACCAGCAAGCCGCCTCATTAAAAACCTTCCAGTCCCCTTAGGTACCCTGGTAAGGAAAAGAGCGCGTCTGAAACCTGCTGGGGGTTACATCGTGTGTTACATAACTCGGCCTAGGTTCATGTTCACTAGGTATAATATGGGCGAAGATGAGCAATGTTCCACGGCCGCTTCGTCTCTTCCATAGGAAGGATAGCATGGTCCGTGTTGTTCTCTTCACCTTTCTCTCTCACATCTATCAGATAATATGAACCATTGTGCAATTTCCGACTGATAAGGAACGGCCCTTCCCATGGAGGAGTTAGCTTGTGCATCCCTGACTGATTCTGTCTGAGCCGTAAAACTAAATCTCCTTCCTGGAAAGTTCTTGATCTTACTCGGCGACTATGATAACGCCGCAAATCCTGCTGATAAACTGCGGACCGTTCCAATGCTAACTCACGCTCCTCTCAAGGGCATCAATCGAATCCTCCCTTGCAATTGCATTGCTTGACTCCACATACGCCGCCACTCTTGGCGAGTCATGGACTATATCACTCGGTAACACTGCTTCTGCTCCATACACCAGAAAGAACGGTGTACGTTTGGTTGATCTATTCGGGGTTGTATTGATCCCCCAAACCACTGCGGGTAACTCTTTCACCCAAGCTCCATACGCCTTTTCAATCGGAACTCGAAGTCTTGGTTTGATTCCTTTCAATATTTCCTGATTACTCCTTTCTACCTGCCCGTTGGCCTGTGGATGTGCCACCGAAGCAAGGTCTAATCTGATTCCCTTCTCTTTGCAGAATATCTCTGTTTCACCGAGTGACATGTTGGTCCCATTATCTGTGATGATACTGTGAGGTAACCAAACCGACTGATAATTTTCTTCAGAAACGTGACAACTTTGGAAGCATCACAACTTGTAACTGGCTCCACTTCAACCCACTTAGTGAACTTATCAACAGCCACCAAGAGATGAGTTTTCTTGCACGATGTCATCTGAAAGGGCCCCATCATATCAAGACCCCAAACTGCAAACGGCCAAGTGATTGGTATTGTCCTCAATTCTGAGCTGGCACATGCTCCTGTCTTGCATATCTTTGACATCCATCACATGCCCTAACAATCTGCTCTGCATCCTTGAAAGCTGTAAGCCAAAAGAATCCATGCCTAAATGCCTTGGCCACCAGAGACCTAGATGAAGCATGATGACCACAGTCCCCAGCATGTATCTCTTGCAAAATTTGCCTTCCTTCGACTGATGAAACACATCGCTGATAAACTCCAGAAACACTGCGCTTGTACAACTCACCATCAATTACTGCATAGCCGAGTGATCTTCTAACAATTTGTCGCGCCATAACTTCATTACTCGGCAAAATCTTCCTTATCATATAATCCAGATATGGTTCAGTCCACTCAGGAATCTCATGCAACGCTGCTACTAACTCGGAATCTTGATCTGGACTTTCATCTTCCTCTTCACCCGGAAGTTGGACTGATGGCTTCCATAACTCGTCCAGGAACACATTTGGTGGAACTGGCTCTCTACGTGATCCCAATCTTGACAAAGCATCTGCTGCCTCGTTTTTCCTTCTATCAATATGATCCACCTGGAATCCTGAAAAGAATCCAGCTGCTTCATCAACAGCCCTTCTGTAAGCCGCCATCTTCTCATCTTTCCTGTCCCAAGTCCCAGAAACTTGCTGCGCTACAAGATCCGAGTCACCGAAACACATAATCCTTTTGATGTTCATCTCCTTGGCAATGCGCAAACCATGTAACAAAGCTTCATACTCAGCAATATTATTGGTGCAATCGAAGTGAATCTGAAGAACATAACTCATCTTATCCCCTTTGGGTGAAGTGAGAACCACTCCTGCTCCTGATCCCTCATACTGCTTGGATCCATCAAAATGCATAACCCATGACTTATAACTCGGCGCCTTGGGTGGTGCCGTGCTTAACTCGGTCCAATCATTGACAAAATCAATCAAGGCTTGTGACTTAATCGCTGTGCGAGGCTCATACTTGATGTGATAATCACCCATCTCAATCGCCCACTTGGCAATTCTTCCAGTAGCTTCAGTATTGCACACAATGTCTGCCAATGGTGCTCCACTTACCACTGTAATGGGGTGTTCTTGAAAGTAATGCTTCAACTTCCGACTGGCCATGAAAACGCCAAAAACTAACTTCTGCCACTGGGGATACCTCTGTTTAGCCGGAGTCAAAACCTCACTGACATAATAAACCGGCCTTTGAACCAGATGCTCCTTTCCTTCTTCCTTTCGCTCTACCACAATAACTACACTAACTGCTCGGGAATTCGCAGCTATGTACAACAGCATGGGCTCCTTTGGAGCTGGAGCAGCTAAGATTGGTGCTTTCGATAATGTTTCCTTCAATGCCTCCAGGGCTTTATCAGCTTCCTCATCCCAAACAAATTTATCTGACTTCCTCAAGAGTCGGTATAAGGAATTGCTTTCTCTCCCAGTCGGGATATGAACCTACTCAACGCAGCCACGCAGCCCGTGATCTTCTGGACTTCCTTCAATTCAGTCGGCTTTCCCAACCTATTGATTGCTGCTATCTTTTCCGGGTTTGCTTCAATCCCACGCTCGGACACAATAAAGCCGAGTAATTTCCTGATGGAACTCCAAACACACACTTTTTTGGGTTAAGCTTCATCTGAAACCTCCTTAAGTTAGCAAAAGTTTCTCTCAAATCATCGATAAATGTCTCAGCTTCTTTGTCTTGATCACCACATCATCAACATACGCATGCACGTTCCGATCTATCTGCTTCTCAAAACAACTCTGGATGCACCTCTGATAAGTTGCTCCAGCATTCTTCAGTCCAAATGTCATGTTCTTGTAACAAAAAGCTCCAAATGGGGTGATAAATGATGTCTTCTCCCAATCTCCTCTGCAAGCTTGATTTGATGGTATCCTGAATATGCATCCAGGAAACACAAAAGATCACTACCTGCCACAGCATCTATGATTTGATCAATCCTTGGTAACGCAAACGGATCCTTCGGACAATGCTTGTTCAAACTTGTGAAATCAATACACATCCTCCACTCATTGTTCTTTTTCAACACTAAAACCGGGTTAGCCAACCACTTTGGATGTAACACTTCCATAATGAATCCTGCGGCGAGTAAACGAGCTATCTCTTCTCCTACAATCCTTCTTCTTTCCTCATTCAATCTGCGCAATCCCTGTTTAATCGGTCTTGCTTTAGGATCAACATGTAAGCGGTGCTCAGCGAATTCAGTCGGTATGCCTGGCATGTCACTAGGTTTCCATGCAAAGACATCCCGATTCTCACGGATGAATTCGATGAGCGCGCTTTCCTATTTGTCAGTCAGATTTGACCCGATAGAGAACTGCTTGGACGAATCACCCGGCACGAAGTCAATCATCTTGGTATCTGAGCCGCTTTGAATTTCGCCCTCTCTTCGGTCATTGGTTTCTTCAAAATTGTCCCATCATCCGGTTTGTGGTAGCTTTGTAGTAATTCAACTCCTCTTCCGCACAGGCTTGTTCTGCCATAACAGCATCACCTTCTCACATTGTAACGCCAACTCACGACTGCCATTGACTGTGATAATACCTTTTGGACCTGGCATCTTCATCTTTAGTACACATAACACGGCCTCGCCATGAATCTAGCAAAAACGTTACGGCCAAAGAGAGCATGATAGGGCTCTTCAATTTGACCACCTCAAAACAAATCATCTCAGACCTGAAATTATCCTTTGATTCTCCAAACGCGACCTCCAATGTTATTGTTCCCTCTGGTCTTGCTGACTTTCCAGGACAATACCATGAAAGATAGTACGAAGGGTGAAGCTGCTTGGCTGTGAAACCCATCCGGATGAATGTATCCCAATACAGAATGTTGATGCTACTACCTCCATCCATAAGAACCTTGTGTAAAATATAACCCGAAACCTGAGGTGCAACAACTAAAGCCAACGCTCCAGGTGCATCACTCGGCCGGGTGATCCTCTCTAGACCAAGTGATCGGATACTCGGACCACTTCAAATATCTCGGAACGGGAAGAACGGCGTTGACAGCTCTTCTTTAATTTCTGATCTCTCCGACAAGTGCTGGAAACTGTAATATGATACTGTCCTCGATTTAACTCTTTGGGGTTTTGCTGGAAACCTAACCCGGCTGGTCCATTATCCGGGCCGGGTGGTCCTCCATTATTTCCTCCAGCTTGTGGTCCGTGGGCCGGGTTATTTCCATTACCCGGCCTCGGGCCGTTTCCTCCCATGTTCATCCTGGCAAACTCCTCGTTCTTCCATCTCTGAAGATCAACACACTGGGCCAAAGAGTGATTTGCCGGTTTACCGTTCCTACTATGACGTGGACACGGCATGTTGAATGCTTCCTGGGGGTTAGCCGGTCCTCGGAAATTTCCCCTGTAATTGCCATTGTTGTTATTGCCTCGATAATTGTCATCTCGCCGCTGAAACTTGTTATACCCGGTGTTTGTGTTTGCCACCAAGTCTGAACCACCATCATGCTGCCTTTTGGAGTTATTCCCATTGTTACCATTGTGATTATTGTTCCCATTGTTGTTGTTACCGTTGTTGTTGTGGTTCTTTCCTCCGTTGTTGACGTTTCCTTTTCCCTTATCTTCATCATCATCCCGGGTCTTGTCTGTGGATGCGTGCTTATGAGCCGCTTCCATCAGCTGTCCCATGGTGATGGTTTCTGCTTCGCCAGTGGCCCTCAGTCGACCCATCTTCTGAATTACCGGGTCATATCTGCAGGTTTTCTCCATCGACGACACGGCCGCAGCTGGTGTAATTCCCTTTGATGAGTGAATGATGGCTGTACCCGCATCCAGTGACGCGCTGACTCGCCTTTCTTCTGGAAACACCGCTAAATCTTCTATAGTGAACAACTTCTCACACGTGCCCTTGAAATTCTTGACAAATAATGCCTTCAACTCATCCCAAGAATTGATAGATTTCTCGGGTAATCCATTGAACCATAACTTTGCTGCTCCTTCACTCATCATCAGGTACATGTATCTCGCGCACAAGTTGGCGGTGGCATTGCGAATACTCATCGCCATCTCGTAACTGCTGAGCCATGTTTCTGGATCCATGCTGGGGTCATAATTTGTCACCTTGCTTGGCTCTTTAAACTTCTCGGGAAAAGGTTCGCTCTTAATAGCATCTGAAAGACATTTAGTTCCAACCGGGTTAAGTAATGAAGAAACTAACGGCAAACCTGACCCGGTATTTGGTGCGTGGCCCATCACTCCTGCTTCAGGTTGTCCTCCGGCTCCTCCGGCGACACCTAAAGCCGGGTTTGCGCTCGCCGCACGCCGTGCTCTTGAACTGTTGACAATTGCTTGGGCCACAGACTGGGCCGGGGCCGGCTGATGCGGCCTCGGCCGGTGATTCTGGGCTGGTCTGCTGATGTCCCGAACGCTGAGGCTGCGGCGCCGGGTGACCTTGATTCTGCTGTCCGTTCCTGACGCCTGATCCGGCTGGCCTTGGTGTTTCTCCGTGATGACTCCGGTTAGCTCGGCTATTGTATGGTGTTGAATGTAACGCTCCACTCTTATCCGGCATGTTTCCCTGCTGCGTGATCGCAGTTTTCAACATCTCAATTGCCCTGCGTGCTTCGTCTCCCTGTGGTGATTGATCAATCGGCATGCGGCATAATGCTAATGTTGCTGCGTACACGTTATCAGCCGGATTTGAGTAGTGACCCTGGGCGTGTGGAACCGATCTGCTGGTGGTGGCATATCACCCGCAGCGCTGTGTTCTGATTTTGCTGAGCTCCGGCCCGAGTGTTGGGTGGCACCCCGTTTCCTCCCTGATTTGCTCTAACCATGATTCCATGCCCAATTCCAACCGGCTCTGGCTCAGGCCGAGTGACATTGGGAGCTCCGTTTGGTGATGCAAAGTTCAATCTCGTTGGATCTAAGTCATGCCTGGCATCACCCGGGTTTCGTGCCTCCTCCGATGTACTGCTGTAAGATCTTCATGGCGATTCTGCACTGTTATCCTTTCTTGCTCCACACGGGCTCGATCCCGTTCTATCTCTTGTTGCTCATACATGCGCTGCTGCTCCGCCAATAAAGCCTTCTGTTGATTCTCCAGCGTGATTCGTAACGTATCCAATTGCTGCGCCCGGGTTGCTGCGTTATCTGGTGTGATTGGGGTTGTAACTATTGCTGCGTCAAAGTCCAAGGGCCTAAAAACTGGTGGGATTTCCATCACAACCGGCTGTCCCGAGCCTTCACCCGGTTGAAACGTTGTGAGACGCTGAATTCTTTCTCTGTTTTCTCTGGCCGCGCGTGGCATCGTCCTCGCTTACTGAAGTTTCTGTCCATCATTGTGTTCCTCAGTGTACACCATCGCATGCTTCATGGTCCTTGGCTCCGACTCATAATCTTCCTCATCAGCCACGTACCCAAATCTCTCGTCAAACAACGGTAAATCGATTCAGTATCTGTATCCAAATCTTCCTCACGTCGGTACTCCGGCTCGCAAGCCCGGATGTCCGACTGATGTTCGAAACCTCCTGTTCCGACTGATTCTTCTCCATCAGATTGGACGATGGTGGCTGCCCCTGAAACGGAGTCGCACATAACCTCGTCATCAAATTGCTGAATTGCATTAACCATACCTACGAAGACGTGGATCCGACCGAACGGGATCACCCGGCCGGTATCCAGCAGATCTGCTTCTTCTTCCAGCCGGAATCGTCGACGATGCGTTTCCGCGCTGATCCATCCTGACTTCGCCGATCGCGAGGTTCTCCATCCCTCGCAGAGCTTCTCCCTTGATGAGGACAGCTTTGGTCGCAGGCCCCACGGTGGGCGCCAACTGTCGTGGGGTTAACACGGCAGATGTTACCATAGGGTAACTTGATGATTGGGGCAAGGCGCCTTGGTCCTTCAGGAGATTGTCACGCTCGTTGGGGAAAAAGGGTTTACCCAGGTTCAGCCTCTCCATTGGAGATAAAGACCTACTTCCTGCTTCTATGTTATTGATCTCAAGGTCTCGATAACTCGGCTACGACAACAGAGCCGGGTTACGAGACAGGTTACAAGGGTTTCGCTTGATAGCGGTGATATCGAACTAGGGTTGAAACTTTGACTTGAGCTTAGAACTCTATCTATGTTCTGGGAGCCCGTTTATATAGACGCCGGGTCTCCCGAACTTACAATGAATACCGAGTTACATACGAGCACGGAGTCCTACTCTAGGTTCTTCTAGACCTTCCGTAGCCTCCAAGTCACCCGGTTTCTTCCTTCACTCGGACTCCAGTTCTTCTAGGTCCTTCCTTCCAGGGACGAGTCATGTTAGGCCTATTGGCCCAACTATAACCCGGCCCATATCTTGTACACTTCACTCGGACCAGACCTTGGGCCGTCCGACTGATTATTCCTTGGTCATAAGTATACCGGGTTATTATCCCCCAATAGCAGGCTAGCTTGTCGAGTGTGCGCAGAAGACAGCTCTCCCTGAGCTCCACGGGCGAGCAGACACAAGACCCAGATCAAGGCTGTCACACCTCTCGCCAGATGAGAGGGCGGCACTCACCCGCAACCTAGGCAACTCTTTCATGACATACGACGAGGAGGGAGTGCCAGTACCCAAAACAGCTGCGGGTGCTCTCTTTACCGCTGCAGCATACCTAGAGGCAATCAAGCCTCCAGCTGATGACCCCAATGCAAAACTGCATCGCCAACAGATCAAATCACTCGCCTTAGCGGCGAAGGCCATACGCCAAATTCCAAAAACTCCAGGGGGAGTCGAGAGCGTGCCCTAGTTGACACGCGTCGTGAAGAGCATAATCACAGTGGTCGCCGCCATCACTCGAAGGAAAGAAGCGGCTCACGTAGGCGCAGGTCCAGGAGCAGATCACGCAGATCTTACAGTAGCGACTCATACTCTGATCGAGAGCCTGAGCCACATGGAGCTCTGTGCTTCACTCGACGCGTCCGCGAGACACGGATGCCCAAAGGGTTCAAACTTACATCTGAACAGCCCAAGTACACGGGTCGACAGGAACCTTCGGGGGGCTGGAAGACTACAGGCTGGCTGTCGCGTGCCAGCGGGGCACAAACACCACAGCCATGCAATACATACGACTCATGCTCGAAGGCACAGCCCGCGACTGGCTCAAAGCTTTACCTCCTTCAACATATGACTCGTGGGATCACTTCCGCACTGACTTCATCAAAAACTTCGAGCCTCTATGTGAGCGCCCAAAAACATTCGAGGACTTCGAGCTTGCGTTCAACGGTCAGACGAAACGTTGAGGTCATACATCAGACGATGGACTGAGATACGCAACTCAGTCGGAGTAATTTCAGAAGATATGGCCATGGACGCTTTCATAATGGGCCTCGCCAGGCGGGACTTCAAAGAAGCACTGGGTCGCAAAAGCCAACCTCTGTGGCTAACCTCTTGATGATCGCGACTGAGTGGGCAGGAGAAGACATGGCGCGCACCACACGCGGTCCTCACCCCGTGACAATCATGAAGGTGGCAGTCGAAGCCGCAGAGACTCATACAGAGACGACCGAAGGCGCAAGCGTTCAAAACGTCACTACGACGATGACAGACCCGAATTCATGGCGGCTGGGTTCTCCACACCCCGCAACGACCAAGACAGAAGCGACCGGCGGTCAGAAGATCGACGGGACAGTCGAGATGATCGACGGGACAGTCGAGATGATCGCCGGGACAGTCGAGACCCGGCCAACGCAGCGATAGCTACAAGAGGAAAGACTGGCGCAAGTCACGACCCGGAGCACAATCCGAGCGATCATTCGAAGAAAAGATGGATGCTGATTGCAGATTCCACCTGTACAAGGGGAAGACGGAAAACTGCGCTCCAATCACTCGATGAGAAACTGCAGGGAGTTCGACCAAATGGCGACTGATTACAAATCTCAGAAAGGCAGCAGCCACACCCGCACCTGCACCTGCCTCAGCCAAACAATGTGCCTGTTCTGATGGCACCACCTCCACCACCACAGCCTGCGCAGGCGGAAATCTCGCGGGTGCCATACAGCCCGTACCTCGGGTGGACGAACCTCAGTACCCCCGCCCCAAGGGCAGATGTACATGATACAGAAAGGTCGCCCTTCCAACAGGGAGCAAAAACTTCGCACTCGACAAGTAAACATGGCGGTCATGTCACCTCCGCTGTAACTGAATTCTTGAAGGTTCTGAAACCGCAATAAGCTTCAGCAGAGAGGACCACCCTCCATCGGTTGTTCGTCCAGGGCACTCTGCTCTGGTACTCGACGCACAAATTGGAGGCTACGCCATGTCCAAGGTATTCATGGATGGTGGCAGCGGCATAAACATCATCTTCGCAGATACGCTCCGCAAAATGAACAGGTCAGTCGAAAACCTGCCAAGATCTTCAAATACCTTTCACGGTATCGTCCCAGGAAAGCAATAAGCCCAGAAGGCACCATACAACTCGACGTAACGTTCGGGGACAAGAACCACTTCAGGACAGAGTCGATTGAGTTCGAAGTTGTCGACTGGAAATCACAATACCACGCCATACTTGGACGCCCGACGTTTGCTCGATTCATGGCGGTTCCACACTATGCATACCTCCAGCTGAAGATGCCTGGACCAAAAGGAGTAATCACAGTCAAAGGAAACTTCCAAAAGTCCGACTCTTGCGACCGAGATTAGCAAAATCTCGAGATGTTTGGCATGGAAGCAACACTCGCCGATCTAGCGGTCTCCAACGATCGAACACTTATGCCGGACACAAAAGGTGGCAGTCGACAGAGCATTCAATGCCACCAATGACACAAGATCGCATCAGGTGCACCCGACTGACCCGACCAAGACAGTCAATGTCTCGTCGAGTCTGCCTATCGCATAGGAAAGCGCGCTCGTCGAATTCCTCCGTGAGAACTGGGATATATTTGCGTGGTGTCCAGCCGACATGCCAGGTATTCCCAGGGAATTCGCCGAGCACTCTCTCCAATTATTTCCAGATGCTAAACCAGTCAAGCAAACAATGCGCCGCATATCCGGCCCGAAAAGAACCGCAGTCGAAGCCGAAGTCGACAGACTACTCGCAGCAGGTTTCATCAGAGAATCAAGAAATCACAATGGGTGGCCAACCCCGTACTCGTAGAGAAGAAGCACACAGATATCCTTCGGATGTGCGTAGATTTACAGCACTCAATAAATGTGTCCAAAGGATCACTTTCCACTACCTCGAATCGACCAGATCGTCGACTCCACCGCCGGGTGCGCTCGCTTGTCCTTCCTGGATGCTTACTCGGGTTACCACCAGATAAGGATGAAGGAAGAGGATGAAGAGAAAACGGCGTTCATAACCCCACTCGGGGTCTACTGCTACACAACAATGCCTTTCGGGCTCAAGAACGCAGGCGCAACCTACCAGCGCATGATGCAAGACTGCCTCAAGAAGCAAATTGGGCGAAACGTCCAGGTCTATGTAGATGACATCGTCATCACAACAAGGGAGGAAAACACACTACTCGATGACTTGCGAGAGACGTTCGCAAACCTCAAACGCTTCCACATCAAGCTCAACCCGAAGAAGTGCACGTTCGGCGTGCCAGCCGGGCAGCTCCTCGGGTATCTAGTCTGGCTCGAGGAATCGAGGCAGACCCGGAGAAAATACAGGCCATCTTGACGATGCAAAGGCCTTCAAAGCTCCATGACGTGCAAAAGTTGGCGGGTCGAGTAGCAGCACTCAGTCGATTCATCAGCAAGCTGGGCGAAAAAGCACTCCCGTTCTATCGACTGATGAAGAAAGCAGACAAATTCGAGTGGACGCAAGAAGCCGAAGCAGCCTTCACGGACCTCAAGCGAGTCCTCACAAGCCCTCCAATCCTCGTCGCACCAAGGGAACGCGAGCCACTACCTATATGTCTCCGCAACTAACAGGGTGGTGAGCACCGTACTGGTAGTCGAACGCAGGGAGGAGGGACACGCCCAAAGCATACAACGCCCAGTCTATTACTTGAGTGAAGTGCTCTCCATATCAAAGCAGCGGTACCCGCACTATCAAAAGCTGGCCTACGCCGTGTTCATGTCCTCAAGGAAGCTGACGCATTACTTCTCCGAGCACCCGATCACTGTAATCAGCACCTCAGGGATCGGGGACATCCTCACAAACCCCAACGCAACTGGGCGAGTCGCAAAATGGCTCATCGAGCTAGCCCGCGAGATATCAAGTATGATTACCCGAAGGCCATCAAAGCACAAGTCTTACCTGACTTCCACACCGAGTGGATCGAAGCTCAGCTGCCAGGAGCGCCAGATGTGTCCAACTCATGGACTATGTACTTTGACGGCTCAAAGAAACGAAGGCGCAGGCGCGGGTGTCATCCTCATATCACCAAAAGGCGACAAGCTTCGCTATATCCTGCAGATGGGATTCGAGTTCCCATCCAATAACGAAGCAGAGTACGAGGCCCTGATCCACGGCATGAGGATGGCCAAAGCCCTCGGTGCACTCGACTGATGATCTACGGTGACTCGAATCTTGTGGTGCAGCAAACAATGAAGGCCTGCGATGCAATCGCAGATAACATGATCGCCTACCGTGACCTGTACAAATCATGGAGGGCAGCTTCGAAGGCTGCGAGTTGCGGCACATAGGGCGTGAGAGCAATGAAGAAGCAGATAAGCTAGCCAACATTGGCGCGACCAAAGCACCAGTTCCACCTGGTGTCTTCTTCGAGCGCATCGAGCACAGGTCCATCAAGAAAAACGACACTCCTACATCAGCGCAGCAGCCAAGAGCAAAGCACCTAGCACAGAGGACCCGCCAGTCGAGGTGCTCCTCATCGAGCCAACTTGGACTCAACCTTTCCTCGCATACATACTCCGCGGCGAGGTACCTGAAGACATAACAGAGTCACGACGTGTGACTCGACGATCTAAAGCATACACCGTCATCAACGGCGAACTATACAAGCGCAGCGTATCAGGTATGTTCCAACGTTGCATAGCATTTGAAGATGGCCAAGCCATCCTTCGTGATATTCATGCAGGTACCTGCGGGCATCATGCCAGCAGTCGATCACTCGTAGCCAAAGCCTTTCGCGCAGGCTTCTACTGGCCCACAGCACTCAAAGACGCGGAGGACATAGTCAAAAGGTGCATCGGCTGTCAAAAATTCGCCACAAAGCCGCACGCACCCGCATCGGCGTTGAAGACAATACCATTGGCCTGGCCCTTCGCCCAATGGGGGCTCGATATGGTCGGGCCACTCAAAAAATCCTCCCATGGAGGGCATACTCACCTTCTGGTGGCGGTCGACAAGTTCACCAAGTGGATCGAAGCAGTCCCTATCACAAGTTCGACTGCCACTACAGCAGTCAATTTCATAAAATCCATCATATACCGCTTCGGCGTACCAAGCAGTATCATCACTGATAACGGTACAAACTTCACGGCTGAAGAGTTCCGAACTTTCTGCAAAGAGCAATATACGCTCAACTATGCATCCGTGGCACACCCGCAGTCCAATGGCCAAGTCGAAAAAGCCAATGGACTTGTGACGAGCGGAATCAAGAAACGCCTCCTGGTGCCACTCAAAAGGGCCGCGGGTGCTTGGGTCGAAGAACTTCCATCTGTGCTATGGAGCCTACGCACAACTCCTAACGCTTCAACACAGTTCACCCCATTTTTCATGGTGTACGGTGCAGAGGCAATCCTGCCATCAGATGTAAGGTTCAACGCACCAAGAGTCGAAGCATACAACGAGAAGATGCACATGAAGCACTCGAAGATGCAGTCGACTTGCTCGAAGAAGCACGCAACACGGCGCTGGCACGCACAGCTGTTTATCAGCAAGATCTACGCAACTATCACAGCCGTCGACTGCGTACCAGGTCCTTCGAGGTTGGCGACCTGGTGCTTCGACTGAAGCAAAAGAAGGTGCACAAACTTGCTTCCCATGGGAGGGACCCTTCATCATCACCGAGGTCATTGGCGGTGGAGCATACAGACTGAAGCACGCGAAGACAGGCGAACTCTCACATAATCCTTGGAACGTTGCGCAGCTGCGCCGTTTCTATGCTTAGATTGTTCAGTCGCACAATGTAATAGGCACATATGTCGGATGGCTGCAGGTTTCAGACGCGCTCTTTTCCTTACCAGGGTACCTGCGGGGACTGGAAGGTTTTTAATGAGGCGGCCTGCAGCCTAACATTCAAAAATGGAATATAATCAATGATTCCTCATATTTCTCCTGCTTACTACTCGCATAACTTATTCGCACACACTTAGCCTCACCCGAATACTCGGGGCTGCGCTGTCTCAAAGCATGAGTTTTTGCTCCTTCAAACATAATACCCCAGCCGCACTCGATACTCGGGGGCTGGGTCATAAAAATCATACATAAATAAAAAGTTGCTCAAATCAGGAGTTGCAGCTTCAAACATCGCAAAAATTCACAGCCTCACTCGATTACTCGGGGGCTGTGCAATTTAGTTCCATACTCTGTATTTCATAAAACCCACTCGATACACTCGGGGGCTGCGCGCATACACATAAACAAAATATGCACAAGTGGCAAAATTACACTCGGGGGCTGACCCCTGTACATAAAACCTTAATCTACAGGCTCATCTTTGGGTGGAGCCCATTTTTCCTCCTCCTTTAATACATGATGAACCAATACAAGGGCATCCACGCGGGTCTCCTTGTAATGTTCCTCCATAGGCACAGGACCACCGCCAGGTACAGGTGCTGGTCCCAGGGCAATCTTCTTCAGATCAAGGTTCGGGTGATGTGTCCGAACAAAGGCGAGTGCCACATTTGCTCCACTGATGAGTTGCTCTCGCACAAACTTCTTGATGGCCTTGCCCTTGCGAAATTTTCCTAGCAAGGCCGACAAACCCTCCGGCTGTTCATTTAGGGGGAACAACGTGTGGTGTATCCTGGAGAAGGCTTGCCTACAGCTCTCCAGCACAACAGCCACACGCCAGGCGCGATCATAAAGAGTCACAAGTGTCTGACTCCTATCCCTATCTGACCAGAAGGGGTGACGGGTAATTCTGGTCTATTGGCCTGATCGTCCAGTCGCTCGCGTATTCGGATCTCCTCCTTTGCTTATCAAAGCAGGCACCTGCGCATTCATAGCATAATCAGCTCGTATATTCGAGCCTTCCCGAAGCAAAAGAAGAAGTGTGTATCGGGTGAACTTACACTCGAGCTGCAGATTCACCTTGTCCAATTCCGCCAGCAAGAACAACTCTCGCTCTGTAGAGGGTGAGGGTCTCGACTGGAGATCAGCAAGGGAAGCCTTGGTCTCCTTCAACTCTGCCATAGCTGTGAATTTCTGCGTGAGATATTCAATCAGCTTCTGGTCATTCACGCTTCGAGTGTGCTTGGGTTTGGAGCTGCTTGCAGATGAACCAGTTGCTGCAGCACGACCTTCAGACTACACAAAATATACTTCAAGTAAGTTTCACATCACATTGCATAAACCCCGGCCAAGCAGGCTCGGGGCTGTTCTCCAAAAGACACGCATGACGAGCATGAAGCAGAGCAAAAGATGCAATTCATAATAAACAAAAGCCCTGGGCGGCATTCAAGTTCTTTACAACAAAAGCATAACAAGACATAAAAAGTCGACTATGCTACGTCTGACACTGACTCAGACCTAGCCCTAGCAGCGACCGGCACGCTCAGACACAGCCGCGGCACGCTTCTCAAGCATGGTCACCATCTTCTTCGACAGTGTTCCAGCTTCCATCTTCATAGCGTCCGTAATGGCTGGTTTTCCACCAGAACTCTTCGGGAAACCAGCCAGGGCTGTCGCAAAATCACCCGCAACACCGTTGCCCCTTAACAGAATGAGGGTGGTCTCGGATCCACCTACCATTTGGGCTCGGGCGAAGTTCGCCAAGGTGGTTGTCCCCGGTGCAAACATGTCAGCCAAGTCCTCCACTGTCTTGGGTGGTGAATTTGCGGGCAGCACGGTCTGATATATGGAAGTCAGTGCACTCTTGGACCGGCGAAAAGCCTCTCGAGTGCGGGCACATTTTTGTCAAAGGCGCTCGCCGCATCCTCGAATGAGCCCTCGTCCATGGCAGGCTCGGCACCAACAGTTTCTGTTGGAAAAAGCATAAGTTTACTACTATGGTAGTCAGATCAAACTCGAAATATTCTCTCAAACATAACCTCCCAGCACTTGGGACAGCGCGCGAAGCCGATGAGTTTGCAGCGTTTCGCGTGCCTCCACCTCCTCGAGCTTTTGTGAATCTTCGAGTTTCTTCTCAAGCTCTTGCACACGGGTGGCAGACGTTGCCTTCTCACCTGCGAATGGCACAAGCACCTTTTAGCAAAAACAACATACAAAACAGAAAGGGCATAAAAGGAGAGGAGAAATTCTTACGGTCCAACTGCTCCACTCTGGCTCGCAGTTGATCGCGTTCCTGCTCCACTTGCAAATATGTGTCACCCGACTCAAGGAGAGTACGGATGAATGACTATACAGCATAAAAACTCAGGAATCAGTGCATACATGGCTTCAGCTGTGGTGAAACACAAATACAAAGAGCATATCGCACTTACGTGGTTATAACGTGCAGGAAGCGTTTCACCCGATGAGGAAGGCATGTTCTCCTGAGGCTCGGGTCGAGGAGCTGCCGGGGAGGTCTGTTGGGCCTCTGAGCGAATCGCTTCACCCGAAGAAGAAACGGGCGTCCCCTCAGGTGCAGGCGGTGGCAGATCAACCTTGGGTGGTCGTCCTCGACCAGCCTGCACATATCAGAATCAGTCGCATAAAGCACACCTATGACACATAATGTTCCAGCAAACTTACTGAGGTTCGTCGTCATCCGAGAGAATCAGCGTGTTATAGTCTATACACGCCTTGAATGACGGCGACCTACCGGTGAAGCTGCACGCGAAGGGGACTTCCCCTTAGCTCCCCTGAGTCAGTCGAAGAAGAATCAGAATCCTCGCCTCGAGTGGCACGCGGAGGCGAGCTTTCTGCAGTCGATTTCGTATCGTCTGCACGACGGCGCTTCAGGAGTGGAACCTCTCCTCCTCTTGCTCGGAGTCCTCTGCCTCCTCTGTAGGGGTGTGCGCGGAGGCGAGTGAGACGTCGTCGGCTTTGTGATCAGCCAGCAAACCTCTGTCTCCGCGGTATCCCCATCTTCGGGTAGTGGGGGCAAGCACTGGAGGGGAACATAACCCTGTACAATCAAGCCATGAGCTATCACTCGACAAAAATCATATCTCCAATGCTAGGTGCATAAAGGAAAAACAGTGAATACCTTGGGTAAAGGGTGCTCACTGTCGAAGCATCGACAGGACAATCGAGTGGGCAGCTATCGTTCGCCGTCAGCTTGGTGATCGATCGAACCGCTTCTCCACATCATCAGGTGCTGGCAGAGTTTGGCCAGGCACCAAACGTGTCGGGTCCTGTGGACCCTGAAATGCCCACATGGGGTGCGCTCGCACTCGCAGTGGCTGCACACCCCTCTTGATGAAGGTTGAAATCAAATGCAGGCCGCTCACTTCGCGGCCCACAGTCTTCATAAGCTTGGCAATCTTGGCCATCAAAGGCTTCACCTCAGCCTCTTCAGCAGCTGTGGTCTGATGCAGCCAAGCCCGTGTCTTCACCAGAGGCGCGTGGGGATCAAAGCGGCAGTCCCTCTTGGTTGGTGGTGAAGTAGAACCACTTCTGCCTCCAACCTTGCGCAGATTCGACTTGTTTAATGTCGAAATATGCGACTTCTTTGCGGCTCTGAATGTTGAAGCCGCCAACAGCATAAACGCCCTTCTTCCGGCGTTCTCCCTCACAGTAAAGATCTTCTTCCAAAGACCCCAATGTGGGTGCACACCCAAGAAACACTCACAGCACAAAGAATACAGCAATGTGCATAATGGAGTTGGGCGTAAAATCGTGCAGTTGCACCTTGTACGCGTACATCAGAGCCCGCACAAAATCGTGAATAGGGAATGAGAATCCCCTATTCACGAAATCGTGAAAGCATACGCGCTCGCCCTCCTTGGGTTGAGGGCTTACCTCGTCTCCGGGGAGGCGCGTCGTCAGCAGCTCGGCGGAGGGGATCCATCCATCCCGCCGATAGCCTCCAGCCTGGACAGCTTCATGGTGGACCGCGTCCAGTCGCCGGTCTTCTTGTCCAAGGTCACGTCCGCACCCTTGGCGGCGGCGGTGCTCGCACTCCCACCAGCCACCGCGGCGGCGGCAAGCGCAGCTTTTCTCTTGGGCGCCATGGAGGTGGTGGTTCGCAAGAGGAGGGATGCGTAGCGCAGAGGAGGAAAGAAGAAGCAACGGCGGCGGTGCACAGATGGCAAGTAAAAAGATTATTTACGCTGCCACACCCTTTTAACCTCAGCACAATGAATCCGCATCGTTGATACGAGATCGTGGGCAGAGCTGCATATCCAGCCGTACACGTGGCAGCCGGAGGGCAACCGTCGCCGGCCACTCCGCCCACTACGCACGAAAAACGAGGAACCATCATCACGGCCCCGTAAAAACCGCGTCAGAACGGTCAAATCTAGTCCAAACGGCATCGTCGTTTGGTCAAGCGCTGCAAATGGGCCCACATACGTGTCACGTCCCATCCATCTCAGCATAGCGCACGCCACCGCGTGTCAGGTAGCGCAGTCGCCATAAAACGTCATCCCTGACGTCATTGCAAGAGGTTTGTTCAGAAAAGATTTCGGGTTCGCCCAATGCATATCAATCACTCGATTGTTTTCGGGTGTATGGTCACTCGACTGTCTCTTCGACCAAAGACATGTTACTCCCATCGGGAGCATATCAAAAATTTCTTCGACTAAGAGTGTATAGGATAAAAAGGATTTGAGATTATCCTCCATTGCAAGCAATAAAGCACAATCTCGGGGGCTACTCCCATCGGGAGCGCTGTCGCGCACCCGATAGAATAATGACAAAGTGTAGTCGACAAAATCATCGGCTCAGTTCATATACAAAATCATACTCGAAACATTCCCGAGTTGCGTCCGCCGCAAATACCTGGATGCTGCACGCATAGTGCAAAGGTAAGACCCGCCGAACTTTCGAGCTGGGCTAAGGACCGTTCCAGCAACGTCAATCCTTATACTTTCCGTGTCAGCAGACATGATGAAAAATCCTGACGGACGCGTTGGGTAAAATTCAAATCTATACTGCAGATCGACTCAGTAAGACCTCCGCGGCCTAGTCGAATCTGACCAGTTTGTTCCAGATTCGAGTCCGGGGACTCGAGTTTGATTGAAAGCTAGTAAGGTTTTACCCGAATGTGTAGTTAACCAGTCCCGATCCGTCGAGTGTACTGGGCCTGCTAAGCTATTATCCTTGATCATAAACAAAAACCACAGTCGATGAGATACTCGACATAGCCAACATGTGCTATTCATACAGGAATTCCAATTATAATACAAAGCATATGACGTGCACTTACGAAAGAGTCCATGCCCGATTCTTCGAGTCAGACAAGTACTCGGGGCTACTGACATGGGTATACATCTCGGGTACCCTACCATGAGGGTACCTGGTGCACGTAACGACTGAGGCCCAATCAGCGAAGAGCCTGCTCGAAGCCCAAGACAGGAGGCCCAAGAAGATGGAGTACCCTCCAAGATTAGACATAGCATAGTCGGTTTATACTTTCCTTACGTGTAAACTAGGTCGGTTACAAACTCCCGAGACCCAGCCTATTTAAGGGCTGGGAGGGGTGCCGATCTAGGACCAAGCCATACTCGAACCACCAAAAGCTCTAGCGAGATCGATACCTCGCCAGAGCTCCCCTGTAATCGCATAATCTCACACAATCAATACCAGACAAGCAGGAAGTAGGGTCTTTACCTCCACCCGAGGGGCCTGAACCTGGGTAAATCTTTGCCTCTGCTTGTCAGCGACGAAACTACCAGTACTACCCGTTCTCTCCCATAATCTCAACCCTAGGTCCTTAACCATGGGATTTGATGAGTGTACCCCTCGTCACCAGCCCGCACTCGAGCACGAGTGTCCTTTGCTTTTGCCTTCTCTTCCACGTCAAGAGACCCAATGGGATTCGAAACGGAAAAATCTTGCCTCTTGTGTTTCAGAGCAG